>CM065804.1:203295500-203862500 GCA_033398695.1 Orobanche coerulescens
TGGTAACTTAGGTTACTTTGGCAATCATTTTCTAAATATATTCTGTCGGTACGTGTAAGCGATAGCTTAACGTATATTTTTAAACTGTTGAGTTTCGGCATTTCGGGTCTTGTGGTTTCAAATGAGATTTTACGACGGTTTTGATAAATGAGTTTTATAAAGTCTTCGAATGTTTTAAATAGATAATACCGTCGTTAGCCTCTTGGACGTTTGTAAATGTTTGCGAAAATTTCCTTCAGCCTTGTGGGTTCCATCTCGGGGCCCACGACGCTGTAATATTCCTGGATGGCTCTGGGGGTGTTACATCCAGGGGATTCCATGGGATATCTATTCTACATGCACGGAGATCATAGGATCATCGTTGCTATACAAGCACACTTCCTGGAAGATCAGTTTATTCAGGAAGGAAGGGGGGCAAGTAGAAATATTTCTTTGGAAGAAATAAAAGAAACACCAAATGAGAGACCTATGCAAGATATTAGAACCCAACCTTCTGAAATACAAACACAACCTCGCAAGTCTAGTAGAATTTCTCAATTACCTGAGAGGTATGGTTATCTGCATCAAGAGGAACTGGGTGTCCATGAGATGACAGAAAATAGTCAAGAGAATGATCCTTCTACATACGACCAAGCGATGGTAGATGTTGACTCCACCAAGTGGCAAGAAGCTATGGAAGCTGAGATACACTCAATGCATGCTAATCAGGTCTGGACTTTAGTAGATCGTCCTAAAGGCATAGTGCCTATTGGAAACAAATGGATCTATAACTGATGGAGATGGCAAGGTTGATACCTATAAGGCCAGACTTGTGGCAAAGGGTTATTCCCAAAGAGAAGGAATCGATTACTCGAGACCTTCTCGCCTGTAGCTATGATTAAGTCTAATCGCATGATGCTTGCCATAACATCCCACTTAGATTATGAAATATGGCAAATGGATGTGAAAACGGCATTTCTAAATGGATTCCTCGAGGAGGAGATTTACATGGAACAACCTAAGGGATTCATATCTCAAACTAATATTCATAAAGTATGCAAACTTCAGCGTGCCCTTTATGGACTGAAGCAAGCTTCGCGGAGTTGGAATCTTCGTTTTAACGAGACAGTCAAAGAGTTTGATTTTGTCCAAAACGAAGAGGAGTCCTGTATTTACAAGAAGGTTAGTGGGAGCAAAATTGCGTTCTTAATACTATATGTAGATGACATTCTACTTATAGGAAACGACGTAGGAATGCTCAGTTCTGTGAAAGCTTGGCTTTCTAAAGAGTTCTCAATGAAAGACTTGGGAGAAGCTATCTATATTCTGGGTATTCGTCTCTACCGGGATAGAGCGAAAAGAATGTTAGGTCTTTCTCAAGCCCTCTATATAGAAAAGATCCTGAAGCGATTTAGGATGGAAGATTCTAAAAGAGGGTTCCTTCCTATGCAACATGGTGCAAAACTTTCCTTAGAGATGTGTCCTCAAAGTGAGGAAGACAGAAAGAAAATGAGTAAGGTGCCCTATGCTTCGGCAGTAGGTAGCCTCATGTACGCTATAATTTGCACTAGACCGGACATTGCCTATGCTGTGAGCGTAGTAAGTCGGTTTCAGTCAAATCCAGGGTAGGAACATTAAACTGCTGTAAAGAACATTCTTAACTACCTAAGGAGGACTAAAGACTTGGTTCTTACATACGGAGGTGGAGAAATTAGAGTGATGGGCTATACAGACTCAGATTTTTCGGGGGATATGGATGCTCAAATGTCCACATCAGGGTATATCTTCACTCTGAATGGTGGGGCAGTTTCTTGGAGAAGTGCCAAGCAAAGTTCGACTGCTATCTCTACATGTCAAGCCGAATATCAGGCAGCCACGGAGGCTACTAAAGAAGCTTTTTGGATTAAGAAGTTCACTGAGGAACTTCAAGTGGTTCCTAATGCGGAGAAGCCCGTGACGCTGTTTTGTGACAACGACGGAGCTGTTGCACAGGCTAAGGAGCCTAGGGCTCACCACAATACCAAATATATTGCGAGAAAATATCATTTTGTGAGAGAAATGGTTCAAGAAGGAAATTTTATACTGCAGAGAGTAGACACAGCGAATAACGTTGCTGATCCGCTTACCAAGTCACTATCTCAGAAGGTCTTAGAGGGACATCTGGAGAGTATGGGTATTAGATACCATAGTTTGTGGCATTGAGTGCAAGTGGGAGATTGTTAGGGATATGCCCTCGAATGCCACTCAGAGGGTGAGAGAGTGAGAGCATTTGTATTGTAATTATGAATATTTAATAAGGCAATAATTATTTCTATATTATTGTATATCACTGGCATTGTGATTTGGCATATAGAATAATAGTCCTTGCATTTGAGAGCAAACATTCTACTCCTTATGGAGATAAGGAGATAGGCACTGGAATTGTTTAGAGCTCGAATGCTTAACTCATTCGCAAGTCGATAAAACTTAACTGGGCAATAAGTTTAGACAAGACTTGTATAACGTGTACTTTGACATGTAGAGTGCCGGTATTCACTAAGGGTTAGTGGGAGCACACATTATAGGTATGCTAATGAGATTAGTATACTCGAACACGACTCACCTCGATTCGGTCCCATGGATATCACTCAGGGTTTGTCAATGACTGGATCGAAAGGTTGTGATAGGTATACGTGGACCTCTGACTTGAGGTTTCAGTAGGAGATGTGCTTGTGACATTAAGTTAGTCATTAGAGTAGTTCGATCTAATCTCCGGTGGGTGGGGTCAACCTCAAAATGCAACTTAGTGGGCAAGCAGCAGTCTCTACTGAATACCAAGATAGAATTCTTTCTCCTGTAAGTGAGCAGGTAAATGTCCTATGCGGTCAATGGCAAATGAGATTATAAGTCTTTGGCCAAAACATTTAGAGCTAGTTGTATTTGATATACGAGAGCTCGATGATCTCGGTTTGCATTAACAGAAAGCACAGAGTCAAGTTACAGTAGGGTTTGACTTTACCGTGATCCTAATACTTGACCGGGACATATGATTGAAGGGTTTATACGTATACGGTATTCACGACATAATGGTTTTGGAATGATCCGATCATTCGTTCTTAGTTGGGTTACGGTACGAAGCACTAGACTGGCTAAGTGTTACCCGTACTCCTTGGTTCCTCCCATTGCCGACTAAGACGGACCTACGGAGTCCCGCACAAGGATATTTGATGGATAAATATGTATTTATTATCTCTTCATTAATATTGGATATTAGATATCTAATTTGATTTATTTGATAAATCAAGCGGTCTAGTGAATTGAAATTAACTGCCGGGTGATTAATTTAATTCATAAATAATTATTTCTTGGAAATATATTATTATAATTTTGTATTTGATAAAATTAATTAATTGGATTAATTAATTAAGTATAAATACATTTGAGATAAAACGAAGTGTATTGGACGCGCAAACGTCCGGTACACGAACCGAGTGGCTCGGCTCATTTTTCTCACCAACCTAATGTGGGCCGCCCCTCTCTTACCTCTTACGTTCCTCACTTGACTCCATGTGGTGTGTGGTGTGGTGGGTTGGAAGACATCTCACTTGTGGACAAATAGATGAGATATCATCATTTGTTTATTTTTGATCTCTTAATGTATTATATATGTAATGATCATAATGCACTAACAAGTGAAGAAAACATCACTTTACTTCTTGGAAGAGATCAGCCGTGAGCTTGGGTTGAGGAGAGAAAAATTTATTTTCTTTTTCTTGTACATCTTTGAGAGAAATAAAAGGAAGAAGAGAAGAGAAGAAAATTACTGTATCAATTCCTAGCCGTGTTCTTTGAGAACGAATTGATATTTTATTTTTCCGATCAATATCCGACGCGTGATAACGTAGAGACATTTGGCATTTTCGGTGTTGGATCATTCAGCAAGCTACAACGAATTGGATTCGTGTTCGTGTCGGTAATCGGGAAAAAGGCTTGCTCAGGTTTTTCCTTCGAAGATTATATTATCAAAGGACTACGAGGGTAAGTATTCTTTGATTATCTTTCTCGTTATTTATATTCGTTTATACGATGCTTGATCGGTCCGTTTTTGGGGTTTGGTTTTATCAGGTTGGACCGGTTTATTTTCCGCTACGTATTTCGATTTTAATCACCGAATCCCAACAGGTTGAGGCGGCGGTCACGGAGGCAGTGGCAGCGATGGTATTGGAGTCAGTAGATGCAGCGGTCGCCATTTCCATGTAATATCCGCGTTTTCTATTTTTAATAATTTCTATTTTCAGTGTATATTCGTTTCGGATAACTCGCTTGGCACTGTTTTGGAATTCTGAACCTATTTTGTTCTTGGAGTTTCTCCGCTTAGACGGGTCTCGATGATGCTTTTACGTAATTTCATCTTGTGGTATATTTTGTCTCATGCGTATTCGATTCTCCTTAAACTCGTTCGATTCCGTCACTTTCTTACTTCCATGAGTTCGTATGCTTGATTAGAGCATGTTGTGAGTTTCGGATGGTTAATCCGACGTTGTGTCGTGATTTTCGGATGTTTGGGCCGTTTTTGTAATTTCCTAGAAATTTAGGGAATTTGTTCCTTGTTCAACTTTGGTTGTGTACCTCAGATCGTTTTGGGGTTCCGTACTTCCATTTCGTGTTATTGTTGCCCAAATATCGATTCATATTGCTTTTATTCTCTTTCCAGATCATTTTTCGTCATTTTGGGACCCGAGGGGGTGTGAGCCGCGGCACAAGGATTGTGCGCGCGGCACACATATTACCCGATTGTTGGCGAACAGTGTCAGGTGTGCCGCGGCACAAGGATTGTGCGCCGCGGACTTCAGAGTCGGTCCGCGGCACACTTGTCCGGCCGCGGCACACCGTGTGGCACTGCCGGCTAAAACCTCTGTGCCGCGTGCCCCGGCCACGATCCGTGATCTGCGGCACATGCCGAGTCTGAGCCGCGGCACACTCCGAATGAGCCGCGGCTGGCAGCGGTCGGCCGACCACCGGGCGCAATTTTGGCCTGTGCCGCGGCCTGATTTAGTGAGCCACGGCACCTGATGCGGTCGGCGCTACAATGTGTGTTTTGGCGAGATTCGCATTTGTTTCCTCCCTTCCACCGTGCGCGAGAGAGAGAGGGTTGAGAGGGGGATTTCTTCTCCATCCACCCTTTTGATTGTGTGTTTTTCTTCATCTTCCTTCGATCGTGTAGCTCGGATTGTGGATCTAGCACGTGTTCTTCGGATTATAGGGTTTGAATCTTCAAGAGGTAAGATCTCTTATACCCTAGTATGTATTTGGGGAGGGTTTGGTCGTGATCTTGTCTTTTAATTCGAATTAACCGATGTTGTTATTAGATTTTGATAGTATACTCGTGACCCTTGGTTTTCTTGTTTTTGGTTGGGATGAAATCCCGTTAGTTCACCGTTAACCGATTTCAATTCCCTACGCACTCTTGGTGTTCGATAAATTGTCCCAACGGGTAGAACTAGGAGGAATTTCTTCGTATTCATGATCTTGAGATTGATTGTATATCATTATTGTGTTAGGGTCGGATTTGAGAGGATTGTTTGGACCGAAACCTATTCCTTCGTCATCTCCTTCGCGTCGTATTACCAAGGCAAGTACCTCGATATACGAATTGTAACTGCGTGAAATCATTGTTGTCGAAGTGTATGAGTTTATATGGATGTATATATATGTATGTGTATATATATATATATGTGTTTATATATAGTTACATGTTAAATATATGTATGTATATACGTATATTAATATATATGTTTATGTCGGTGATCGACGAGTGTTGAATTCTAACATTAGTTGACGTACTCAACTTGGATTGATGGGCGAACTATAGTTATTCATATAATATAGTAAGGTTATATATATATATATCTATATATCTATATATATAAATGTATATATATTCGGTTGAGTCGCAATATAGGGATATATGTGCGGTGTTGATTGAGTTTGATTGATAACGTGCGTGTTATTGTTTATTTGTGTGGTTATGGACTGGCGGAGAAATTGTGTGACTTGATGTACCGAGTTGAAAATTGTAGTGACGTTTGTCCGTGTGCTTGATGTTTGAACAATGTGGATACTTGTTGTGAGAAACGCCATATCCGGGAACCTCTGAGGGCGGGGCGGTGTACTCCGGCCTGGTGTACGCTGCAATGTGCGGCTCCATATGGGTGGTGAACGCCGGTGTTACATAATGCGTGCGTCAAGGGGCGGCTCTTGCGGGAGTGATCGCCGGCGCAGTGACATGTTCAAGGAGCGGCCGACATAGTGGAGTGAACGCCGGTGCACAGGTGTGCAGTGGAGGCGCCTGGCAGGCTTATTGGTTACGGGTATTCGAGTGATAGCTAAGACCCCGTTACCGAACGATATTCGTATCTCAAATTCTTTCAACTCACTTTTAAATGTTTGTCTTGATACAGACCGCAATTCGTGTTTTTGAAAGCTTGTTTCAAATTGTTTTTAAAGCGTTGGTATCAGGGTTAGTTAACCACGGAGGTTTGACGAAATCTCCGAGGGTTAATGTCGGGGTCTTGAGCAGGATATGTCGAATGAGAGTTTCGTACCTTTGATTGTATTGTGGTGCTATTCTGTGTTTTGGGTCGAGGACCCTGTGGAATGTTGAGATGATTGATTTCATGATGATGTTATTTGGAATGGGTTGAGAACCCTGTGAGATGCTGTAATGATTTCGTTTGTGACGGTGTTCTATATATCGGGTCGAGGACCCCGAATAAGTTGACTTGGGTTTCGTGTAATTTTCCTCCATATGTTGGGTCAAGGACCCGAGAGCTTTTGAAATTATTTCCAAAAGTATTTCCATTCGATTTTAAAAACCCCCAGACGGCCCGAGTCAATAATAACATTTGCAAACTATCTTATCAAAACGTTTTTTTTTCTTTTTTTTTTCAAAGGGATTTTCCTGACTCCTTGGGCTCGTTTAAAGTTTCATTGATGTTATGTTCCGTAAAGAGAATATGACTATGTGATTATCTTTCACCTTGTGTATGCGAGTGTTATTCTGTGTGGACTATAGGAATGTATGGTTTGTGTTAAGGCTTCACGGCGGTTGAATTTTGTGTTGTTACTGTTCGTATATCTTGTATATTATGTACTTGCACTAGCAAAATTCCAGTTTGCTAACCCCCGAGTTTTCGGGGTGGAGTGCTGTTATGCGCTCAGTTTTGGCGGCTCGGGAGCGATCACGGGATTGGCTTGGAAGGAGATGGAAGGCAGCGATGCTAATCACACCAGAGTCAGAGTCTTTTCTTTTGTATCATTTTGGTCGGTATTTCTCTGTCGTTCGAGTATTCACCCTTGCATGGGTGTAGTTATCATTTATTAAATTGAGTTGTCATTCTTTCCCGTGTTCAAGTTTATTGTTGTCATTGTAATATGAATGTCGTTAGTTTATGAATTGGTTTATGACCTTGTCGGTCTGCTTTTTATTAAATTTTGACCCCGGTCGGTCAATCTTTAAGTAGTCTTTTGGAGTTTAGCCTGGTGGATCCTTGTGATAAGGGTCTACGGCGTGTGACATTCCCAGTCATATTCTGGGGGTGTTACATTTATGGTATCAGAGCGTAGGTTTGCGAAAAACCTAGGCCGTTGGGTCAAGTCCATGTCTTGTGTAAGTCGCGCGCATCAGAGTTGTGGTTAGTATCGTGGTTCCGACATCATCTTCCGGCAATCCGTGATGGTAAGCCTCCCGATCGTAAGTCCCCTTATATACGTATTTGATCATATTGTGCTAATATGCTTAATGTGAACTAGGAATTGGAACTTGTTGGTGATATTATCGTTTTAGGATATAACATGCGTATGCGGTCCGAGTATAAATAGTTATGTAGTATGCTTCGGAAGTCGAGCATGGTTATCTGTTTCGGTACTTTATTAGAATAAATTTACGAATGATAATTTTATCCACCGCATGAGTATTATAAGATGGCTTTTAGTATCTTGCAAGCCGAGTTTTGATATTTTGGTCTTGCACGTTTTGATAGTATACTTATGACGGTACTTGATATTTTATAAATGACTTTTGTGAGTATTTGAGAATATTACCGACTTCGGACTTTTTGGCATTTTGAACATTTTTTTTTTAAATGATTTTTAGCCTGGTAGGTTCCGGCACGGGGCCCACGGCGCTGTAGCATCACGAATATTTTAAAGTGATGCTTTGAAATTTTCTAACATTGTGTGAAGCCATGATTTAATATCGTCATGTTAAATGGTCACGTATCTCGGTGGAAAATTCTTTCAAATAAACATTTTGGAAGAAGAGGAAAGATTTTCAAAATTGTGGTATTTGGGACTCAACATTCTTGAAATATTTCAAATTAGTTACGAAATTATTTTCAATTTCTTTTTTTTTCTTTTATACATCACTCGAAAATAATTTTTAGAGTCGTTATATAAACTTCCTCTTCCGAAATAAAAGACAGTGTTTACAAGTCTTGGGCCCAACGTGACTAGCCCTCTTTTTCAAAAATTTGTTTTCATTAAGTGCATACATATAATGACCGTCCTCGTCGAGGAACTCGAAATTGACTTCATAAAACTTTATGCTTTACGATAGTACCGTTATTCTAAGGATGCTAACTAAAACTCGGGTTGATAATTATGGTATATTGTGCGACTGATAAACTAATACTGTTGATCGGTGTTATCCGTATTAGTATGTCGAGCCTCAGCGGACGTAGACGTGATGATGGAAATGGAAGCGGCAAGGTGGTTCGTACGACCACGATCCATGCTACGGTGAAGGAGCATCTAGATCAATCGATATCCTATGAAATCTCCTCAGTGGTCGAGCCCACGAGCGAAGCCAAGAGACCGAGGATATCTGGGAAGTTTTTGGGCGGTGAAGAGTCTAAGGCTACCAAACCCCCACGTCGTTCGAACGCGTCGTCTTCGCGATCGGGAGCGAGCGCTTGGAATCCCAAGCCAGCATCGGTGACTCTCGGTAAGAAGGGAGGGTGCTTCAACTGCAATCGTCAGGGACATGTTCGTGTAAATTGTCCCTTTCCACTCTTGACTTGTTACCGGTGCGGGTGTGAAGGTCATCGGGAGAAGCATTGTGAGATAATTTCTGAACTGGCAAGGAATGCTACCCTATTGGCGGACAGAGCAAGTGACCGGAGAATGTCCCGAAACCCTATGTTTCCTTCTGAAGAGCCTATCATGGGAGGATGAATATTTTGCATTATGTCCTAATCGTTGCTGTTTTGAACAATCGTGACTTTGATCGTTCTTCATTTCATTGCTCTATGTTTCCAACTCTTGTTGTTCTAAGTTTCGGGATCGAAATGTTTTCTTAGTATGGGGAAATGTACTACCCGTACTCTCCATAGTATTTTCAGTGTTGGGTGACTTTCATTGTTGGTACTTCATCTATGACCCTCTCGATAATTTTTAAACTACCCTGTTGTACTTAGCCTACCGTTCTCCGAACGAATTTCAGAACCGTTTTGTTATACTCCGTGGATTATTGTGGTCTTTCCACATCTGAACTTGATCCTTGCAGAATTTTTGTTCGAAACTATTATTCTCATACGGGCTATTAACATTTCCGAATGTATTATGAACTTGGATGCGGTTGGTTGAGCTCGAGACATGATTTTCAGGACGTCTGAACTATTTTGTGATTTTCTTCACTCTGGGAGCTTTGGTATCCAAATTCATACTCCTCCACCTCAACTTATCGTGTTCCCATACAGTTTTATCGTCTCGACTCACGTATCAGATGCTTGCTAGGTCAGTTCATCGTATTTCTGGAACCTTGCATTCGCGCTTTGCTCGTGATGATTTGGGGCTGAGCAAGTAGTTATTTCCTTGATTGTTCCGCCGCTCTCTATTTTAAGTTTCGGGACGAAACTTGTTTTAAGGAGGGTAGAATGTAATATCCGCGTTTTCTATTTTTAATAATTTCTATTTTCAGTGTATATTCGTTTCGGATAACTCGCAGCCTTTATTTTGGAATTCTGAACCTATTTTGTTCTTGGAGTTTCTCCGCTTAGACGGGTCTCGATGATGCTTTTACGTAATTTCATCTTGTGGTATATTTTGTCTCATGCGTATTCGATTCTCCTTAAACTCGTTCGATTCCGTAACTTTCTTACTTCCATGAGTTCGTATGCTTGATTAGAGCATGTTGTGAGTTTCGGATGGTTAATCCGACGTTGTGTCGTGATTTTCGGATGTTTGGGCCGTTTTTGTAATTTCCTAGAAATTTAGGGAATTTGTTCCTTGTTCAACTTTGGTTGTGTACCTCAGATCGTTTTGGGGTTCCGTACTTCCATTTCGTGTTATTGTTGCCCAAATATCGATTCCTATTGCTTTTATTCTCTTTCCGGATCATTTTTTTCGTCATTTTGGGACCCGAGGGGGGGTGTGAGCCGCGGCACAAGGATTGTGCGCCGCGGCACACATATTACCCAGTTGTTGGCGAACAGTGTCGTGTGCGCGGCACAAGGATTGTGCGCCGCGGCAGTAGTCGATGCCGCGGCACACTTGTCGGGCCGCGGCACACCGTGTGGCACTGCCGGCTAAAACCTCTGACCGCGTGCCCGGCACGGTCCCGTGATGCAGCGGCACATGCAGTCGAGCCGCGGCACACTCCGAATGAGCCGCGGCACAACGAGCGGTCAGCCGACCACTGGGCGCAATTTTTGGCCCTGTGCCGCGGCACAGTTTAGCTGAGCCGCGGCACACAATGCGGTCAGCGCTATAACTGTGTGTTTTCAGCGAGATTCGCACATTTGTTTCCTCCCTTCCACCGTGCGCGAGAGAGAGAGGGTTGAGAGGGGGATTTCTTCTCCATCCACCCTTTTGATTGTGTGTTTTTCTTCATCTTCCTTCGATCGTGTAGCTCGGATTGTGGATCTAGCACGTGTTCTTCGGATTATAGGGTTTGAATCTTCAAGAGGTAAGATCTCTTATACCCTAGTATGTATTTGGGGAGGGTTTGGTCGTGATCTTGTCTTTTAATTCGAATTAACCGATGTTGTTATTAGATTTTGATAGTATACTCGTGACCCTTGGTTTTCTTGTTTTTGGTTGGGATGAAATCCCGTTAGTTCACCGTTAACCGATTTCAATTCCCTACGCACTCTTGGTGTTCGATAAATTGTCCCAACGGGTAGAACTAGGAGGAATTTCTTCGTATTCATGATCTTGAGATTGATTGTATATCATTATTGTATTAGGGTCGGATTTGAGAGGATTGTTTGGACCGAAACCTATTCCTTCGTCGTCTCCTTCGCGTCGTATTACCAAGGCAAGTACCTCGATATACGAATTGTAACTGCGTGAAATCATTGTTGTCGAAGTGTATGAGTTTATATGGATGTATATATATGTATGTGTATATATATATATATGTGTTTATATATAGTTACATGTTAAATATATGTATGTATATACGTATATTAATATATATGTTTATGTCGGTGATCGACGAGTGTTGAATTCTAACATTAGTTGACGTACTCAACTTGGATTGATGGGCGAACTATAGTTATTCATATAATATAGTAAGGTTATATATCTATATATCTATATATATAAATGTATATATATTCGGTTGAGTCGCAATATAGGGATATATGTGCGGTGTTGATTGAGTTTGATTGATAACGTGCGTGTTATTGTTTATTTGTGTGGTTATGGACTGGCGGAGAAATTGTGTGACTTGATGTACCGAGTTGAAAATTGTAGTGACGTTTGTCCGTGTGCTTGATGTTTGAACAATGTGGATACTTGTTGTGAGAAACGTCATATCCGGGAACCTACGAGGGCGGGCGGTGTACTCACGGCACGTGTCTGTTGCAATGTGCGGCTCCATATGGGTGGTGAACGCCGGTGTTACATAATGCGTGCGTCAAGGGGCGGCTCTTGCGGGAGTGATCGCCGGCGCAGTGACATGTTCAAGGAGCGGCCGACATAGTGGAGTGAACGCCGGTGCACAGGTGTGCAGTGGAGGCGCCTGGCAGGCTTATTGGTTACGGGTATTCGAGTGATAGCTAAGACCCCGTTACCGAACGATATTCGTATCTCAAATTCTTTCAACTCACTTTTAAATGTTTGTCTTGATACAGACCGCAATTCGTGTTTTTGAAAGCTTGTTTCAAATTGTTTTTAAAGCGTTGGTATCAGGGTTAGTTAACCACGGAGGTTTGACGAAATCTCCGAGGGTTAATTAATCGGGGGTCTTGAGCAGGATATGTCGAATGAGAGTTTCGTACCTTTGATTGTATTGTGGTGCTATTCTGTGTTTTGGGTCGAGGACCCTGTGGAATGTTGAGATGATTGATTTCATGATGATGTTATTTGGAATGGGTTGAGAACCCTGTGAGATGCTGTAATGATTTCGTTTGTGACGGTGTTCTATATATCGGGTCGAGGACCCCGAATAAGTTGACTTGGGTTTCGTGTAATTTTCCTCCATATGTTGGGTCAAGGACCCGAGAGCTTTTGAAATTATTTCCAAAAGTATTTCCATTCGATTTTAAAAACCCCCAGACGGCCCGAGTCAATAATAACATTTGCAAACTATCTTATCAAAACATTTTTTTTCTTTTTTTTTTTTTGAAAGGGATTTTCCTGACTCCTTGGGCTCGTTTAAAGTTTCATTGATGTTATGTTCCGTAAAGAGAATATGACTATGTGATTATCTTTCACCTTGTGTATGCGAGTGTTATTCTGTGTGGACTATAGGAATGTATGGTTTGTGTTAAGGCTTCACGGCGGTTGAATTTTGTGTTGTTACTGTTCGTATATCTTGTATATTATGTACTTGCACTAGCAAAATTCAGTTGCTAACCCCGAGTTTTCGGGGGTGGGTGCTGTTATGCGCTCAGTTTTGGACTCGGGAGCAGTCACGGGATTGGCTTGGAAGGAGATGGAAGACGACGATGCTAATCACACCAGAGTCAGAGTCTTTTCTTTTGTATCATTTTGGTCGGTATTTCTCTGTCGTTCGAGTATTCACCCTTGCATGGGTGTAGTTATCATTTATTAAATTGAGTTGTCATTCTTTCCCGTGTTCAAGTTTATTGTTGTCATTGTAATATGAATGTCGTTAGTTTATGAATTGGTTTATGACCTTGTCGGTCTGCTTTTTATTAAATTTTGACCCCGGTCGGTCAATCTTTAAGTAGTCTTTTGGAGTTTAGCCTGGTGGATCCTTGTGATAAGGGTCTACGGCGTGTGACATTCCCAGTCGTATTCTGGGGGTGTTACATTCCAGTTGTAGGATTTAGCAAGTATCGGTTTTCTCGTCTTGCGCTTGTTGTGAACTTGTTCGTAGAAACTTGTCGGGCGAAACTAAATTACAACGTGGAAAAACAAATGTACAACTCGAAAAACCAAAAATTACAGAAGTCGAACGAAAAAAGAAATTACAGAAGAATCCGTTGAACAAACTCGTGAATAAGGAAATAATCGAAACAAGAAAAAACTAGAAACGAAACCAGATTGTTGTAGAAGTCGCACGAAGATGCCTTCTGCCCGCAAGACGAGAAACGCCCGGGTAGTGTTCACGGATTGGCGGCTCGTCCCCAAAGGTAAACGATTTCACGTTTTTACTTCAGTTTCAAAAACAGAAACCCAAAACTATTTTGTTCAAAAAGAATATAGTTGGACCCAAACACCACCCAAAGCACCAATTGCCAAGATCCAAGCACGAGGCACGAGGCGAGACGGGCGGCGACGGCTCGCGTGTGTGTGCGCGCAAGGTCATGGCTTTCACCAAGCCCACTAGCAAGCCCACAAGTTAATAGCTTCCATGAGCATTGCTATTCTTATACGTGAGAATACCTCTCTTATTTTCCAATGTGGGACAATAAATACTTCCCAAGTATTATTTCCCTACACAACATCCAAACTTTGACATACAATATCTCACTCACTGGAAATCGATTTTGAGACTTCAAGTATACCACGTTCATCTACTCGAGATGTAGATTAGCATCCAATAATTATTTTATTTAAATAATAAATATTTAAATAATAATTTCCAGATTGGTATTTAAAACCAATTTCCAACACAATACCGTTAAAGTACTGCCATTGAATAAACATTTGGTAAAATTTAAGTAAAATTGTTGTAAATATTTATATTGACCAAATTAGACATCACACTAAAAGTACTAAAAATATAAAAATGAAATCAAAAATCTGGAAAATAAATATAATAGTCTAAATATATATATATATATATTAATAAAATAAATTATTTTGACATAATTAACATCTAACAATAAAGAAACAACTTCTAAAACTAAAAAAAAATCTAAACTAACCAAATAATTCTGAAACTTACCCAAATATATATCATTAAAAGATTCTAAAACTTAACAGAAAGAACATGAAAATCTAGAATTTTTTTAAGAGTTTAGTTATGAAGCTTATTACCATAAAGTATGATTATATTAATTTGGACAACAAAAAATAAAAAAGATATGTTACGTCTATTCATTAACTGCCATTATCTATAATTCATGAGGAAATTTTAGGAATTTTTGAAAATTCATTAAGCCCTCGGCACTGTTTGATTCAAAACCTCGGTATAAAAAAATACCGATGCTCACCCGTAAAATTTATTCATTTATTTTATGTATGCATCATGGAATGTATTCCCGTAAGAGTGAGACTAAAAGCGCATCTCCGATTGATGTGATTAGGGCTGTGTAAATGGTTTTCGGTTACCGGTTAGGCAGAAGCGAAACGATTCGGTTTGGTTAGGGGTTTTGTGGATAAAACGATTTTGTTTTAACCGAAAACCGATCGGTTCGGAACCGAGAACCGTACAAAATTAATAACTATTATTTATTAATTATTATTTATTAAATAATAATTTTACTATTTTTTTTACTACCCTAGTTCTCTTGCCTCCTCCCTCACCCTCAATCTCTCCACAGTCTCCCATCTCCCCTCATTCTCTACCCTCCTCTCTCTCGGTCTCCCGCCCGCGCCGCCCCTTCCTCCCGTCAGCACCGTCTGCAGGCAACATAGGATTAACAGGAAAAAAAACGGTTTTTACGGTTACCCGAACCGGAACCGAATTAATTCAGTGCGGTTCCGGTTAACCGAAAGTGTAAAACGGTCCGATTTACGGTTCCACCTTTTTGGCTAAAATGGTTCCGGTTAATCGGAATCGAACCATTCGACAGGCCTATATGTGATGGGCCGTAGCGGCATCAGCTGATTTAAAAAAAAAAAAAAAACTTTTGCAAAAAAAATTGGCGGTACAGGCTGACAAAAAAAAAACTTTAATTTTTAATACGTATTTTTACACTTTTCAACACGTGTTTATATTTTTTTACAATAATAATTCAACAAACCTCATATTTATATAAGGGCCGAAATTCAAAATACCCTTTTAAATGGGTAGGAAGAAAATACATATTCTGAAGTTGTATGTTAAAAAATACCCATTTCTTAAAATAGTCAATAGGGCCCCCTTTTTTTACACAGAATTCTGTTTAAAAACCTATTTTATTTGACAGCTAAAAAAAAAATCTTTTTGCTGTTTTTTTTGACAGTTGAGAAAAAATGGGATTTTGTTGTTTTATTTGACGGTTGAAAAAAAATTAAATCTTTTAAAAGTTAAATCTTTTTCTTTTTGACTGCAGTTGGTGTAAATAAAAAGGACGACATCCGAGTATGAAGCGGGCGTGACGTATATTTGAAATTTGAAAAACAAAAACAGCGTGAAAAGATCTTAATATACCAATTATTTCATATTGAATTTTAGTTTTTTAATATTTTACCATTTCTGTCGTGTTTCATATTTTTTCATTTTTTAACATTTTAGTCGTGGTTAATATTCATTGTTGTGCGAAGAAATTTTTACCATTAAAAGATTATCATAAAAATGAAATTTGGAGAGAAATAAAATTACTATAGCGAGTACATAAAAATAATTGGACTTGATCAAACATTAAATAAAAATATAGCGCTTAAAAAGCATTTCGGCAATGCTATGATATCACAAAAACATCTAATACAGTAAAACCTCGATAAATGAATATAATCGGGACCGGAGAAAAATATTTATTTATTGAAATTATTCAAATATCGAAAGAAAATTTGAACATGTTATAAAGAGTTGGGACTGGAGAAAATTATTCATTTGGTGATGTTATTCGTTTATCGAACATTCATTTATCGAGGTTTAACTGTACTTTTAAAAATAACAATTAATATTATAAAAACAGTTTTTAAATAAAATAAATTAAAAAGAGGGGCAAGAGAGCACTATTGTTAAAAAACATATTTTTTACCGTCGAATCAAATGTCAAAAATGTATTTTTAGCATGGTTTGTCATGACATTGACTAAACGGATATTGGCCATATAATTTTGTGATTATTTATCATCGATAGAAAATCGAGAGTGACAGTGACAGTGACGCCCGCTCTTACATCTCAGCGGGTCAAAGCAACCCGCCAACTCCGACCCGACCATTATGTTGTCTCCCTCCATTTCCCTACTCTATATCTTATTGAAATGAATTCTATCCCCTTCCCCAACAGCACACTCAGAATTGTATATATATATATATATATATATATATATATATATATATATATACACACGCGCACACACACACTTCTCTGTTTTCTGCTCAAAGGCGCCGGTGAATGAGTGAGTCAAATCAAACTGTGTCATCAATATGTTAGTTTTTTTTTTTGAAGCGGAATATTATAGTTACATATGTGGTGCTCCTTTTTATTTTTTTAATGTTTTCATCCATTTGTGTTTTTCATAAGAAGGGTTAGATATGAATATTGATATATGAATCACAGATTATTTTTTAAAGTAATCACGCGATCTATTTAATTAATAAAAACTCACACGTGTTTGTCGACCAGATAAGTCATGAACTATAACTAAAAATACGTACGCGTGTTTATTGACTAGATAAGTCATGAATAGTTCGTTTTTTTTTTTTTGATGATTTATATTACATGCGAAGGAAAAATTGAACGCATCGACATTTCACTTTTTCTTTTTGAAGAGGCATGCACATACTAGTAAGTGATCATGATGTGCTTGTTCATTTTTTTTTGTACCAACATAAAAAGTGGCTTAATGATAGCCTAAAATCGGAGATATGGTTCATGTTCCCACATCTCTAAATATATACGACCGGACTTGAGTAGAAGGTATTCATGAGAGTCTCGTATTTTTGTATCCCTGCAAGTCAAGGAGATAGGAAACCAAGTCTGGTTGATGAACAAACGTTGCATGGCCAACAATCGATTAACAGACTCCTTGGCTTGGTCTCCGGTCCAATGGGTTACCAGAGGATCGTTCTTGGCTAGACAAGGCGGTCGGGCAGCTGTCTGACCGACCAAAATAAAATTTATTTTTGAAAAAGAAAAAGAAAATATTACTAAATATTTTTTTTCCAGTTCTGTTTCGACATCGAAGATATCGGAGAAGATCAGAAGACAATGGATCAAAAGCCATCTCTTTGGAAGAGAAGATCTACCGAAAAGCTCTTAGCAACTGAGAGAAAAGGAAACACTTCCTTAATCAAAGAAGAAGAAGAAGAAAGTGAGGTCTGCTTAACAATAAGTTTTTTTTTTTCCCCTATTTTCTTGGTGGATATAAGTCATTGTTTTTTTGTGTTTAGATGTGTGAACTTGTTGGGACTGAGAAAGCAGTACTGGAGAGAGATGTTACAATATTATTAAAGAACAAAGTTTCATCTGCACTAATGACTGAATGCGGTTCCAAAGATCATAGTGCAAAGAAACATGTCAGAATTGCACAGGAAGCTATTGCAGGTATGTCATATAGTATGATCTGGGGAAAGACACACATGAGACCGGTTAAAGTAGTTCAGAATCTTTATATAATGATGGCAATGCTTGTATTTTCTCAATGTGGGATTAATGCTTCAACAATATATTCCTTGAGACGGAACCTAAATTTTAGCTTTTTAGTTGTTTTTTCCGGAAGATATTGCAGGTATATCGTATATAATCTAGGCAAAGACACGCATGAGACAGTCTTATGAGATATATTTCATGAGACGGGGCCTAAATTTTAGTTTTTTAGTTTTTTTTTTTAAATTAGTAAAGGTTTTATTTCAATTATTTTGTTCAATTTTTACAATTATTTTATTCCATAAAAATAAATTTTAACATTAGAAAAGTAAAAGTAAAAAGCGAGTTGCGAACTCCAGAGAAAAACTAAAATAAAAATGACCCATAAATATGAAGATCGGAGATAATATATGAAAACATAAGAAAAATTAAAAGAACTAAAAAAAACAAAAAGAACTAAAAGAAAATTAGAACTAAAAAGCCATAAATAAATTTTTTTTTTTTTTTTAAATTTGGCTAAACTTGAGGATTAGAGTTTGTAATTGACTTTGTGATTATGCATATAAGATTTGTCCAATTACCAAAAAAAATAAAAAAAAAAATCATGCAATTTGGCATGTCCCGCCATATACCTGTGTCTCATATTTTTCAAAATTGCCGTTTGCCGCACCTCGACCTGCACCCATACCTACTACGAAGCATGGACACGACACGACAGCACGAGATTCACATATTTTTTAAAATACAGGGCACAACACTTAAAAGGATCTATATTTTAGTAATTATATATATATATATATATTTATACATGTTCTTTTGTTAGTATCATAAAATTATAAAACAAACAAATAATATCCATACAGACTACTAAATAAATAAACCCTACATGAAAAAGAGGCCCAGTTCATAAGCACATAGACCTATAAACGGCCTCAGCTTGTCCAAAGCGTGTCCTGACATGTCCTGAACGCTTAGTTCCCGAGTTTTAGTAAAGGAAAGAAAAGAAAGGGAAAGAAAGTTATGAGAGAAAAGAAGAGAAAGGAAAGTGAAAGGAAATTGTATTATGTATTCTCGAGTTTGAAGGAAATGAAAGGAAAATTAACCATTTTGTTCTTTTCTCTCCAAATCCTTCCAAATCGGAAGGAAAGTTAGGAGGGAAAGTTTTCCTTCCATTTCTTTCCGTTTCTTTTCATTAAAAAACTCAGGAACACCAAATATTTTTTCTTTCTTCTTATTTCCATTCATTTCCCTTCTTTTCTCTCGTTAAATTAAACTCGGGAACTAAGCAGAAGTGTTGGGGCTCGGGAGCGTGTCGCCAGCATGTCGGGGGAGTGTCCGAATCGTGTCGGACAGGATACGTAGCTTCGGAAGAGTGTCCGTGATTCATATCATACCCCTATTGGTGCTGCCTTGTCCTGATATCTATGTTTCATACTTCTTCTAATTAACCTTGTGATAATGCATGCAAGGAACTCTCCAGCTTTATTCTTGCAACTACTTGTTTCAGAATCACTTATTTACACATTACTTAATCACAGAAGCACTATCTCTGAGAAAAGATCTCGACACAGCTTTACAACAAAAAGCTGCCTGTGAAGAGAGACTAATCCACCTGGACACAGCATTAAAGGAGCGTACACATCAATTACACTTCGTGCGGAATGAACAGGAAAAAAGAATTCACACAGCCATAATGAAGACATCAGAGGAATACGAGAAAACCAAAATCGCATTAGAAAAAAGATTAGCAGAAGCCGGTAAGAGAGTCGCCAGGCTAGACACCAAAAATACTCGGTTCAAGAAATCTCTACTAAAAAAGGACAAAGTGATTGAAGAATTAAGCAGACACAGGTCGCAAGTGGAAGCTGATGTGAAAGAACTTATACTGAGATTAGAGTCTACCGAGAAAGAAAACACTTCTCTTCGATACGAGCTTCGTGTCCTCGAGAAGGAAATTGAATTTCGACTAGAGGGGAGAGAATCCGATCTCCGAACGGCTGATCTTGCTCAAAAGCAACACAAGGAGAGTGTCGAAAAAATAGCAAAATTGGAATCCGAATGTCAAAAACTGCGCTCCCAGGTCCAGAAACAGTTTCCGGTCCCTGCTGCTTTAACTAGAATGAAGAACGAAGTCGAAGGGCTGGATCAAAAGGATCGACTTGAAAATTTAAGAAGAAAATCAAATCATTCTATGATAGGGCCGATGGATTTTCGTGCTGACATGACATTTGGTGTATTTACTAAGAAAAGGGTCGATTTTCTGACGGAGCAGTTGCGGAAAATGGAAGAAGAAAAAACAAGACTTCAACATGCACTAAAAAACGAACAAGGTATGCAACCATTTCTCATGCAGGGAAACTTATCTGGCTTGGGCAGTGATGAACAAGCCAGCTGCACCGAGTCTTGGACATCCGCTTTGATATCGGACATTGGGAGTTTAGAAAATGAGAAAACATCAGGCACGCCATCTCACAGACATATGGGAACTTCAGATATGAATCTCATGGACGACTTTGCTGAGATGGAAACGTTAGCCTATACACCTGCAGTAAGCGGGCAAGTTTCTCAGACACCCGAGAAAAATAAATCTTTTAATTTCGAAAAATATGATACAGGAGATGAAAATAATAGTTCAATGCAAATGAAGGGTGACGGGAAATTCCTATGCAATGTGAGCATACCAATACAGAAAATTCTCGAGCTTCTTGAAGGAATAAATGTAATATCTCAAGATAGTGGTGTGGAAGAATCTTTACCTGGGAAAGATGATATTGATAAGCTTTTGCCATGTAAGAGGTCAGCAACTTTCATGGTTCGAATGTTCCGATGTGAAACTGCTGAATTCTCGGCTGTTTTTCAGCATTTTGTTCAAACTTGCAACGGTTTGTTGAGTGGAGAAGCTGATATAGAACAGTTTGTTCAATCCGTAGCCTCTGATTTGGAGTGGATCATAAATCACTGCTTTTCCCTTCAAGATTCTAATAAACTGAATATCCTAATAGAAGAAGACACGCCATATATTCAGCCCAATACAGGAGAAGAGGGTAAATTATTGATTATTAAGCAAGGAAATAACAATGCGTCATCATCAGCCGCCCATCATAAAGTCGGGCTCCCTTCGCAAACTGAGCAGGTTGAGTCCTTGAGGATTCAACTACAAGACTCTAAAGACATAAATGGGAATTCACAATCACAGGTGTCGACTAATATTGGATATCGAACAGAAGAAGAGAAGAAGATGAAACAAGATATCGAGACACAGCTCGTGTTAACAAACCTTGAATGCAGCAAACCTTGTGAAAAGATTTTATATCTAGAAAATGATACGGAAAATACTAATAAGTCTTCCAAAGAACCGGAAGAAACACGCAACGACCTAAAAACACAGCTGGAAGTGTATGTTTAAGCCAAACTTTCAACATTTTTCGAATCAATCATTTCTTGGATTTGTGTCTTCTAACTCTTTATGTAATTCAGATATACGAGCAAGGAAGTTCCAGATTACTCAAAGCAACTTCAAAATGTAAGTTTGCATTTTATCAGACATTTCACTTAGTAGTTTTGTGGACTTTACACAAGTAAGGTATTTATGGTGCATCGTGATCTCTAAACTCCGTACTGAAATTTAAACTTTGTAGGATTTGGAAATTACTTCGGCTTCCGAAAAATTAGCTGAGTGCCAAAAAGCCCTAAGAAATCTCGGGAAGCAGTTAAAGGCATTGGCTTCACCTGGAGATACAGCTCTTTCTGATGAGGTCGTGCCAACACCGGATGACCCCGTGATTAGCACCATGTCAACACCGCGGAGAAAGGCTAATCAAGGATTGTCCCTGGCAGACAAAATGTTCGCCGAGGATAATGTTGTTCAGATTAGTGCCTCTTCCAGAAACAAAGAATCTATGCAAAATGGAGTTGAAAATCCTGATGTCAGCACTAATGCAGCAATAGAGTCTCGGAGCAAGTTTGCTGATTCGAACCAGATTGGTTGTGATGCAGAGAAAAATGCAGTTGTTTCCGTGGCTATTGTCCCTCATAAAGTAAATGGCAGCAGAAGCTTTTTGAAGAAGTTAATTTGGTGGCAGAAGAGAGGTAAGAGCAAGAAAACAACATTCTCATGAGCTACAATAAAGGTGGTAAGGAGTTGAGTCACATACAAAGGTTTGATTCCAGCTGTTTGTGTCGATAGGTCTCGAAAATTATATTTTTAATGTGGACATGGATGGATGGAGTAGATAATTGAATAAAGGCTTGGATATTTTTGTGTGTGTCTTGCAGTGCATTAATATAATTACTAGAATAATGGAAATACATATGAGAATGAGATGGACCTGGGATCGAATTTACGGTTGCAACAACACACTGATCCCAATTAAACTGGGATTAAGTCTTAGTTGAGTTAGATTTGAGTTGAGTTGCATAATTTCATTACAATTACTGCTAGAAACGTCAGTGCAGAACAGTTTGTCGGAGAAGCAGGGCTTGTTAAAAGAATCTTCTGGGGTGTTCGTTAATCAGATGCTACGCAAAATGAATAAAGCCAATACAAGGATTCAGATTGTAAAAATGACGCAAAAAAAAAGTAGATTTCGACTTCCTATTAATGTAAGTGGAATCATAAAACCCAGTATCTCTATGCTCCAGTGAGTTGGGTACAATTCATAGTAATATCAAAAGATGATATAAGCAGCACCTGCAGACATGATGCCATAAATGATCAATGGGGCATACTTTTTCCGGCATGTGTATACTTCTCGAGCATACTTCGCAAAATTTTGGGGGTACTGCCGAAACAAAGCTGAAAACAAAAAATAAATGCAAAATATAACACAGATGCAGATGTTACATGCTCGCACCCAATATTAATCCTTGTAAAGAATAAAAGCAGCAATATCATGAAGCCCAGCCTCTCTGTAACTTCCTTTCATGACATGCATCCAATGTCCCTTCAACAGAAGCTAAATCCAATAAAAAAGCAGCTTCATCTAAGTGCAACCTGCAAGTGGATTTAATAAGTGAATAAGAACGGTGCAAGAAAGAGAGACACAATTCAATAGAACCATGATCGACAAGATTCAAAACCTGAGCGGGGTTCCTTTCCCTTTGTCAAATCTTCTTGCCTTCCAGCGCATCTGTCACCTTCTCTTGGATATACTCAATTTGCTCATCCGCCCATTGAGCCATATCAGCAACTTCCTAATGAGCATAAATGAAAAAAAGGTTACACAAATTTACTTGCAACACGGGTCAAATCACGCCGTTCAATGTATAAAATATTGTTCAATGACATATACCTGATACTTGCAGCCGAGTGACCATGGTGATGATGATGTGAAAATCAAATGTCTGGACGGATTATGAACTTTCTGGATAGATTTTAGAAGGATGGAATAACAACTCTCATAAAGAATATTAACTAGAACAAGAATATGAACTTGGATCATCAAAATTTGCTGTCCATAACTCACAAAATAGAATAGAAATAAGAATCCACTATTCCAATCTCCAAAGGAAATGAATCCACCAAGATTAAAGGGAAATGGAACCCTTCACACCACCAAGATCAAAGGTCTATAAAGGAAATGAAGATTTTGAAGAAAATAGAGATTAAACTCTCTCAATTTGTAATAATCAACTCTGCCCCTTATAATGGAGAACCTCTCAATATATATATAGAGAGTTTTAAACCTTTACCCTACACAAAAATAAATAAACAGCTGGAAATGTAAGGATAAAGTCAACCAATAAGAAAAACAAATCTGATCTGCACCAGCTGGATCCACTTTCACCACACCATTTATCTTTTTCTGAAAAGCTGATTTGGTCTTTTGTTACCCAAATTTGGTAGGAGCAGATATACATGTGCATGTAATTAATTTATTGAAAGCATTTAATGATAGAAAAGACTTTAGGGCATCCTTTGGAGCAAGGTGAATCCTTTCTTGCAATTAGGATCACCTAATAAACTTCCAAAGTATGATAAAGAAGGTAAGACCATCATGACTTGGTTTGAATTCATTAGAATTTCTTTATCAACAATTGGTGATTCGTTGCCTTCGGGTACACCCGTATCATCCTCCCCCTCTAAATTGGGACTTGTCCTCAAGTCCTCAAGATAATCATCTTCAAAGTATGGCATTAGATCTCCAACATTAAAGGTGCTTGAAACAGCGACATCTCCCGGAAGTTTCACCTTGTAAACACTATCACCAAAACGTCCTAACACCTTAAAAGGACCCTCGGCTCTTGGCATCGGCTTGTTCTTCCTTTTGGAGGGAAATCTTTCTTTTCTTAAGTGAACCCAAACTATATATATACATATATATATATATATATATATCTGTTATATATATAACTATATATACTGCATTCTTAATACTTGGTGTATTTCGTTCGGTAATACCGTTATCTGGGCTAACTTAAACGAATCTTTGTGATTTACAGATTGATTCTGGACGATCGAATTCCCTTTTTTGGGGTCAGCTTGTTCTTGGGATTTATTTCAATAATTATATTGTTTTTATAGGTTCATTAGTTGGCATGTAATCCTTAATCCCTTTCCCGTTGAATATAATTGTAATAGTTATATTTGTTTAATCCGCTTGTATTAACGATCCTGTCTTTAGCCATTGTACGACCTGATACCCAACAGTGGTATCGGAGCCCGTTTTGTCGGGTGTCGGGTTCTTTGGCTTCTTGGTGATACGGAATAACCCATCCGGGTTTCCGCTCAGGTATATCGGCTTGAACCTCTCTTTTATTATTGCTTCTAGTTTCGGTTCTATTGTCAAATTGATGTCCTTTAAACTGTTTCTTATCGGATTGCTTGTCGCGGCCTATTTCTGTGTTATCTGGTTGGATTCAGTTTTCGGGCGACTCTTGTTTCCTTTATTAATTAAAACTCAATCGAATTAAAACCTTAAAATCCAAAACAGCACTAATCTTGCGCTACCAGGACCGAAAGTGTCCCTCGGATCTTTGTCAAGAGCTTGAGGATCCCGGTTTTAATTTAAACGGGTTTTAATCTCAAAAATCAAATCGAGTCCCTGAATTTTGATTCTCATCAGCTGTGTGCTTTCATTTCTGTGTGATTTTCGGTTGTCTTTGCGATTACCTTATACTGTGTGTTTCAATGGGTTCTTTCTCTGTTTTTAACATTGCACCTTTTGATGGTAAAGGAGATTTTCAAATTTGGCAACAAAAAATGAAGGGCATTTTGATTCAACAAAAAGTTTTTAAAGCTATTGATCAATTCTTTTCTGACAACACTGCTGCCGATAAAAAGGCTGAGGCAGATGAGTTTGCGTATTCATCAATTATCCTAAATCTGTCCGATTCTGTAATTCGAAAAATTGATAAACATGATACAGCTCAGGCTTTATGGGAAAAATTGGAAGAGACTTATACTGAAACTTCCTTGCCTAGCAAACTGTTTTCACTTGAAAAAAATTTCCAGTTCAAACTTGATATTTCAAAGGATATAAATGATAACCTGGACACTTTTACAAAATTAATCCAGGATATCAAACAAATTGGTGATAAAAATATTGATGAATACACCCCTATTGTTCTTTTAAATGCCATCCCTGATTCTTACAGTGATGTTAAATCTGCTATTAAGTATGGCAGAGATAAAGTAACTCTTGATACTGTTATAAACGGTTTGAAAAGCAAAGAATTGGATTTGAAAAACAATAAGGGGAATAAATCTCTAGGTGAGGTTAATTTTGTGAGGGGAAGATCTCAAAACCGCTTCGAAAACTGAAACCTTCATCAAGTCAATATCTACAGAGTAATTTTTCTGAAAAGAAGAAGGGCAAATGGAAGAGTAGGTCAAAGTCTCGACCTAAGAACCGTAAGTGCTATAATTGTGGTGAATCTGGTCATTACATTCATGAGTGCACTAAACCTAAGAAAAATTATCAAAATGATAATGCCAACCTTGTGGCTGAAAATGGCCGTGAAGATGAAGTTTTCATGGTTTCTGAAATTTGTGAACAAGCTAATAATGTGCATACTCTCACTTTGTGTGAAAATGAGTGGCTTGTTGATTCTGCTTGTACGTTTCATATGTCGCCTTTCAAAAGGCTATTTTCTGAATATAGAGAAGTGACAAATTGGTCTGTCTCTATGGCTAATGAGAAAAAGTGTCAAGTTCATGGTTTAGGAGATATTCAGATAAGATGTGACTCTGGTTATTTGTTAACTTTAAAGAACGTGAGGCATGTTCCTGATTTGTGTCACAATCTTGTTTCTTGTGGTACCCTTGATGATGAGGGGTATGAAGGTAAGTGGGGTAATGGGATTATGAAAATCTTTAAAGGAAACTTGTGTGTTTTCAAAGCAATAAAACGGAATAACCTCTATGTGAAAATTGCAAAATATGATTCTTTTGTGAATGCTGTCCAAGGTGACTCAACAGATCTGTGGCATAAACGTCTAGGCCACATCAGTGATAAGGGTCTGGAAATTTTGCAAAAACAAGGAGTGTTTGGGAAAGATAAATTGTCCTCTGTGCCGTTTTGCGACTCCTGTGTGGTAGGTAAACAACATCGTGTTAAGTTTCCAAATCCCCATCCCTCTAGAACTCCTACAACTTATGACACTTTACATTATTTGCATGCTGATGTGTGGGGGCCATCTAGTGAACCCACACATGGTGGAAATAGATATTTCCTATATGTGATTGATGATTATTCTCGTAAGGTCTTTGTGTTCCTTCTGAAAAACAAGTCTGATGTCTTTGAGAAATTCAAAAATTGGAAAACGTTGATTGAAAATCAAACTGGGAAGAAAATTAAAATCTTAAGGACCGACAATGGCCTTGAGTTTTGCAATCAAATGTTTGATGAGCTTTGTGCTCAATCTGGTATTCAGAGACATAAATATGTCCCTTATTCACCCCAACAGAATGGGGTGGCTGAGCGCATGAATAGAACTTTGCTAGAAAGGGTCAGAAGCATGTTGGCTATGTCTGGGCTCTCGAAAAAGTTTTGGGTGAGGCTTTACTTACTGCTGCTTATTTGATAAATAGATCTCCCTCTGTGCCGTTGAATGGTAATTATCCTGAATGTGTTTGGTCTGGTCGATCTATTGATTTTTCAAATCTTCGTGTATTTGGATGCTCGGCTTATGTGCATCAGAAAATGATAAGCTTGAGCCTCGTTCTGTGAGATGTGTGTTTTTGGGATACCCGGAAGGGGTAAAAGGCTATAGGGTTTGGCTTAAAGGCCAACCCGGTTTCAAAACCATTATTAGTCGTGATATTGTTTTCAACGAAAATGAATTTCCTTGCCTTTTACCAGATCCGGAAAACCCCCCTGCTCCTAATGAGGTGGAACTGCACATTTCTTTAGATAATATGGATAATGTGCAAACAGAAACTATTCTTGATAATCTTGATAATGCTGATGTGCATGATGAAACAGAAGAAGTTCTTGAAGATAATTTGCATGATTACCAACTTGCTCGAGATAGGCCTAGGAGAGAAATTATAAGGCCTTCTCACTTGAATGATTATCATATGGCATCATATGCATTCAATATGTTTGAATCAATTGATAATTGTGAACCCAAAACATATGATGAAGCTTTGAAATCGGAACACTCAGAACAGTGGATTTTTGCAATGAATGAAGAAATGACTTCATTGCACTCAAATGAAACTTGGGCTCTTGTGCCCCGACCACCTAACTGTTCGGTGGTTGACTGTAAATGGATTTTCAAAGTTAAGAAAGAAAATGAGTCTGTCAGATTCAAAGCTAGACTCGTTGCTAAGGGTTTCACCCAGAAAGAAGGTATTGACTATACTGAAATCTTTGCTCCAGTTGTTAAGTTTACTACTGTGCGTATCATGCTTGCTCTTGTTGCTCAATTTGATTGGAAACTAAAACAATTAGATGTCAAAACCGCCTTTTTACATGGTGAACTTGAAGAAAAGCTTTATATGAGTCAACCTAAAGGCTTTATCGATCCCAAACTCCCTAATCATGTTTGCTTGCTTAAGAAATTGATTTATGGTTTAAAACAATCACCTAGGCAATGGAATAAGAAGTTCGATGAGTACATGCTCTCACTTAAATTTTCAAGGAGCAATTATGATCATTGCTTGTATTTCAAAACTGATTCCAAAAATCCTGTTTTCTTACTCATATATGTTGATGATATGCTCTTAGTGAGTCCTTGTGTGAAAACAGTTGATCATGTCATTAAATGCTTAAGTGCTAAGTTTGACATGAAGCACCTTGGTGATGCTAAGCGTATTATTGGGATGAATATCTTTCGTGATAGAAAAAATTCCACCATTGTTTTAAACCAAGATTCATATGTGCAGAAAATTATATCCAAATTTTCTATGAGTCAGTCTAAAACAACCTCTGTGCCTCTAGCTGGTCATTTCCTGTTAAGTAAGGATCAATCCCCGAAAACTGAGGATGATATCAATTATATGAAAAAAGTACCTTACTCAAATGCCATTGGTTCGGTCATGTACCTAATGGTCAGCACAAGACCTGACATAGCTTATGCTGTGAGTTGTCTTAGTCGTTATATGGCTAACCCGGGGGTTTACCATTGGCAAGCCGTTAAGTGGCTCTTAAGGTATTTGAAGGGCTCAACCAGGTATGGTCTTAAATTTTCTCGACACCCACAAGGTGTAAAATTGGTTGGATACGTGGATTCTAATTACGCTGCTAATCGTGATAACCGTAAGTCTACTACTTCATATGTGTTTACTTTGTGTGGCACACCTATCAGTTGGAAGTCTCAATTACAACCTATAGTTGCTTTATCTACTACAAAATCTGAGTATGTTGCTATAACTGAAGCATTAAAAGAAGCTATATGGTTAAAAGGACTATTATCAGAAATCGGTTTTCTAAAGGATAAAGTCGAAGTTTTTTTGGATAGTCAATCCGGTATTCAACTGTGCAAGAATCCAGTTTTTCATGATAGAACGAAACATATTGATGTTCGTTTCCATTTCATACGAGATGTTGTTGCTAAACGCATAATCTATCTTGAAAAAATACCCTCCCAATTTAATCCTTCAGATATGGGTACTAAGTGTTTACCCGTCGAGAAATTTAAATCTTGTTTAAAAAGACTGAATTTTGATTCAGTCTAATAAATTTTTGAACTTTGTGTTCTTTAGGGGATCTCTTTGTGAGTTAGTCTTCTTTGTGAATTCTTTTACCTTATTCACTTTGTGTATGTGCAGGTAACCCCAGAGACAGGCGATGATGAGTCTTCTCCGAAACCCGAAAATGCAATTTGACTGGTTGACCCAGAAAGGTGGAGAAATGTTATTATTTTGGCCCAACTTGGCCCAGAATTAAATATCTCCTGGCCCATGCAGTGCTGGCCCAGCCCATGGCAGCCCTTTAATTAGGAGCCGTCCGATCCAGACTTAATATCTACTCTTGATCTGGACCGTCCGACTCCCCTTATATAAACCTAACCCTAAACCCTACTCCCTCACTTCCCTTCTCACTGCGCCGTCACCCTCCTTTTCTCTCTTCTCTCCCATGACCTTTCTTACCCTGGTCAAACTCCACCCTGCTGCGATTTTTTGCTCCCGATTCTCACTACCTCCTCTCCCCCGTGAGCGATTGAATATCACAATGGAATCCCGTGACCGATTCCATCCTTGTGTGTATATAAATCGCGGCTGGGGACGGAGTTTGGTACACCGAGAGAAAAATTCGTCTTGTGCCTTGAGAATCCGAAGTGAAAAGAGTGATATTTCTGTTGTGATATCATTAAGGGTGATCGGGATTAGTTCCTGTATTTTCTGAGGGTTTTTTCTGGGTTAGAAAGGTGCTACCGGGGCTGTGTGCCGACCAGCGGTGGATCGGCGTTCGTCCTTCGTGGAATCGAACATTCTTGGTGTCAAATTGCAAAGGGTTCGGAAGATCTGAGCCTAAAAACCACTTTTTGAAAGAGGATTTCTTGTCCCTTAATTTTCTTCTGATTTTTCGTATTATATATATATATATATATATATTATTATTATATATATATATATATATATATATATATATATATGCAGATTCATATTTATCTATCTATATTATTATATATATATTTGTTATATATATATATTCTGTTTATTCAGATTTATACCATATACATATATAGTATATATATATCTGTTATATATATAACTATATATACTGCATTCTTAATACTTGGTGTATTTCGTTCGGTAATACCGTTATCTTGGCTAACTTAAACGAATCTTTGTGATTTACAGATTGGTTCTGGACGATCGAATTCCCTTTTTTGGGGTCAGCTTGTTCTTGGGATTTATTTCAATAATTATATTGTTTTTATAGGTTTATTAGTTGGTCTGTAATCCTTAATCCATTTTCCGTTGAATATAATTATAATAGTTATATTTATTTAATCCGCTTATATTAACGATCCTGTCTTTATTCATTGTACGACCCGATACCAACAAAAAAGAAGAGGATCAAAGGGGTGGCCAGGATTCTTAGTTATATCTAGGTAAGAAACAAATTTCAGCAAGACTTTTTGCGTTAAACACAGACGGACGCCCAAATCCTGGAAACTGCTCCCTTTTAATGTAGAATTCCTCAGTCACCAAAGCTGAAACCTTACAGCGGCACGTGTATATCAACAAAGGATAATAAAAATCCACTCACTTATAAAAGCTGCTTTGTCTAAGTCATATGTGGTTCCTTTGTCGAAATTCTGCTTAACCTTGTGTTCTGGTACGACTGGAAACAAAACTACCTGGAAAATAACTAATACTTTGTTAAAATAAGCTAAAGTTGACGCTGACACAAGTTTTAACACCACTATAAGTCTCTATGCTCGAAATCTGAGATGCGGCAAAATCACCCTTCTTATAGAACTTATTCTCGATATTAGATGAAATATAAAACTGTTGGATATTAAAGGATCATTATAGTGAATTTCTAATGATTTGACACAAAAATATTTGTTCTATTATCACTCAAGAATAGATAAAAACTCACAAAATAGAAAAACTCTCAAACTCACTCAATCTCAACTTGGATTGTTATTCACTCTTTGAACTCACTCTTGGAGATGGGATCGTTACAAATGCTACAAACAAGTCTTATTTATAGGTAGTAAACATGGTGTGAAACCATGGTGTGAAAGGATCAACCATGATGGGGTGTTGTGAAGTTTCCCATCCTTTTCTTGTCAAACTTGCCAACTAATTGTTCAAAGGTAGATGGCTTCACATGTTTAATTACTTAGCCTCCATTCTAGAAGGGTTTGAATTCTAACACTCCCCTTCAAACCCGACTTTGCATTCCGAGTAATTTTCGAAACTCATAAATCTTTGTTGCGGATAAGCTCTTCGTAAATATGTACGCAACTTGATCTTCGTATTATTGGTTTCATGTCAATATCTCCTTGGAGTACCTTCTCTCGTAAGAAATGATAATGTACTTCGACATGTTTGGTCCGAGCATGAAATACTGGATTCTCAGCCAAACGAACTGCTGACAGATTGTCACAGTGTAATGCAACTCCATCTTCTATTGGTTGGTTCAAATCCTTCATGAGTTGAGTCAAGCAAGCACACTCTTGTGCTGCCATCGCCCCTGCTCTATATTCCGCTTCAGTAGTTGAAAGAGAAACATTAGGTTGTCTCTTACTGCACCATGATATAGCTCCCGAACCAAGATTGAATATATATCCTGTAGTCGATCTCCTGGTATCATAGTCTCCGGCATAGTCAGCATCAGAATAGCCGCTGACCTTGCTTTGTACTCCTTTCTTGTAGAAAAGTCCCCAATTAGTTGTGCCTTTAACATATCTCATGATCCTTTTGACTGCTTCGAGATGTGGCTTCTTAGGTTTCTGCATGAACCTGCTAGTAACACCTACAGCGAATGCTATATCAGGTCTGGAAAGAGTTAGATAGATAAGACTACCTACTATCTGTCGGTACATTCTTGTGTCCTCCAAGTCTTTCCCATCGTAGGCACACAACTTCAAGTTTGGCTCCATTGGGGTAGATATTGGCTTGCAGTCAGTTAGCCCAAACTTCTCGATTAAATCCTTTGCATATTTCTGCTGACCAAGAAATATACCATCATCTGTTCTTTCGACTTCCAATCCTAGGAAGTGTTTCAGTTCACCAAGTTCCTTCATTTGAAATCGGACTGAAAAGTTTGCCCTTGTTTGTTGAATCTCGTCTTCGTCATCGCCAGTGATGATTAGATCATCCACATATACAAGGACTACTGCTAGCTTGCCTCCTTGAGTTTTCACGAACAAGCTTGAATCTGCTGGGGCAACATGATAACCACTTTGGACTAGAAACTCAGCAATTTTCCCGTACCATGCTGGGGGTGCCTGCTTCAAGCCATACAACGCCTTTTTCAACTTGCACACATACTCAGGCTTTTCATGATTCACAAATCCTTTGGGTTGATCAATATAGATATCACGATCAAGTTCCCCATGTAAAAACGCATTCTTCACATCCATTTGCCATAATTTCCAAGACTTACTTGCTGCTAAGGCTAGTAAGACACGAACTGTAGTAATCTTTGCAACTGGACTAAACGTCTCGTCATAGTCTATGCCATACTCTTGAGAGAATCCACGAACAACTAATCGAGCCTTGTACCGCTCAATTGTACCATTTGGACGAATCTTCAACTTGTAAACCCATTTGCAGGATATGGGTCTAACACCTTTAGGTTTTGGCACTAAATTCCAAGTTTGATTTTGTTTTAATGCCAAAATATCTTCTTCCATGGCCTTTCTCCACTCTGGACTATTTGATGCTTCTTCAAATGTACTTGGCTCTTTGACTTCAGCATAAGCAGCATCTACATACTTTGGATTTGGCCGTCTTTCTCTGGTTGACCTTCGCACTTGAGGTTGTGAAGGTTCCTGCTCTTCCGGTTGACTAGTCTGTACTTCATCTGGTGTTTCATGTACACCGGTTCTCCAAGGGCTTCTTGATTTGGACTGTACCTCAACTTGATCCGACGGGGATCTTGGTTCTTCTATGTCATTGTTGTCTTGAGATGAATGTAGCTGCAACTTGCTTTGTAGCTTTCCTTGCAGCTCATGTGTATCTGGTAATGCCACCTTGTTTGCCCACCATGAAGATGCCTCATCGAATACAACATTTCGTGAGATATAAATCTTGTTTGTATTTGGATCGCAGCATCTCCAGCCTTTCTTTTGTTCATCATATCCAACGAATATGCAGCGGACAGCTTTCTTGTCGAACTTGCTGCGATCTTCATCTGTAATAAACACATAACATACACAACCAAACACTCGAAAATAATTCACTATTGGTTTTACATTATACAATTTTTGAAATAGTGCAATAAATTCCAGCCTCGGTTGTGGTAGCCTGTTGGTGATATAGACTACTGTCTTCATGCATTCTGCCCAAAATCTTGTATCAACATTCTTTGCATGTAGAAGACTTCTACATGTCTCTGCTAGGTGGCGGTTCTTCCTCTCCGCTACTCCATTTTGCTGTGGAGTTTTTGCACAAGTTAGTTGCCTTTGGATGTTGCACTCCTTGAGGTAGTTGTTGAATTCATTAGAAGTGTATTCTCCTTCATTATCAGTACGGAGGCACTTGATCTTCCTTCCAAACTCACGTTCTACCGTATCTTTGAATTTCCTGAATTTTTCAAAAGCCTCATCTTTATGCTTCATGAAATATACTCATACATACCTTGAGAAATCATCAATAAAGGTTATCAGATATTGATAACCGCTTGTTGACTTTTGTTTGATCTTCCCAAGCACATCTGAGTGGACCAATTCCAACGGCTCCCTTGCTTTGAACTTTGACTCTTTGTAAGGCAGTTGATGTGCCTTACCATATTGACATCCAGCACACACAATATCATGTTGGATCTCAAGTTGAGGAAGTCCCCTCAGCATGGACTTCTTCATCATAATTTTCAGTTTGCCGTAATTGACATGCCCAAGTCGTGCATGCCATAGGTCTCCAGTGTCACTTCTCCTAGCCTTCTCAACATAGGCTTCTTCAGCTGACATCACATAGATAGCCTTCATTTTTGGTCCTTCCACAAACGGTGTACCTATGACTTTCAATTCACGATACACTTTCACATCGTTCGGGCCAAACAACACATAATTACCTGAAGCAGTTAATTGTGGTACTGACAACAGGTTCTTCTTCATCCCTGGGACATGATAGACATTGTCGAGTTGTACTTCTTCATGTCCGTACCTTTGTGGCAGTTGTGTCTTGCCAACATGGGCTATTGGTAATTGTGTGTTATCAGCTGTCACACTAACTCGATCTCCGTTGTACTTGGTCATACTTACAAGTTTCAACTCATCTCCGGTCATATGATTGGAACAACCAGAGTCAACGATCCAATCATTCTTGTAATCGACTAACTGCTCACATACCGCAGTAAGTGCGAATTCCTCTCTTGGGCCTTTCCCTCGTGTATCGGTAGTATCTACCTCCTCGGCATAGAAGGAAGTCTCGAAATCCCAATCTTCTTCTCCTGGAGCCTCGTCCTTAGATGTTGTTGCTGCATTTCCTTCAACTCTCTTGGACCAGCAATTTTTTGCATAATGTCCTTTCTTGCCGCAATTAAAACATTCGTCACTTTGACGATCCTTTTGTTGCCACCGGTTCTGACCATTTCGATTATGTTGAGCTCCTCGAGCTCCCCCTGACTGGAAACCTCTATCTTGGTTTCCTTGAACATCTCTTTCTTGACTATTGAATCTCCCGAAACCACGTCCTCGTCCTCGACCACGACCGCGTCCTCGTCCGCGTCCTTGATCGTCTCTTCTATTAGTGAAAAGGGCTGTCTCTTCACTATTGGTTGCTCGACTAGACGTGGGTTTATCTAGATCCTCTTCATAATGAGCAAATTCTCCAGATCTACTAAAGTAGGCTCGGTGGCCCAGCCCCGAGTTGCCGTGATAATACTCTTATACTCCGACTTCAATCCGTGGATGATAATTCTTTTCATCCTGGTTTGTGTAATACCATTTTCAGGATCTAGTTTAGAAATCTCATCACAAAGAGATTTCACCTTTGAGAAATATTGACTCACAGACATATTTCTCTGGGAGATCGACAAAGGCTCATTTTCAAGCCTTTGTAATTTTGCATCATTTTTCTTCGCGGAAATAGCCGCCAATATATCCCAAGCTTCCTTCGGTGTTCGGACATCTTTGATCCGCTGGAGAAATTCATCTTCTACAGCTACAATTAAGGCATACATAGCTTTGCCTGCCTTAACCTTCCATTTCTTTAAAGCATCAGGGTCGGCAGCTGGCCTTTGATGTGCAGTATCTGGTCGTACCGGTGTTGAGGTTGAGATGTCGGAGGTTGTGTCTGTACTTTTGGCCTCCCTTAGTGGTGTTGTCTCAGCTTCGTTCACGATATCCCATAAGTCTTGCCCGAGCAGGTAAAACTTCATACGGGTACTCCATGACCCATAATTATTGTTATTGAGCTTCTCAATAGAGGTCGTAAAATCAGCCATTATTTTAACAAAGCTTCTGGGACCAAAAGTATAGTTTTTGAAATTTTTGGGGTCAAAATAAAAAATTTCGGAAATTTAGGGACTGAATTAAAAAAATTTCGAAAATTCAGGGACCAGTATGTATTCTTCATCTTCTATTCTTTCGGCAGCCCGTACGACTTACGACTTCGTCTGGCGTCGGTTTTGTATTCCGAAAATACCTCCGAACTCGTCTCGACGCAAGAAATCTAACGATCCTCAAAATTGAGTTTCGACCACCTTTGTAAAACTCGAAATTTTCAGCCCTCTACCACTTCTGATTAGCACTCCAAACCTGCTCCGATACCACTTGTTGGATATTAAAGGATCATTATAGTGAATTTCTAATGATTTGAGAGAAAAATATTTGTTCTATTATCACTCAAGAATAGATACAAACTCACAAAATAGAAAAACTCTCAAACTCACTCAATCTCAACTTGGATTGTTATTCACTATTTGAACTCACTCTTGGAGATGGGATGGTTACAAATGCTACAAACAAGTCTTATTTATAGGTAGTAAACATGGTGTGAAACCATGGTGTGAAAGGATCAACCATGATGGGGTGGTGTGAAGTTTCCCATCCTTTTCTTGTCAAACTTGCCAACTAATTGTTCAAAGGTAGATGGCTTCACATGTTTAATTACTTAGCCTCCATTCTAGAATAGTTTGAATTCTAACAAAAACAACTCATCATTTCTTTTTTTTTTTGTATGAATGTTAAATTTTATTCAACAAAAAAACTTGGGTACAAAATTGCAACCTTTTACAGAGTAAACAAAAGATTAGCTAATTGTTTTTAAATAAACATGGCCATTTAAGAATGGGATCCTATCCATTCACAATAAGCATCCCGTAGCTTATTTGGGTAGAGACGACGGTAGGACATGATCCGATTACGAACCAATCGGTCAATACTTTTGATGTGATGATCTAATGGAAGAGGAGCTGCACCATGTCGCCGATTGTTTCTTTCTTGCCATAGTGTATAAACAGATGCCTGTAACACATATCGCAATAGGAATTTTTTAGTTGTTGTGAAATTGCCATCGTTGAGGAGGTCTAGGATTGTGGAGAAAGAAGTGGTGAAAAGATGACCAAGGAGCTTCCGAGTAAGAGTAACCCAGACATGAGAACCGAAGCTACAACTGAAGAATAGGTGGTCGCGAGATTCTAGTGGTACCTGACAGAAAACACAAGAGGCTGCGACTCCTGAGTTCCAGTTTAACATACGATCACCTGTTGAGAGGCGATTGTGAATCGATAACCACAGAATGAAGGAGTACTTCGGAGTTGAGCCTGAGAACCAGACTGCCTTGTGCCAGTTGTTCAAATTCCCCTGTTGCCGGACTTGTGCCCATGTTGCAGGGGTGGAGAAATTTGGTTTGTACCGGCCATCCGCATTTCGCCATAGAGCCACATCTTCATTTAAAGGGCTGGGAATACTGAGAGTATTCAGCTCCATACTGCTTTGTTGAGAGTTCTTGACATCTTCTTCCCACTGTTGATATACTGCTCGACCTGTTCTCCAAAAGAAAGGCAACATACAGTGTATATCCGCACACACACACACACACTCTTATCCAAACATGATACCAGGAAAACATCAGCATGTCTTACAACTAAAACCTTTCTAAATAATATGTACCTATCATTATTGTATGACCAGACGCAAATTAGTCACATTCTTAGCCAAAAGCCAAACTCCGTATTTCCGAACCTCGACTACGGGCATTTCCATCCTGTGGACATTGACGGAGATTATAACAGCAGATGCACGTTGAACTTCTCTTTGACATCCAGAGATAGATTATCCAGTAGGAGCAGTTGGCCATCGTAACACACTTGTGTTATTTTTAGATAGAAGGGCGGAAAGAGGAAGCAACTCTTGCTTTGCTCCAGGAGAAATAATGCTAAAATTTATTATTTAAAAATAACATGGATTAAATAATATAATTTTCGGTCCCTTTTCTTTACCTTAATTATTTAATAATCTCAATTAATAAATACTTTTCTTGATGCAGCGTTATTAATTTTATTTTAAAGAGGTTTAATAGTACCACTGGATTGTATAATTCATCAAAACACAATGAAAATGTCTGGACCAACCAACAAAATTTGTCCTCACCCATTGCAGAAAGCAAATATTCCAGCCTTTATTGAACGATGAGCACTTGTTAAAATATTTGGCCCAAATGATTTATTATTACGGGCCGGAATTATTATGAATCCGGCCCAAATCTATAATACTATCCCCCGGCCCAGGCTTCTAGTCCCTTCAGTCTTTTGATCTCACCCGTTGATTGATGGTTGATCCATCTCAACCGTTGGTCCCGTGTATTTATTACACCCCCGTTAACCCTAGCCTCACTTTTCTGTTTTTTCCTCTCATCCCTCTCGCCACCCCGCCGACTGCCATGGAGATCCGATTTCCTTTCCTTTTTGACTCGGCTTCGCGGTTCAGATTTGGTAGGGAATCGAAACCCTTATCAATTAATGATATGAATGGATTCTATTCCCCGAAATTCTGTGGCTTTCCGTTTGGATGTTTTGCCTATATATGTTCGGGCGATTTGGGCTTGAGATATACGAAAATCAAAAACCTAATTTTTCTGAGTGAGAAAAATCAATCCGAGTTTCTTTGTGAATTTTTCTGAGTGAAAAATATTTTCTGAGTGAAAATTGCTTGGGACCGTTTTTGGGGTGTTTTTTATTCAGGACCTTTGAAACCGGCCGGGGAGTTGGATTTGTTCGTCTGGGCTGTTGGCCGCGGATACACACGGAGCCTTGGACATGGGTACTGGATATTGGAGGACTGTTCACCTAATGAGCTATGTGTACCAACATTTACTAATATAAACGAACTCAAACCCAACTTAATAAAATTCTTAAGTCTTGAAATTATGATTATAAATATTAATAAACTAAAGACATACATTTCCAAAAGTAAATAATTAAAAGCATGAAAGCATATGTATTGTTCAAAGGACAGATTGGACATTTGTATATTATTATAATTATTTAAAAAATAAATATCACTTATAAATACAACAAATTTAATGTTGGACTAGGGTTCATTTTGCATTGTGTTTCCCAATCCAAAATGTGGCTGTTCAGTTGAGTTAGCTCCTAAATATGTGTATAGTTTTCTCAACTCATATGCATTAGGTATGTGACTTATGTGACTTATATTTACAGTCACAATTATGTTCATAGTGATGTATTTTAAAAATCACAATGATCTACATATCATAAGTGATGTATATTTACAGTGCAACTGATGTATATAGAGTGTGTAATGTAATAACATTCAAAAGTGATGTACATAGTGCATATGACTCTCACACACACACACACACACACACACACACATATATATATATATATATATATATATATATATATATATATATATATATCATCTCGCATCGATGTATATAGTGTATGTTAAGTGATGTTTAACGATCAGTAATGTGTATAATGTGTGCAAAAGATCTATATTTATAGTTAATATGATGTACATAATATTGTATGAGTGACGTGTATATTTGCATTCGGATTGATTTACATAGTATGTGGAGTATTGTGCGTAGTAACTGTAAGTGATGTACATTAGCAGTGAAATTGATGTACATAACGTTAATAAATTATATATATTTATACTTATTGAAAGACATAGTGTTGTTAAGTGATGTATGTTCACCTTCATAGTCATGTACATAATTTGTGTAAGTGATGTTTATTTATAGTTAAAGTGACGTACACATTGTGTATGAGTGACATACAAATTTGTATTTAAAGTGTTACATAGTGTGTGAGAGTAATATAAATTAACAATAATAAATAAAGAGGCTAAAATACTCCTAGGGTCCTTCAACTTAATTTCAGATAACGATTTATTCCTTTATCTTTTTTTTTGTCCCAACTAAGTCCTTTATCTTTCTAATTTTAAGCAAATTTAGCCTTTTCCACGGCCTCGTTAATCGTTGTCTGCGTGATTGTTAAGTCATTTATATTGGCTATAAACATACCTGCGCGGAGAACGAAATCAACAACCACAAAGTCCTCTCCTTAATTTCCTCAGCATAAGCGTCTGATCATCATTTTCTCACGTCCAGTGCAGCGACCACCTTCGTCCCAACAGTCCTACCTTCTCTCAGAACTCATCACAGGGAACCAAACCAACCCCCTTGACCCCTCCACACGAAACCCACAACATCCTCTCTCATTGTCCATCTCTTACCCAAACCCAAAACTGTTTTCCATCCATAATACCTGGAGTGCCAGGTGCAAGAATACAAAGGTCAATTAATTAACAAAAACTAAATCGCTCCATCTGCATATGAAATTTTCAAATAATACTAACTAGTAGCCACAACCACCAAAGTCATAACTTGGACTTGGGCGTATGAAATAAGAGGTCGACAAGCACGGTGTCATTCATGTAAAACCCTTGGGTGGACTTGAACTGGTTGCATCATCTTCCTCCTCATGAAGCTGCAACAGCCGACAAATCTCGAACGAAAAGCCCAGGCTACTCTCCTATACAATGAGTATCCACTCAATTTGAATCTCAGGGTTCCAGTCGTTCAATAGTAATGCATGTATGTCACTTCTATTTTCACAATAAACTGTGACTATCATTCTCATTAAAATTACTCCACAAATTTATCAAACTCGGGATGTAAAGCAAAAAAAAAAAAAAAACTACCCTCAACAACCCCCGCCTTAAAATCCTTTCTTCCAAGGAGTGGATGGAAACATGCTAGACAATAGAACCTCAAATATCCCGCAAGCATCATCGGAGGATTCATCGGCGAATGAATTCAAGCAAGTAAACCGGCCGCATTTTTCGCTAGAAATCAGAGCACCGACCGTTCTTCTCTCAATCGCCGTACCTAGTAGGCTCCGGCCCGCGGGGCCCACTGACTTCACCGGTCTGCTTGTTTACAGACTCGTCGTCGTCTCCATCTTCTTCATCTCCGGAAGCTTGTATCCTTTCATCCTCGATTTTGTTATGGATCTTCTCTTCTTCCTCGGAGATCGGTGACTCTTTAGTTCCCCGCAGATGATTTTGCAAGAGCTGCGCCGTCGTGCAGATGAGTCGGCGGGTCGACGAGCTGGAAAACTCGGATCTCGCGATCGGAGACGAGAACGCGCGGTACAAATTGCTCGCCATTCTGTAGTTCTCTTTAGAATTGTTTTCCTAAGCGTGGAGAGACTAGAGAGAAGGAAAATGTGCGCACGTTTTAGGTAGGTTAGGAAATGGACACATAGGTTAGGGATTTGACACATAAGTTAAGGATTTGACATGCATGTATGTTTATAGCCACGTAAGCAACTTAACAGCCACCTGGACAACAGTTAACGGAGACCAACGGAAAAGACTAAATTTGCTTAAAATTATAAAGATAAAGGACTTAGTTGGGACAAAAAAAAGATAAATAACTAAATCGTTATCTGAAATTAAGTTAAGGGAACCAGGAATATTTTAGCCTAAATAAAGATGTATATAATGTATGTAATAATGTAGAATTATGTACATAAGATCAGTGATGTACCTAGTATGTTGCTGGAAATAAAACGCTGCTGAAAAAAATACTCTTCACACGTGCCAGAAATAAGAGCACGATCATAAAACAAGAGAGTAACTATATTACTGCCAAAAACTACCAATTGGGAAGATAGAAAAATAGAAAACCAGAGACATAAAGAAATTATTTCCTCCGTCCTAATAAAATTTCATAATTTACTAAAAATTTATACTTTAGAAGTTTGTATTTATTATGTTTTATATAATTAAATTAAAAAATAGCATTTTACGTTTTAATCTCCACCACATATTTACTATTAATACTAGATGTTCGCCCGTGCGATGCACCAGACAGAGCATAAGATTACTTATAAAAATACTCTTTTCGTTACTCAAATTTGTTCTTGATGATCTTCAATGCGGATTTTAATAAAAAATTATTGACTATATTATGGAGTGTAAGATAATTGGAGAAAGAGTCTCACATTAGCATAGTGTTAAGTTAATTAGCGTCCATTATATGAATAAATTTAGGAGTCATACGAAAAAGAAAAGAAAAGAATAAATTTGGGGGACAGAAGTGGTATGCGATTAAGTCTAAATATGTGTGTTTTTGCAATGTGTGTTTTACTATTTTTAGTTACTGTAATTAAATAAATATCATAATTTATCTTTTTTCTAAGCAATATGAATCTTAAATTTAATTTCTTTGAGTTAATTTATTTTTATTTTGCATCGATTAATTTTATTGTACTAATATCATATTTTTTTCTAATATATATTTCTGTTGTGCAATCGGTCATTAATATAAATTCATCAAGTTTACTATATTCAATATGGATGTCTAATTTAAGATAGTGAAATAAGTTTTTTTGATATATTTTTCATTAAGAACGAACTTGATAAAAAAAATAATATTTAAAATTTTAAGCTAAAATTGAGAAAATAGTTTTTTATTGGCAGATGACTTGAGTGTATAGCGGTGGAATAAAACTCTCACAACACATATCCAGAATTTTATTTCCTTTTTTTATTTTTCTGAAATTTTAAGAAGCATATTTAAAATAAAAATCAAAAAATTTAAATAATGACACATGTCCATGACTATCTTTTAATACAAGTATAGATTTTATATTTTTTTTAATTTCGACTATATAATTATCATTAATATTTCTACAACTTATGAGGCAATCAAATTCAGTTATTATTTATTTGAAAATTTATAAAAGTACAATAAATATAATATTTTCCCCGGGAAGAGTTAATACTCAAGGTTATCCTATAGTCTAATAGAAATACTAGATTCAGTAGTCCTCGTAAGAAGGAAATAAAACAGCAAATGTAAAAAGGTCAGGTATATATATCGGAGAGAGCAATACTGAAAAGCGCTCTCTCTAGGCCCCTCACATCCGCCAGCTCCTCAATATCCATATTTAGGGTTTTCAAATTCATACCGCCAAATCCAAATTACGGCTCGTCTTTGCATGAGTCGGATCTGCAATCGTTGCTCCATTGCCGGATCGAGCGCAACGTTGCCTTACCTGCTCCTCCACCGGCAATGTCGTCGCCTAAAGCCTCCCCCTCCGCCTCCGGATCCGAACCTCCGGTAATTCTTCGAATCGCCCCCTTCTCACAGCTGCATTATGATGGCAACTATTCCGTGTGCGTTTGGTTATGTGTATGAGTTCCTTCTTTTTTTCAAGTTACATTTTCGGTAGATGGGATTCGAAGGATGGTATTCTATTTTCTTCTGGGTCTGTGCTATTCTATTTATGATGATAGGGATCGAGCAGAAGGGTACATTGTGTTGTTTCGCTGCTGGAATCCACATTCGTGTTGTTGTCATGTTAAATCAGATTGTTTTCGTGAGATAGTAATTAGTTTTAAAAGGAGCGTCGTACAATGTAATATTATATACTGAAAATATATTCATATATGGTTCTGAGACTATTAATGCATGCATTAATGGTGACATGGAGGGTGATAGGCAGAACTTCAATATATTTAAACATTTCCTAATTGAAGTGATTTTTTTGTTTAAAAACTGTGAGAACGATCTGTTGTGATAAAGAACTAGTGTAGGATCTGTGCTTAATTAGGAATGACATTTGTTTAGTGTTTGATATTTGACGTTGTATTTGTTGTAACTTAGAAGGTAAGACATGAGTTGACAATTCAGAATTATAGACTGTGGTCATATCATTTAATGACTATATGGTACCTGCTAATCTGTTTCAGGTACTCAGCCATTGATCGTGAACAGAATCTTATGTTACATGTAGTTAATTATATTTATGTTCGTTGATGTTCACAAACACTAAAAAAGAATGCTATTCTCAGCTTCTCGTTGGAAAAATGCACTAAACCGCATATACACTTGAATTAAATCGTTTTATTGGTAAAATATAAGTTATATAACAATTTTATTTATTAAATCATAAACTCTATAAAGTAAAAATATTATTATTTTCAATTAATTAAAGCTTCTTTTAAATGATCTAGTTAGCAACGCTCTTATAGTTATTATAGATAAATGAAGCATTGTGATATTTTCCCTTTCGTTCATGTTATTTTTTTCATATATATTTTTTTTGCACTGGTGGCTGTGCAATGTTGTGCTAGTCCATTAACTTTGTAAAAAACTGCAACTTCTTGTTGGATTTGTTCTAGCTTGGACAGATTGTTGGGCTTCAAGAAACAACTTCATCAGCACAAGAAATTTTATCCGTCATTGATTCTTTAAAGAGACAAGTTGCTTCTGACCGCTGTGTCTATGTAAAGGTGCGTTCATGTGATGCCTAATTTTATTAACTGATGTTTGTCAAATTCATAATAATTCATGAATACCTAGTTGTCTTTTTTTTTTTTTTTGTCCTCCCAGAAACGGATGCAAGAAAATACTGAGAAAGTGGTTGATGTTACAAAAAATCTATATAAGTTATCTATGGAAAGAAGAAATTTTAAGATTATTTGTGGTGATGCGGGTGTAGATTTACTGGCAAAGAGGCAAAAAGATGCAATTGATATGCATAATGGTATTGGCACCAGTAATGGAGATAACGAAAGCTGTGATTACCAAGAAGATGGATATGCCCCTTCAGCAATTCTCTTAGGATCAAGTATTGCAGTCAAGAATGCCGTACGTCCAATTAAGCTGCCTGAAGTGAAAACAATACCACCATATACAACATGGATCTTCTTGGATAGGTGAGTCAAGATTGAAATGCAGTCATGTTGTAATTAATTTATTACATTTTTATGCTCCTCGAAACTGAAACATTTCTTGGCTCCTGAATGTTTTATATATGAAAAGGAAGAGTAATTCTCACTTTGATGGGCTTCTTCTTTATGATAGTAAGTATCATCTTAGTTAGATGGTAAAGTCCACGGAGGTTATGATAAAAACTTCTGGTATTGATTATAAATCTTCTTTATTCTTTGGATTCAATAATTTCTATTAACTGTTATTTGAACAGTAATTTGTGTCAATTTAAGATTAAATGGCATGTACAATCAAGCACTCTCGGCATATTTGACATAAGAAACTGTGGGTTTTTTTCCTCTGCATATTCTATCGTCTTTTTATACCTTTATATCTCAGTAAATTGATTTAAATCCAAAGTCCAAACAGTTCCGTGACTCCCCTATCCCAAAACTTCTCCCTTGTTTGTATTTTTAGGATGCATGAACTGTGTGGTAGCCTTGTTTGGTCATTTGTGTCATCTTAATGAACACTGATGTTTTATCTTGTAGTTTCTTTCTTTGTGATAATCTCATTCTGTTGTTTGTGCAGAAATCAGAGAATGACAGAGGATCAGTCAGTAGTTGGAAGGAGGCGGATCTATTATGAACAGAATGGTGGTGAAGCTCTAATTTGTAGTGATAGCGAAGAAGAAGCGGTTGAGGATGGAGAAGAAAAGAAAGAGTTTGCATCGTCTGAAGATTATATTCTGCGGTTGGTATATTTGCTGCAGAGTGTGCGGCCTCACGTTGGTCTTTTTCCTTTTTTATTTCTTTTTTGGCTTAAGAACGATTCATGCTCTCAGTGACATCCAAATTTTCAGCTGCAATGATACTTTCCCTTGTTTCTCTGCATTGGCCAACTAATTTGTATGGAGTGTAATGTAGTCTTGTTCTGTTTGTTGGATAAGGTTGGTTTTACTTTTATCATTAGCCCTTCATTTCTGCTTATTTGGTAACTGTTTGCTTGATCCATATTAGCTCTTCGGGTTAATTGTCCGTTGATAGTTTATCAGCAATGCATCTCTTTTGGTTGCAGGTGAAAGACTGTTTTTGTCCTGTCCCATTTTGTTGTGAACAAAAGTAAAACCTGCTTTTAGGATAGACATGAAAGTCTTGCATTGTTTTCTGTTTCTATGATGATTCTTGTTTACACACAGGGATAGATTTTGTTTATGGAGTTTCATAGAGGAATAATCCCTGTAATTTTTTGGACTGTATCTTAGGATATATTTTTCTTCTGTCTAGTGTCTTAAAACCCAAACAAACTGTAATTTCTCAGTTGCCATGTGTGTTTGCTTAACTGAAAGTGAGCCTGTCTACCTTCTCAATTCATTTTCATCCAATTATGATTATTAGTAATACTAATAATTATATTATTATTATTATTAATAATAATATTATTATTTTACGTGCGTGTGTGAAATTGGACAGAATTGAGATTCATGTAACTAATATGATCTTTTTTTTGTGTTTTTGTTCTCTCTCTCTCTCTCTCTCTCTCTCTCTCTCTCTCTCTCTCAGAACAACCATTAAACAAGTCGGCTTATCTGATTTGACGTTGGATTTGTTAGCCAATTGTCTATCTAGAAAACCTTGTGAAATCAAGGTATGCACTTCAAACTCAGATGATCTATCATGTGGCTATGTTGATCTTTTCTTGGGAACTTGTGCACAATTATGATCTGGAAAATTTAAAAGGAACTGGTCACAGTGAGAACATTGGTCTAGCTGTTTCCCATTTGTTTTTTGCTGATTTTACAGAGATAAACCACCATCGAACATCTTGTACAGGGAAGATATGAATATCTTACTAAGAGTAGCGATGCTATATATCGTATGAACAATCCAAATGCTGAAGGCTTTGTGAATCCATATATTGATAAAGATCTCGATGCTGCTCTGGATTCATTCGATAATCTGTTTTGTCGCCGTTGTCTAGTAAGCATGAAATATTAGTTCTTTAGTTATTTTTTCCTAGGAACCAACAGTTCAAATTTTTTCATTTCATTTTCTGTGAAACTTTCTTCACTACAAAGCACTCCCCTCTGGCAGGTTTTTGATTGTAGACTACATGGGTGTTCCCAGGATCTTGTCTTTCCTGTAAGTAGATTATCACAGGGGGTATAGATTGTAGTTGTTATCGGTGGTGGATGGGTTCCTTGTGACATCAACTTTTCTGTACCTTCAGGCGGAGAAACATTTAGCATGGCCAAATCAGGATGTGGACAAGGAACCATGTGGCCAACATTGTCATCGACTGGTATACTTTGTTTCTCTACGTATTTCCTTTGACTTTTAAACTCCAGTGATCAACTATGATTGTGATGCCTTGCGTTTCTATAGCAACTAGTGCCTTTATATAGTAACTAGTGTTGTTGGATCTCTTTGGGATAATAATAATTTAAGTGGTAAGTGGTAACCACGAGCAGTTATTTTCTCGTTATTTGATTCTCCGTAATCCTTATGTTTTCAGCACTAATTATCTAACAATAGCTGAATCAGGTCCATGAGTCAGAGGGTGTGAGCGCCAGCCCGGCAAGTTTTGGAGAAAAAGTTGCTCCTGCATCCAATGGTGCCGCTATGCAAGTGCTAAAGAAGAAGCATGGAGTTTCATCTTTGAGGAAGAAATCAAAGTCTTACCAAAGTGGAAGTGCTTCTTCCTCGGATATCAAACCTGTTAATGGTGCCACATCATCAGTTAAGAGTACATCGGCGGGAAAATCTGGTGCGGACAAAAGGAGTAGTAAGAGAATAGCTGAAAATGTTATAGTTGTCAAAAAGAAAAGGCAGAAAAAAATGGCAACATCTGGTTCTGATTCTGTTGATGCTGATAGTCTCAATTTGAAAGATTTAAATCCTCGTAGTACTTCACGACTAGAAAATGAAGACAGTAGTTCTTCTCAGAAAGTGAAATCTACAGGTTCTAGAAAATTCAGATGGAAAGAGCCTCCAGTTCTGGACTTTGATAAATCTTTGCAGGGGGAGGCTGTCAGTGGTGCGTCAAATGAGAGTGAGAGTAATCGACCCATGACCAGCAGTGACGACAACTTGAAGAAAGAGGAGTTTGTCGATGAAAATATGTATAAACAAGAAATAATTGACAATAAATGTTGGAAACCTTTTGAGAAAGCACTGTATGAAAAGGGTATTCAGATTTTTGGCTGCAACAGGTTAGACTTCATTTTTGGTTTACTTGTCTTTTATGGATCTTACCCATGTTCTATGCCTAAAGCTATATTGATATTGCCATCTGCGTGGCTTGACTCTTATATGTAATGAACACACTACTGTGTTTTCATTTCAGAGATGTCAACAGATATTACAAAAATAGCAATTGCATGATCGCAGTTTTGCTCTAGCCAACCAAGCCATTTACACACTACATGCACTGCCTTTAAGTTTGTCTCTCAGACTTGCTGGGTTGCACCAATTGTTGATGGTTTAATGCAATGTCTGACGATGGACTATATGTGTCATTCAGCTGTTTGATAGCTAGGAACCTTATGAGTGGCCTGAAAAGCTGTTCAGAAATCTTCAAATACATGCATCGTTCTGACAAAAAGATGTTCCTTCGAGAAGATGATGGGATGACCCTTGTTGACGGCTCTCTAAAAGCTGATGTTAATGAAATAGTGGCAAGTCTATTATATCCCCTCTTTGCTGTGCTGAATTATGGGCTTGCAGAAGCAGATTTTATATGTTTTTGTGTGGAAATAGGGTAATGGTGCACGTAGAAGATCGAGATTTTTACGACGGAAAGGAAGAGTTCGTCGCTTAAAATACACATGGAAATCTGCTGGATCCCAGCCCTTCAGGAAGAGGATTTCTGAAAGGAAGGATCAGCCATGTCGGCAGTACAGTCCTTGTGGATGCCAATCTGCATGTGGGAAAACATGCCCATGTCTTGTTAATGGCACCGGCTGTGAAAAATACTGCGGGTGAGCCGCTATTACTGCAGTCAATGTGTAATTTATATTTGAGTTCTTTTGGTTTAAGTTTCAGATTCTGTCTCCCACTCCTGCTTCTCTTTGTGGCTTAAGTTTCTTATTGTGTCTTGCTTTCACTTTGGTGCTGTATGTTATCCCATCAAAGTGTGCTCTATTGTTTGGGTTCAAGCAATAATTACCCATTAAGTTCTATTTTATTCTGTGTCAGATGTCCAAAGAGCTGCAAGAATCGTTTCAGAGGCTGTCATTGTGCTAAGAGTCAGTGTCGAAGTCGTCAATGCCCATGTTTTGCTGCTGATAGGGAGTGTGATCCAGATGTCTGCCGAAGTTGCTGGATAAGGTGAGACATCTTCGATTGGATCAATCTTTGATGTATATGGGCAAACTGTAGTTGGTGCATTGGGGATTTTTTTTTTTTGGGATTTGATTTCGTGTTAGGAGATAGAAACTTATAGTTAAGGAGACAAGTAACTGCAAATCTGTTTGCTAGGAGAACCAAATTACTTAAATTGCTGCGGAAGTTAAGATTCAGTGATCATATGGAGTTGGTTGGTTGATGAGCATGATCGTTGCTTCAAGTAGATTAATGATATTTAATATGTACTAGTGGCAATTTAACAAAACAGCATGTCAAAACTATTTTGTATAGTTTGGTAGTTTCGTGAGTAGCACTAGCTTTACAGGTTGGTTCTATCAAACTTATCACTAGGATAATTTGTGTCATTCACCACAATAGTTTAGTATTTGTTCACGGGCTATATTCGAGAATAATGTAGTTTTTGAGTGTTAAGATCTTTATTATTATTGTTATTTTTTTACAATTGTTATTATGATTACTCCTTCCTCCCGCTCAAAGGTTTACACTTCACTCAAAAAAATGTCCCTTTAGAAAGTTTACACCTATTAATTTACACAATCAAATTAAACAATCACAATCACATCAATTATTCTCCACCATACAAATACCATCAATACCATTCACTTTTTAATCTCAACTTGACTCACCATCAATACCTTTTACTTTTTAATTATTACTTTTACCTAAATTAGTGTATTATTACTCCCTCTGTCAACATTTGGCTGGGACAGACGGCGTACTATTTTTGCAAAGCAGTTATACTATTTGATTTATTTGACAGTTGTGGTGATGGCACCCTGGGGGTTCCCTCTCAAAGAGGTGATAATTATGAATGCAGGAATATGAAGCTTCTTCTAAAGCAACAACAAAAGGTGATTTTATCCGACATTCTCCTCTATACTCCAAACTTTCTATTAAAGCGTATATAAAAGTGATTTCTGTTTCTTCTTGCTGACCTTCTGAAAGACAGTTTGTTAGTGGTAAATGTACCATAATGCATAGAAGTGATCATCACTGCACCTTCTTCATAACTATGTCGGGTTCATTGGCATGAAGATTATATTGTGAATTAATGGTCTGAAATTAGTTCACGATAAATTTGTGCAAAAAGTGAAGTGATGTTATGCCAAAAAATTTATTTGTTCCGACTGTGCATCATCAAGTTGTTTATGCTGTGTGACTGTGACTTCTATTCCGAAATTGCACTTATCTGGAAGAAATCAGTTAATTTTCCCCATATAATTTTTTGAGATGGTCTAAGTTAGGGATGAAATTACTTGTTCGTTTTCTTATTTTCCTTACGAGGGACTTATACTTCCCACGAGATGTGTTCCATTCGTTCCTCTATTGTAATTATTTAGTTGCTGAGGTAGTGTTTCCTGTAAGTGATTGCCTATTTTCAGGAATACACTCTCAGTTTTGATCTCCAATAGTAGAGGTATTGTGCTGTAAACTTCTTAATTTACTGAGCACGCATGAAAATCTTATTGTTTGGGCAGTTGCATTATCTTCTTGGTTTTCTGTGTTTTTCAATTTTGTTCCTCGTTTTATTTATTTAGTATGCAAAGTTATATGGTTTAAGAAATTCATCGAATTTTTTTAAGGTATTGAACAGAAGTAAGACTGAATATTTGGAGTGTATGCTTAGCAAAAATGGAGGCAGAGATCCGGGGATGATCAATTTTGATGGGAAAGTTGTTCAAGGATATGCTTTTTTCGTTATCTTGAATCTATTATCCAAAAGGACAGAGAGCTAGATGATAATGTGGTTCAGAGAATTAATGCGGGTTGGTTGAAGTAGAAGAGTGTCACAGGGTTCTACGAGATATCGGCGGCATGCCTCATAGACTATAGGTTAAATTATGCAACCAATTAGGTATGCACTATTATATGGCACCAAGACCAGTGAGGAGGCTTGTAGATTGGAGAATATATGAAACTGTGAGGGGTAGAGGAAGACCCAACAAAACATGGATAAAGATGATTGAGAAAATGATATGAGGTTCCTTGAGATTGGAGAAAATATGGCAGTGGGAGGAAACTGTGGAGGAAAAATATAGGGTGGATAGTGGAGTTTGATTCTTATTTATTTTTATTCCTATTCTATTTTATTTTATTTTAATTTTTTGTGTTATTTTTCAAACTTCTCAAACTTTTTTCACTAATCCTCTACTATCATTCTCAATATTCGAATGATTTTTTCTATTGGTTAACTAATACCCGCAATGGCACATTGCAATTCACCATTTCTACCGGATACCTTGAGGGGGATGGTGAAGCTAAATTCTCATTTCATTTCCCTTTTACTAACCCCTCATCAATTTATTGCGTTGAGTATTTAATTGGCGTTTTAGTTGTAGAATGTTACCGAGTTCCCCAATAGATTATGGAGACTGAAATATTGGATATTGAAAATAATGCTTGTCAATCCATGTTTTAGGTTTTGCTGGGAAGATCTGATATATCTGGCTGGGGAGCTTTCTTGAAGGTATTCCGTAATATACAGTTGTTCGGACTCAGGCTCCTTTTTTGTTCCAAAGCTTACATACTTGGAAATGCAGAATAGTGTTGGCAAGCATGAATACCTTGGAGAGTACACTGGCGAACTAATTTCGCACCGTGAAGCTGACAAGCGTGGGAAGATCTATGATCGTGAAAATTCATCATTTCTATTTAATCTAAACGACCAGGCACGATCTCTTTTCTTTTTACGGTGTCGATGCTCATCCCCCATCCCCCCACCAAGAAGGAAAAACAAAAGGAACATTTTTACTCTGATAAGTGAAATTGCATGAATGATTTTTTTCTTCTTTTTTCATGGTCAGTTTGTACTTGATGCATTCAGAAAGGGCGACAAACTAAAGTTCGCAAACCATTCTCCCGATCCGAATTGCTATGCTAAGGTAACAAATGTGCCTAGTCTTGCAAGAATATATATGTATCAATGTGATTGAATAGAGTGTTAGGTAAATTACAAAAACTACCCTCGAGGTTTAGCCTAATTACGAGAGAAACCCAGTTATGTTTAAAAATTGCACATCCCCCCTTTATAGGCTTGTTTTTGGTAAATACCGCATTTTTGTATCTTAGTTTTTTTTTTTTTTTTTTTTTTTGTAAATAAACCTTTTAAGTACCCTTGAGGTTTTACCCTTGAGGTTTTACATCTCTTGTTGCGATCATACGACCTTTTAAGTACTTCCGCCTTGGGTCTAAGAGAGGCTTGAAGGAAAAATTACACACATTAAGAAAAAATAACTAAATGTAATTGGGTTTGTGATTTTTCTCCTGTTCTTCATATTTTGCACGTGTATTAAATGTAGTAACTATTTTAATTATTTAGTATTCCGGCTAAGTGATCAAATAAAAACAAAGTGAATTAAGTAGGGGTATTTTAGTCTATGCCGTGCGATTTATACTCTTAACAAATTGAAACAAGCCTATAACTTCAGGACAGCCACGACTGGAGGGAGTATAATCTCTAGCTTATTTCCGCTTGGTGCAGGTCATTATGGTGGGTGGAGATCATCGAGTGGGTATATTTGCCAAAGAACGAATTTGCGCTGGAGAAGAATTATTTTACGATTATCGTTATGAACCAGACAGAGCTCCAGCTTGGGCAAAAAAGCCCGAGGCACCTGGCACCAAAAGAGAAGACAGTGCTCCTTCAAATGGCCGTGCCAAGAAGCACACTTAACTGGATATTTTCGTCTGAAGATATAGTAATTCTTTTTTGTCTTCCTTTCCCGATAGAACGCATTCAGCCCGAACTTCTTTCTAAATCATTTTAGCTGCTGGAGATTTTTATTTTAAAAAAAAAAAGTAGAAAGGAAAGAAAAAGTGTGAAATGCAAGGCAATCTCCAGGGTAACTTAAAACTGATTCTTTTTGCTCGTGGCTGCCATTTACTGCTGAGTGTACTCTCACCAAAGTGGGAAAGAATACAATACCCAATTCATGTTTCACTGCTTTTTTTTTTTCAATTGAAATTGTTATTGTAAAGTGACAATTCTTTCAGCAAAGACTTCTATTTTACTTGTGCAAAGCAATTGACAATTTCAACAAAATTCATCATCATGTGGACAACCAATGGCGGAGGCCCGGTAGATGTTCATGCGCATGATACACTCTTTTTGATGGTACAATATATTTTTTAAGAGTAGTTATTTACTCCCTCCTATTTAAAAGATATGTAATTTTGGCACATATTAAGAAAATTAACGACTTTGTTCTATACTCTTAATTAATTAATTTGATTCTAGACCATGAGAGTTTATAGATTATTACTACTGGGTTATTTTTAATGACTTCAAGGGTAAGTCAGAAAAAAAAATATAATTAATTTATAATTGAAAAGTGTAAAACGACATTTAAATTGCAATTATTTGGGTCATACAAAATCCATATAGAGAAAACTATATGGAAAATAAATATTGAACGAGATAAATTGTTGGGTCATACAAAATCCATATAGTAGTTGGACTTGTGTTTAATGATTCTAGATCGATTTAAGGCCATTTAATATTGTTGTGGCGGGACGTGCTATGAGACAAAGTAATGGAGAAAACTTATTTGGTAAATACATGATGAAAGTACTCAAAGTTGAGAAATAAAAAATAAAGTGTTGGTATAAAATCGGATATTTGAGCCGTTAGTGTGGAAGCGTAAATAAATTGCGGAAAATAAATCACACAAGGATTTATAGAGGTTCGACTATTAACAAAGCCTACGTCCTCTCTCGATGTATCTTTTTCTATAGGAATAAGATCAAAACCTCTACGTCTTCTATTGGTCGAGGGATTACCGTTACAAGCTCGTCTTTTATCGGTCCGAGTAAAATCGTTTTTCCTTTTCTATTGGACAAGAAATCAACCACTCTAGCTTTCTATGGGTACTAGATAAACCTCACTTAGATATTGATTGTGATTCTAATAATGCCGGATCCTTGTGATCCTAATAACACTGAATCCAATCGTATCTTTTCTTTTACCTCTCGTATATAATGTTGAATGTATAAACACTCAAACTAACAATATAAGCTCAATATCACAACAACAATGTAAGTATATGAATATAAGATCAATGTCTTGATTGCTTGCAGTTGTTGTTTTGAATGATACCAACTCATTTGGTATTTATAGCCTTCTTCCACAAACTAGCTGTTACTGCCAGTTGAAATTAGCGTGCGCTAGGCTGACTTCCTTAGCGTGCGCTATCGCGTGTATTTAGCCTTAACGTACGTTATGTACTGTTACGTACGTTAACATTCTTCCAGTTTTAGTTCAGTGGCTAGTGTCTCTTACTGTTAGCGTGCACTAACACTTCCTTTGTAGCGTGCGCTAATCTTGCATCATTGCATGCGTCATATATTTGTTTATAATTTTTGACTTGTAGCATATTCTTCTCAACGGATTGATTGACTTGAATTCAAATTGATATTTAGCGTGCGCTAAATATCATATCTTGTGTGTGCTATGCTGACTTCACTGCATACGTCATTCTGTGTTTGAATCTTTTTACAACGGTAACATGGATTCGAACGCATCCGTTAATATTGCATATGTAGCGTGCGCTATCCTTATCAGGTGACTTCACTTCAGGTTACTTCGAACTCGTCTGATCTGCAGCCGGGACCCGTTAGCGTGCGCTAACTTGTATGTTTTGCGTGCGCTAATGCAGTCCAGATTGCAACTTTTTGCGTCTTCGTCTGCTTCGTCTTTTTCCTTCGCCTTTATGTTGTTTTGTTTTGTTTAGCAACTTAATCATCAAAACATAATTTATTAATATGTGGAATAAATATTCCAACATAAAATTGAATTGAAAGCTACAATTATTTTTGTATAAAAAAAATTAATAATAGCTAATAATTTCTGACCGCTGCTCTTGCCCAAAAGCTTAAATTGTAGCTTTTCTGAAAATAGTTTTTCAAATTTTCCCAACTTTTCAAAAAAAAAAAAAATTGCATTTATCAAATTACTGTTTGATACTACAAAAATTGGAGCAGCTTCTTTAAAAATTAGAAAAACAATATTAAAAAGGGGGTTACAATAATTTAAACGACATTTACGAAAGTTACGGGTTAAAATTAGGGATGACAACGGATCGGGTTCGGGCGGGTTTGGTAAAATCCAAATTCAAATCCAAATATTTTCGGTTTAAAAATTAAATCCAAATCCAAATCCAAATCCAAAATTCAATATCCAAATCCAAATCTATCGATTTTCACATCGGATCGGATCGGGATTTTTTTTGGGTTTTCAAAAATAAAAATGATATAATCAAGTTGAACATCACTAACACGTGCAAATAACATAAATATATCTATACAACGATTAAATTTAATAAGTAGTATCAGATGTATTTTACACTACCAAAAATAACACTTTAGCCGACGACTAGCCGGAGAACGGCCGAAGGCCGGCCGACGCCGTCGGCTAAAGTCAACAAGTTTAGCTGACGGCTAACCTGTTGTCGGCTAGAGTAGTTTAGCCGACGACTTTACTGTTGGTCGTCGGCTAAAATCAAGTTAGTCGTCGGCTAAAGTTATGTAGTTTAGCAAACGACTAGTATACTTTAGCCGACGACCTGTCGTCGGCTAAAGTCAAGTTTAGCCGACGGTAGTATATTTTAGCCGACGACATGACGTCGGCTAAAGTCTTACATGTTTTTTTGTGCAGAATATATCACCATCTAACACTTGAAGACTTTTTTTACAGCACATTCGGAAATTACAGAACAAGAAAATGAAAAACAACAATTTTTTCTGGTTTGATCATTAAAGAAATCATATTGAAGGTATGTTTATTGAATTTTAATATCAGCTATAATTATATTACGCATATAATATATCTATTTGGATGATTATGAAAATGTTTAAGAATTAGTTCGTTTTCTCGAATATTTCTTGGTGTGTGTGTATATACGGATTTGACATCTTGAGTTCAAGCTATATATGATGATTTTAGTCGTAATTTTTGTATGTTCTTGATAAATATGATGTGTAATATTGTTGTTATTTTTGTTATAGGATGGATAAAGTTGGATTGGTCTGCAAAAATGGGATCCACGGGTCATAGATGGAATGCGGGGGTTTATTCGATTTGTGAAGGAGCATGATAGTGATAGTATGATTCATTACTGTCCATGCAATAAATGTAAATACCGCAGCGATATGTACCATTTTACACTTGATGTCGTATGGGAGCACTCGAAAAAAATGGATTTTGGGATAAATATACATGTTGGATTTACCACGGTGAAAGATCAAATTCAATTATTCCCCATGATCACGGACAGTACAGTGGTAGCACATCCAATGACCCCACAAGAAGGTTGATTGACGACGTGTTTGATTATTACGACAGGGATGTATCGACTGAAGGTCAATAATACCATATAGCTGATCAACCAGTCATCCGAACGCCTACATTGATACCCGTTAACACAATTTCTGTTGATAGATACAACAAGCTAATCCAGCTCCAACAGACTCTTCTTTATGCTGGGTGTCACATGACGGTTCTTGATAGTGTCATAGAGAATATGAGAGTCAAGGTGGAGAACAAAACCTCGATTAAAGTTGTGGATGATTATTTGGAACTTAGAGGGAAAATGCTCCCAGAAGGTCATCATCTTCCTATTAATAACAGTAAAGTGACACGTATCCTAAAAGGTCTTGGGCTATTGTACATCAAGATCCACGTATGCATATATGATTGTGCTTTATTTTGAGGAAAGCCTAATGAAGACCTAAAGAGATGTCCGGTATGTGACACAGAGAGGTATAAGTTCACTCCTTCTGGTAAAGAGAAAGCTATGAAGGTTCTTTGGTATTTCCCTCTGAAGGATAGATTGGAGAGGCTTTTCATGTCTCCTCACACAGCCAAGGCAATGAGATGGCATGCTGAGCCTCGGGTGACTGACGAGTATATTATGGATTAGGGGTGTTACCGGTCCGGTTCGGTCCGGGTATTGGCTTAGCAGGCCAGACCCGGTAAGATTATCGGGTATACCCGGAACTGGACTGGTAAGCAATCGGTTCTAATGTCAGAACCGAAACCGGTCCGGTAAGCCTAACGGGTACTTTAGACCCGAGACCGGTAAGACCCGAACCGGTTAAGAACCGATAAGACCCGGTTCATGTACTCATTAATTACCCGAAACAGAACCAAAAAATTACTTGTGACGGATTCAATAACCAGCCTAACTTAAGTTTCAAAATACATAGACAAATTAAGTACATCTAAATTAGAGCTTCAGAATATATTCTTTATAGACGCGAAATAGATAGACAAATTTTAAATAATTTCAATAGCTACTTTGCAGTTACATTCAAAATAACAGCCTCCGAACATGTTCATCATAGACTCAAAAAGATCATAAGCAAGTTCACCAATCATCATAAGCTCTCAAGCGACTGATGAAGCGGTGTCTCCGATATCTAAGTACATTCAAAAAATAATATTCGAAAGTTAGTATCACAAACAAATAAACAACAAAGTCGTTCTAAGGTACAATAAATCAGAATAATGAGACGTCATAAATTACCTGCCCAAAGTCGTAGTTCAAACGCTCTTCATCTGTTTCAAGCTAAATAAATTAATACAATTGTCAATACTCAATAGTAACAACAGAACATATACAATCACCAAAGAGAAAAAAATTAAACGAATGAAACTTACAATATGCTTCCCATGCCCTCAATTGATCCCATATAACTCTTTTACCCAGCCACCTCCACAAAGTAGCATTTCAACGGTTTCCACCTTCATTGACGCCCTCTTTGGGTCAATGACTCTTTTTCCCGCACCAAACGTTGCTTCCGAAGCAACAGTTGTAATAGGAATTGAGAGAACATCCTTAGCCAACTTACTAAGAACAGGGAACTTTGGTTCGTTAGCCTTCCACCACTGCAGAACATCAAACTTTGTCCCTTCTCCAATTCTAAGACGATCTTCTTCAAGATAGTAATCAAGATCGGACTTCGCTTTGTCTACTACGACACTTTCAGCGTACATTTTAAAACTTCTTTTCCCCAACCCAGAACGTGAACTAGTTGAAGCAACATGTTGTTTACTATAACCTTCCAAGTCATTATCTTTCTTATACAATTTCTCATATTCCAAGAACAAATCATGTATGCTTTTTGTTAACCTATCTTTGTATTTATCTGCTGCTCCACCATACAAGTGAGGATAAACCCATGAGATAAAGAACAATTTATACCTAAGAATATAAACAAAACATAAAATGCATATTAGAAGCAGAACATAATAGAACAGCCCATAAAGTGTCAATTAAAATTGCCTCAGAATATAAAAACATCACAGGCTATGCATTTCCATATTCAAGGCAACAATAGTTAAACAACCAACATATCCACAATTTCAGCAAACAATCCCACAACATCTGAACAGAAACAGCCCATAAAATGTCAATTAAAATTTCCTCAGAATATAAAAACATCACAGGCTATGCATTTCCATATTCAAGGCAACAATAGTTAAACAACCAACATATCCACAATTTCAGCCAACAATCCCACAATATCTGAACAGAAGAAGCCCATAAAATGTCAATTAAACTTGCCTCAGAATATAAAAACATCACAGGCTATGCATTTCCATATTCAAGCCAACAATAGTTAAACAACCAACATATCCACAATTTCAGCCAACAATCCCACATCTGAACAGAAGGAGCCCATAAAATGTCAATTAAAATTGCCTCAGAATATAAAAACATCACAGGCTATGCATTTCCATATTCAAGGCAACAATAGTAAAATAACCAATATATCTATAATTTCAGCCGACAATCGCATAATATCAGAATATAAAATACATAGTAGAAGTTACCTTGGATCAAGAAAAGCCCCAATAGATAGCAACAAATTTCCTTGTGACCAATATTTGTCATATTTCTTTTGCATTTCAGTTGCCATTATTTGCAAGTGAGGCTTATCATTGATTTAGTGCTCTCATCCAAAAGTACCTTTACCCTATACAACTCACCTAAAATCAAGTTCACAGTAGGATAATAACTGCCATTAATAATCTCGGTAACATCAGCAAAAACCTCCAAAAAAGTGCATATATCACTAACCTCCTCCAAATCAATATCAGTAGGGAGATAGTGAGCAAATACTGTATTCTCCTCCGCATACCTTGGCCAAACAGTCTTATAGAAACAAGCAGTAGACAACATTAACCAAGTTGAATTCCACCGTGTTTTAGTATCTAAAACTTGCATCTTGCCAACAAGGCCTAACTCTTTAACAATCTTTCCAAACTGCTTGCATCTAGCCTCAGAGTTTAACAAATACTTCACACCTCTTCTGATTTTTTCTACCACTATTTTAATAACACCAAGGCCATCTTGAACCAACAAGTTCAAGATATGTGCACAACAATGCACATGAAATAATTGGCCATCCAGCATAAGATTTTTCTTATTAGTAAAATCAACTTCCAATCGTGCAATACAATTGTCATTGGCAGATGCATTATCGACACTAATAGATGCAACTTTATCCTTAATGCGCCAATCATCCATGACCTTAATCAATTACCTAGCAAGCACCTCCCCGGAATGAGGCGGGGGTACATTTATAAAAGACAACACCCTCTTATGAAGTTCCCATTTTGAGTCTATAAAATGACAAGTTACAGCCATATAACCTATTTTTTGCTCCCCTGACCACCATAAGTCAGTTGTTAAACTAATCCTATGCACTTTAGACATAAATATTTTCATTCGTGTTTTTTCATTAGTATAAAACAGTTCACATTCTGCCTTAACATCATGACGTGTTATCCTTCTATACCCTGGATATATCTCTTGCAAAAAATGGTTAAAGATAACCCCTTCCATTATCATAAATGGATATTCATGACCTAAGACCAAATGGGCAGCAAGCTCTTTTACCTTAGAATGATTGTATTGCCAATTGGCAAGATTTGGAGCACCATTACGACCGAAGGTATTGATATTTAGCTTTGCTTTTACAGTGTTATCTTTTTCATCTTTTTCCAATGCCAACTTTCTCTTATAGCATTTGTGCAAATGTTTTAAAGCATTAGAGGTACTGCCACCAGTTCCATCAAATGTATAGAGGGACGAGCAATACTTACACTTCCACTTTTTGATGTCACCTTGCAGAGTTACGACAACCATCTCTTGATGCACAATTGATTTCTTAGAGCGTTTTTGCTTTCCAACATTTGATGGGCCTTCCTCAGCTACCGTGGACTGACCAGTTTCAGTTTGAAATTGAGTTTGACTATCAATAGCAAGCAAATCTATATGTTCCCTAATCTCAAGTCCATCAATGGTCTCATCATTGATAACACTCATTTTTACACATATTTTTGCACCGATTTTTCGGGTTTTAAGATCCTAAAATATGTAGAACTATGTCGTTTATACTCATATTGTGTTTATTGGACTCGATCACGCTTGGGTACATTTTATTGATTTTATAGGTACTTTATGGACATAAATCAGGCAAGAACGAAGTCTCCAACCCCAATACATATCAAGCAATGCGGAAACGAGAGATCGGGCTTAAAAAAAGGAGTCAAAACGGTGTCAAAACGAGTCAACACGAGCCCGGCCGTGTCAATTGACACGGGCCGTGCCATTAGCTCGGCCGTGCCACATTGACACGATCGGGTTTCACATCCAGGCATTTCAGCATTTCTAGAGGAGTATGGCACGGGCCGTGTCATTCGACGCGGTCGTGTCATTTGCTCGGCCGTGTCAATTGACACGGTCGAGTTCCCTGTCCAGCGAGTTTTGGAGTTTTGAGCACATTATGACACGGGCTGTGTCATTTGACACGGGCCGTGTCACTTTTCGGTGGAAAAATCACCTTTTGACATTTTTGCAAGATTTGTGTATGAAAAGTGATGCTTTTGGCTTTATAAAAAGGGATATTGGACTATACTTGAGGATATTCAGCATTTGAGAGAGAATTGGAGAGATTGGAGAGAGAAAAAAACACAAGATTTGTGGGCTTTTACTCCAAAAGAAGGAGATTTGAAGGAAATTCTTGAAGAACATTTCAAGAATATTTGAAGTCTTCAACCGGGATCAATCAAGACACACCACGAGTTTTATCTTCTTCCTATCTTTTATTCATTTTGTTGTTTTATTTAGCATGAACATGATGATTATTAATCTTTCTTTCATTACCATGTCTGGCTAAACTCTTTAGATTCCGGGCATGGGAGTACGTTGATTTGCTATGATTTTGAGGGATTGATGATTATATTTATCTAGTGTGATTTCTTTATCAAATACTTGGTTTTGATTCATGTTTAGACACTTGATCAATATTTTTACATGTTAAACTTAATTGCTCATAATTCGGGAGAAGAGGGCATTAATAGGTTTCGAGTATTTGACGTAGTAAACTAGGAGATTGAGAAATCGGTGATGAACTATGATGATATCTAATCTTATGAATATTTTGGAGTTAGACAATTTATAATAGACGGAGACGTTGTTATAGGTTGTTTAATCTACGTTTTAATGCATTTCGAGAGAGACTTTAGAATATTGTTGTGATCATCATTTTAGAGACGCACTTAGAACCTTTTGGAACCAATCCCGACTAAATTTAGTAATCAACGGAAACCTAGCCTTGGAATATACCTTTCTAAACTCTTGCAATTCGCTTTCATTCGGATTTTTTCAATTGTTTTAATTTATTGTGATCATTGTATTTTATTTCATTAATCATCCATTTTACCTTTCGATCGTCTAGATAAAACCGGAAACACTATAATCTAGTACTCAACATAATAAGAATATTTAGTCTCTGTGGAATACGACCTTGCTCGCCGCTTTCTACATATTCTCCGTACACTTGCGGATTGTTTAAAAATATGGCGAACAAGTTTCTGGTGCCGTTGCCGGGGACTAAATTATTTTTTTTGTTAGTGTTGATATTACGATAAGTGTTTCTAGTCTTACTTTAGACATTTTCTTATTTGTTACTTAACTCATTTTATACAATTTCTACTTAGGGAGTGCATGAACACTTGTTCATCTCGAGTGCCTTTAGAAACTTTCATCCCAGAAGTAGAAGCATTTGCACGAAGAACAAGTGCTACCTCAAGGAAACTAAGAAGGGATCTTTTTGAATACATGGAGAGAGCGGGAGATAACGTGGGAAGGGACAATGAGAACGAGAATGCAATAATCCAAGACAACGAGGGCGGAAGGATTGAAAATCCAACAACTAGGCTACAATCAATTCGGGATGGATTCCGACCAAAACTAGACCGAAACTTTGGAGGAATCACTCATGTTCCAATCAACGCCCTAAATTTCGAGTTGAAGCCCGCCTTAATTTCAATGGTTCAACAAAATCAATTTGGAGGATTTGCTGTCGAAGATCCACATGCCCATCTCACTCATTTCATGCAAATATGTGATACTATCAAAATGAATGGAGTCTCGGATGATGCAATACGCTTACGATTGTTTCCATTCTCTTTGAGGGAGAAAGCAAGAAATTGGCTTGGAACTTTAGCTCCCGGAAGTATAAAGACATGGGAAGAATTGAGCGAAAAATTTTTGTTCAAATTTTTCCTACCAAACAAGACAATGAAGCTAAAAAGTGAGATTACTCAATTTCATCAATTGGACTCCGAACCGTTATATGAAGCTTGGGAACGTTTCAAAAATCTACTAAGGCAATGCCCTCGACATGGTTTCCCCAAAGACCAACAAATGTGTTTCTTCTACAATGGTCTTATGGGAGAAACAAGAAATTTTATTGATGCTTCCGCGGGAGGGCATTGCTAGCAAGGAGCGCTGAAGAAGCGTATGGATTGATCGAAGAAATGGCTATGAATAGCTATCAATGGCCTATGAAAAGAGCAAATATTATAAGGGTGGCTGAGATATCCGATTCGGATCCTATAAAGGCACTAACCGCGCAAATGACGATGTTAACTACTCAATTGGGGGATCTAACAAAAGGAGGTGATTCGAAGGGAGCTTCTCAAGGAAGTTCAAGTTCACTACCGTCCGATCCATTGAAGGAGGCACATTACATTAATAATCGGAGTTACAACAATTACCAGAATAATCCACCACCGGGCTTCTACCATCCCTCAAATCGAAATCATGAAAATTTTAGCTATGCTAATCCAAAGAATGCTTTGCAACCATCGGCCGGATTCAAGGTATCGAATGGGGAGATAATTGAAGAAGCAAAGCCGATGTCAAAATCTTGAGAATATTCTAGCTACCTTCATGATGGAGATGAAAAGCCGATTTAGTCGAGATGAGGAGAAATTAGACAAAATCGAAGGCCATGTCACTCAATTAGGTTCCACCATGGGAGCTCAAATGAAAAATCTCGAAACTCAAATTGGACAATTAGCTAAATTTGTCGGAAGTCAACATCAACGGGGACAATTTTCGAGCAATACCGAAGTGAATCCAAAAGAGTCCTGTCAAGCAATCACCTTAAGAAGTGGAACGAATTATGAAGGGCCAAAGATGCCAAGGGTCCAACAAAAAGAGGAAGTCAAGGAGGGTCAAATCGAAATTGAAAAGGAAGAAGGGAAGCATGATACATCCAAGGGTGCTGAGAAGCCTAAAATATCTCCTAATTCTACTCCTAACGTTCCTCTCCCTTTTCCTCAACGTTTCAAAAAGAAAAAGTTAGATGCACAATTCGCAAAATTTTTAGATATCTTCAAGAAAATTAATATCAATATTCCTTTTGCAGGTGCTTTGGAACAAATGCCTAACTACGCAAAATTCTTGAAAGATGTGATGTCAAGAAAAAGAAAGATGGAAGATCATGAGATGGTTAAACTAACCGAAGAATGTAGCGCTATTATCCAACGCAAATTGCCTCAAAAGCTTAAGGATCCCGGAAGCTTTACCGTTCCATGCACTATTGGAAACGTCTCATTCGATAAAGCTTTGTGTGATTTAGGTGCTTCGATTAACCTCATGCCGTTATCTATTTTCAGGAAATTAGGTGTCGGAGAAATGAAAGCCACAACGGTTATGCTACAATTGGCGGATCGATCCATAACACATCCCAAGGGGATTGTTGAAGATGTGCTTGTAAAAGTCGACAAATTTATTTTTCCAGCGGATTTTGTTGTCCTTGATATGGAAGAAGACGAAGATCTATCACTTATCCTTGGACGTCCATTTTTAGCAACGGGAAAAGCTCTTATTGATGTTGAAAGGTACGTGTTAACAATGAGCATGTTCTATTTTCTATATTTAAAGCTATGAAATTTCATGATGATACAGAATATTGCAATGTTATTGACCATCTAAGCTCGTATGGAAAGAAAAAAATCTTACACTCATTGTCTTCGGATCCATTAGAGTTTGCTCTTACGAATTCATGTTTTTCTAGTGATTCAACTTTGGAGTTTGACGATTCTGACTTGTTTGATTATGTTTCTGAATTGAATTCTCTACAGGAAAAACACAAATTAATAAATCCAATGATTTTAATAAAGAGAAGCATGAAGTAGTTGCGGAAATCAAGCTGACGGACGACTCGAACGTGTCCAACGACACGGTGCAAAATTTCGGGCCCGTTTCAGATTTATCTCCACCAAGCTTGGACCTTAAAGCCCTCCCGGATCACCTCAAGTACGCATTTCTAGATGATAACAATACCAATCCGGTAATTGTATCGTCTTCACTTTCATCCACTCAATTAGATAAATTGCTTCGTGTATTGAGAGCACATAAGTCGGCTATAGGATGGTCTATCTCAGATTTGAAGGAAATTATCCCGTCCATATGCATGCATAGGATTTTGCTTGAAGAAAATTTTAAACCTAAAGTGCAAAATCAACAAAGACTTAATCCCATAATGAAAGAAATGGTGAAAAAGGAAGTGCTAAAACTTTTAGATGCCGGGATGAATATCCAATTTCCGATAGTGAGTGGGTGAGTCCTACGCAAGTGGTATCAAAAGAGGGAGGGATGACCGTAACCAAAGATGAGAAAGATGAATTAATTTCTATGAGAGTAGTTACACTACACCAGATCAGGAATTTAGCAACACTTCATTTTTTGCCATAGTAACGTTTATAAACGTTACTAACCATAAACGTTACTATAAAAACTAAAAACGTTCCTATAATTTCTATTAACATTTTAATAATTCGGACTCCCCATTATACACCCGTATCCCCTCTTTTTCTCACTCTCTCTCTTTTTTTTTTGACAACACCCGTACCCCCCATCTCTCAAAAAACCAAATCCAAACCCACGATTCATGGAATTTTCAGGTGAAATTCTGTGAATCAACACTTCAACTAGTGAAAGAATCCATCATATTCAAAACCCTAAAACCGAATTCGCAAACATCAGAAGAATCTGACTGTGCCGAGTGGAAGGGCTGCGCTCAATTATATCTCTGAAATTTGAAGAATCAAGGTCAGTGTCGGAGGTATAAACCCTATCTAGTGATGATGATAAATATATGGTGTTAATTCTTGATTTTTTCAACAAGTTATCTTAACCTAGAAATCGATTTTCTTCATGAATTTTATTTTCATATGAGATTTTGTACTGTCAGCCTAATTTCTGTTCATAGGTTATTTTTATTAATTGGGTTGTAGCCAATTTTGCTGCAAATTTGGACCTTTACGAAACCAAAGTATATATGTAATAATAAACCAGGACAGACTCGTGAGATTGCTGTTTTTCTATGTACTATTGCACTGGGAACTTGCTTGTTCTTGAGTTAGTGGCTGGCTAGCTAGAGTTATATAAGTATATATATAGCTATGGATGTGAATGCATGAATATTGGTAGGTGTTGTGGTAAGGTTCTAACCTTTTTTCTGTTGTGTGGTTTGTTTGTCTGGTTGTAGAATGTCCGAACTATGTGACAAAGGTTGGATGGTTATTGAAGATAGGTCTAGTCCTGGGTATAGAACAGGAGTAGATAATTTTATTAATTTTGCATACAGTAACAGACTTAGGGACACGCCTTTCTGTATCTGTCATTGTCGTCGTTGTCGTAATAGGAAATCATTGAGTTTTGCCCTGGTAAGACATGATTTACTAGTAAATGGAATACTTAGTACTTATGTTATTTGGTCACTACATGGAGAGACGTCGACACATATGCAGAGATCAGCATATGTAACTCAGGAAAATATAGAACATACAGTTGTAGAAGAAGAAACCTTAGAGAAGGAAATCGTAGAAGAGATCCATGGAGATGATGGTTGTAGGTTAAATGAGTTTGTAGACAAAGCATTTGGGGTATATGAAGGGTTAAATGAGGATGTCAATGTAGATGATTCAGAGAATCCCTTTATTCAGGAGCCTAACCTAGGAAAGAAACACGAGAAGTACAAAAAATTAGCAGAAGAGAAAATTTATCCTACATGTGAGAATGGCGCGACAACCCTTTCTGTCATTGTAGAATTGCATCATGTAAAGAAAAGGTTCGGCTGGTCAGGAAATAGTGTTACATACCTTTTGGGATTACTAAGAAAATGGTTCCCGGAGGGTAACAAATTCCCTACAAAATACCCGGTAATGAAGGAGATGTTGAAGGATATGGGAATGAAGGCGGAGAACATTCATGCATGCGTTAACCACTGTGTGTTGTTCTACAAAGATCTTAAGGATGAGGTAGAATGTCCGAGTTGTGGAGCATCCAGGTACAATTTCGCTTCTTTAAACATCTTAATCTTTTTGAATATCTACTTCTTATTTATTTTCTCTGTTCTTTATGGTATTTACTTTGATTCAAGACTTGAGTAAACTCCCAATCTTGTTTCCTTCATATCTAGGTTCAAATTCAAAGAAGGGAAAGATGGAGTTCAAGTACCAACAAAAGAGCCTGCATTAGTTCTCCGACATTTCCCACTTCCTGAGAGACTTCAAAAATTTTACACTGTGCCGTGGATTGCTGAAGACTTTACATGGCATGATCGAGCAGAAGTTTCTGTTGAGTATATGCGGCACCCAATAGACTCTCCACAATGGCAGAACATGAAACTAAAATGGCCTGAGTTTGCAAAGGAGTCGAGGAATGTGTGGCTTGGCATTTCTACTGATGGTTTCAATCCTCGCGGCATCCAGAGCGCAAGTTATAGTTGTTGGCCAGTCATCTTGGTCCCATACAATCTGCCGCCATCACTATGTATGAAGCCAGAGTTTCAGATCATGTCGCTTCTAATACCAGGACCTAAGCAACCAGGTCAAGACATCTGTGTTTTTATTCAACCATTGATAGATGACTTGAATAAACTGTGGAAAGGAGTTGACGCGGTAGATATGCATAAGAAAAAGTCATTTAAGTTGAGGGCAATCCTAATGTGGGGTATACATGATTTACCTGCATATGGTAATGTTTTGGGTTTTTCAGTTCACGGTTACAAAGCTTGTCCTGGATGTGGTGATGAGACTGAAAGTAATTGGTTACATCATTCAAGAAAGATCGTGTACAGAAATTTCCGAAGATTTTTGAAGTCGAGTCATCCTTTCAGGAAAGACAAACACTTAGGTCTGAAAACAGTAGAGACTAATTTGGCACCAGCTAGATTAAGTGGAAAGGAAGTTCTGATAAAGACCAGCGGTCTCCATTATCTTCCTGGTAAGCTTACCAGAGATGGGAAGAAGAGAAAGCGTGATTTTTATGAAGTTTATGAGGTTGAACCTGATTCAACAACTAAAGCTTTTTATAAAAGGTCGAAATTGTTTGATATTTCAACGTGGGCTTATAATCCTTATCGTCACTGTCTCGATGTAATGCACTGTGAGAAGAATTTTATTGAACATCTACTAGATGCTGTTCTGAACGTAAAGAAGAAATCAAAAGATAGTGTCAATTCACGGGAAGATATGAGGGCTCTGGATATTCAAAAAGATCAGTGGATCATTACAGATCCTGATACAAAGAAAAAGGTACATCCTCGTGCTCCTTATGTTTTGACCCCGGAAGAGAGAAAAAACTTTCTTCAGATATTAAAAAGCATCAAGTTTCCTACTGGCTTTTGTTCAAATCTTGGAAACAATGTTACGATTGAACCTCCCGGTCTGCATTGTATGAAGTCGCATGACTATCATGTCCTTATGGAGGATTTGTTGCCGGTGCTAATTCAACATGCTTTCCCACGCTACCCAGACCTTCGCAGGGCTTTTCAACAGATTAGTTTATTTTTTAGAATCTTGTGCTCGAAGGTTCTGATTAAAACTGAAGTACAACAGGCCAAATTCATGGTCGCTGAGGCCATGTGTGTCCTTGAAGCGTATTTTCCACCTTCTTTCTTCGTTATCAGCATCCATTTGGTGGTGCATCTCGCTGATGAAGCTTTAACTTGCGGACCAGTTAGATACCGATGGATGTACCCTTTTGAAAGGTAATACTTCATACTTCGTTAGAAATATGTAGTTTCATCCATTCTTGTTTTTCTACTGTAAATAATGTTATCTTGAACAATGCATTGGGTTTTAAAATTGTTCGCTTTATTTCCTGAAAATACTAGTACAGATCTTGTTAATGGTAATATGATTCAATGATTTTTCCTTGATTTGTAATGTGTTATAGTTACTTTGATGATCTGTAGTTACTTCACTCATTTATTTCACTTATTTGTTATGTAGGGCGATGAAGAGTTTTAAGAACATTCCGAGCAACAACCGTTTCGTGGAAGGTAATATCAAAGAATCCCAACTTGTAGCTGAAGGAGTGGTCTATGCAATGGAACACGTGGCAAACTCAAAGGATGGGAATCATAAAGCTACACGAGAAGCGTTCTTAGATGCTGATTCTGAGTACAGTGACGAAGGCCCTCTGGGGTATGGAGATAAGTTCGTGACTCTGACTGCTGTACAGTTGATACAAATAACCAGATTGGTACTCTTTCGCCGTGAAGTTGAGGGTCTCGCAGGCTACTATGCGTGAGTTTTTTGTTATATGTTCGAATTAACTGTAGTAATTTGTTCTTATATTTGAGTTCTAATATATGTAACTGGTTTGCAGTGAATACTGCGATGAACTATCTCCGAGCACCGTTACTGAAGTAGAGCAGCAAACGGAATTCATAACCTGGTTGTACAAAAAGGTACTATGATCATATATAGCGAATAAAGTTCTAGGAAAAGTTACTCAATTTACTTTTTTGTTATTTGCATTGACACTTACGAGAAATTTAATGCTTCCAGTTGGAGAAAGAGCACAAAATGGACTCCAAATTATGGCGTTACGTAAAAGGGCCGGTTAGAGCCAAAGAATTTAACAAGTACTGGGTCAATGGTTTTACCTTTGTACCCAAGTCCCATGAGCTAAACCGCGTTACACAAGACAGCGGTGTTTGCATGGAAGCAACTACAACATATAGGGCAAGTCGTAAAGATAAGAATCCCGTTGATGATGTGACAAAGTGGTATGGCGTGGTGAAACAGATCTTGGAGCTTGACTACACTGACTTTAAAGAGGTGGTGTTTTATTGTGACTGGGTGAAGGTAGAGAGCAGAAGTCGTGGGTGTAAATTCAGTTCTGATGGCAACCTTGTATTGGTTAACTTGAACAATTTCAGGCGATCAAATAATTACCTTGATGAACCTGCCATACTTGACTTTGATGCCCATCAAGTGTTCTATTCGACAGATTTGAAGGATCCTGAATGGTCTGTTGTAATGCACTCAAAGAAGCGTCTCACTGTACAAGCTGATGACATATTGATGCCTAAATTCGAAGAATTTCAGTCGATATTTAATGATGAACCACATTTGAAAGACCTGCTAAAACTGCGCAAGCGTTAAAAATGTTTGCTTCTGTTGTAATTATGTTTTAACCTTAGTTTAGCCTTTTTGCAGTGGGATTAAACTGGTACCAGTTGTGCTTCTACTTTGGACCTTAATTGGTTTGTTACTAGTGTTGTAAAATGTGATTTTTGGCTCATGATGCGTTGTTGCTTTGCTTAGTGGTCTTTACGTACTATTAGTCATGTGTGATTGCCTACTATTTTTAACTATTAAGCATTTTTATCCGGTACTAATACTTTATTTCATCTAGTGCAGGACAATGGCACAGCAGCAAAGCACAAGTTATGTTCGAAAGAGTACAACTTCGCAGCAAGATGGGGCTACCTCTTCTTCAGCAGCTCCAAAGACTTTAGTTAAACTAAACATTGCTGGTTTGCCCACAGGACCCAATGCTTCCAAATTTATGACTCAGGCGGGGGAGCTCATAAGAAGGCATATCCCTATTAACCATGCAAACTGGAGAATCGTGCCGCAAAAGTATAAAGATGATGTTTGGACTGCTTTGATGGTATTTTTCTTAATTCTCGCATTAGTTTCATTTGTATGCTTTTACTACTAGTGATGGTATATTGTACTTATGTTTATTAACATAAACGTCTAACTTGGTTATATAGGGGGAATATGAATTCGAGGTCGAACATGTTCGCTCTACTATAGAAATCAAATTTCCAAAATGCTTCAGGAGATATAAGTCTGACTTAAGGAATTACTACATTAAAAATAAACCTCGGAAAAAAGTGACGAACAAGAGATCTGCATCAGAAATGGAGGGGTCTGAAGAACAATTGGAGGGGTCTGAAGAGCTGGATGAGGAGAACGGAGAAGACGAAGAAACTGAACCTGAACCTGATCTCACTCCAGAAGAATGGGATGCTGCCAGATTGAAAGTTCCAGATGGGATGAATAAAATTGTTTGGGAAGAGTTTATTGACAATGAGCGTAAAGCTGAGACGATTGCTAAGTGTAAAAAGAATGCACAAAGTCGCTCTAAATCAACTATCCGTCATACACTTGGGCGACAATCGTACAGTACCAAGGCATATAAACTAGTAAGTAATTTTGGTAATCTAAAACTTAAAATTTTGTAGCATACTCTGTTTTTAATATGATAAACCGTTCTTGTAGGACAATTCAGAGGTCAAAGTTGTACCCGACAATACTACGGACATGTGGCTATTGGGACACCAATGTAAGGATGGGACTGTTCATCCCAGTGCAGTCGAGGCATATGTAAGGGCACTCTCTTTCTTACTATCTTAGTAACGTGCATAACGATGCAATTATTTGAACTTAGTCTAGTTCATGGTTGTTACGTCGGTAAGTCGATTCGAGTCGACCGGGTTGTCCGACAAGTCGAGTCGTGACTAGTCGAGACTAGTCGACACTAGTCGACAATATATAAAATTATTATAATATATATGTGTGTGTTCTAAGTTCTAACATAATTAGGGTCCGCCTCATTCGTTTAGGATCCTTAAACGGATCATAATTAGGGTCCGCCTCATTCGTTGCCATCTACAATATAAGAATTATCATTATTAATCATCTGCCGCATAATTGAGACGGTGGTGTTGGGTGAGTCACTATCCGGTGAGTGCGTGACTCTCTTGTGAGTCCGTGACTCTATTGTGACTCTTTGGAAAAAATTAACTAACTACATAATTATAAATAAATATATATTAGATACAAATAAATATATATTATATACATTAAAACATATTAACTACTATATGAGTGTATTTAGTGTATATATAAATTATATTGTATAAAATATAAACTATTAACTATATATATACTGTGTGTATGCATATATAAGAAACGAAAGAAGAGAAGAAGAACTGAAGAAGAATAAGTAAGAAGAGAAGAACTGAAGACAGTGTGTGACTGTGTATATTGTATGTATATATATACGTAGTCGTCTGTATGTATATATTGTATATATATACTGATGACGAAGAAACGAGAGCTTACCTCAAAGCCTAGCCGTGGAGTTTATCGTAGCTCGTCGTTCTCTGGCTGCTCGTCGTTGCTCGTGTTAGGAAATTAAGGTTTGAATTTGGTCGCGATTTGTGTAATTAGGTGTTGGGTCAACGAGTCAAACGCGTATGGATTGCTTTTTTTTTTTTAAAAAAAAAATGGGTCGGGTCAATCAGTCGCGACCCGGTCGACCGAGTCGGACCGACTAGCCGACTCAGTCGATCCAGTCGCTCCCAGTCACCCGACTAACCTACAAACAGCAAGTCGCCAAGTCCAGTCGACTAGTCGCCGACTAGTCACGACTAGTCGACCGACGTAACAACCATGGTCTAGTTTGGTTTGTTTGCTAGAACCAATTCCGAAATTTGAAAGTGCAGGATAAAGTAGCACAAGCTAAACAGAAGTGCATTGAAAATGGAGAAAGTTTTAGTGGTCTAGTTTCACCGGCACTGGACGAAGTGTTTGGACGTACCCAAAAAGATGGGATTCGTGGGTACTCATCCAGTGTGTCAAAGAAGCAGGCAGAGATGGCAGCAATCACAAAATCGGCTCTTAAAAAAAAAGATACCATAAGTGAGGAAAGACTGAACACAATTGAAGGGGTCGTTGGTACGTTAGTTAGTACAGTGGCTGCAGTTCAAGGTCAAGTGGGGTTGGTGAATAATAAATTCGATGTAAGTTTTGATAATCATGTGTGTCTGCCTTTGTCCACTTTAGATGCAAGCTTTAATATATAATGGTTGTTTTTGTTCTTGTTCACAGATGTTAATGGATTGGTTGAAGAAACAGGGAGGAGGTGATACCCCCGTCGACACTCTTAGCCCAGAGAAATGGTCTACTTCTTTTACTGGTGTTCAAAAGGGTCGTGTGCAGGTGAAAGATAAACAGGCCATGCAAGTATTAGTAGAGTGGAGTCAACGAATAGGGTCCAGTCTGAGCAAGTTGAGCTACTCAACAATATGGGTAAGGTTGTAGCATCTGGTGTTATTGATGGTGGTGGTGTAGTTCATGGTAGAAAGGTAAAGAAGAATGAGAGGAAGGTCTACATCGAGAAAGTGTTTGACCAAAAAGCGTTAATCTGGGATGGCCCTCAAGGAGATGATTGGGTCTCCTTAAGTCAGATACCAGTGCCTACTTGGTTGGTGTGGAGTGAGGAGAGACATCGACCTTCCGAGGAATAAAAAATATCAAGCAACAGACTTTTTGGTGTTGTGATTTTAATGATTAGTGTTCTTTTTTTGTTGCTAAAACACGACAGATGCTAGTGTTCTTTTTTTTTGCGTGTTTTGAACACTTGGAAAATCCTACAGTATTTTGATGATTCTAATTCACTGTAGGTTCATTGGACAAACATGCATTTGTCTAAACTATTTATAATTGCTTTTAGTAGTTGTTCTAGGTGTATGTATTTTGTCGATTTGATGGAAAACACCATTGTGCAGGTTGAGAATATATATATATACAGGTTCAGAAATTGAAATTTTACAGGAATAGTACAGTATTTTTTTTAAACCGGATTACACATTTGCAACGTTTATATATGTTTCTATTAAGATTACATAGGGACGTTTATAAACGTTCCTATAAATAAATACAGGAACGTTTAGAAACGTTGCCAAATATTAGGGACGCTGTATTAGGAACGTTTATAGGCGTTCCTATAATTAACAGCAACGTCTATATATGTTGCTAATAGGCCATTTTGGTGTAGTGTTACGGGATGGCGAGTGTGTATAGACTATAGGGATTTAAATGCGGCTACTCGCAAAGACCATTTTCCCCTTTCCTTCATTGATCAAATGCTTGATAGATTGGCGGGGCATGAAATTTTCTGTTTTCTTGATGGATATTCAGGGTATAATCAAATCTACATAATACCGGAAGATCAAGAAAAAACGGCTTTTACATGTCCTTATGGAATTTATGCTTATCGTAGAATGCCGTTTGGTTTATGTAATGCTCCAGCCACGTTTCAACGTTGTATGATGGCTATCTTTCACGGTTTGATCGAAAATATAATAGAAGTTTTCATGGATGATTTTTCGGTGTTTGGAAATTCATTTGATCATTGCTTGCATAATCTTACTTTAGTTTTGCAGCGGTGAAGACACTAATCTCGTGCTGAATTGGGAGAAGTGCCACTTTATGGTGCAAGAAGGAATTGTCCGAGGCCATCGAGTGTCCGCCGCCGGTTTGGAGGTTTATAGGGCGAAAATTGTCGTCATTGAGAAACTTCCCCACCGAAGAATGAAAAAGCAATTAGGAGTTTTCTTGGGCACGCGGGTTTTTATAGGAGATTCATAAAAGACTTTTCAAAAACCACTAAACCTTTGAGTAAATTGTTAGAAAAAGATACCACTTTCATTCTTTCTAACGAATGTTTGCAGGCATTTGAGACTTTAAAGAAGGCATTAGTGAGTGCTCCTATCCTCGTGGTACCGGATTGGTCTCAACCTTTTGAGATCATGTGTGATGCAAGTGATTATGCGGTCGGAGCTGTGTTGGGACAATGTCGTGAGAAACTCTTTCGGACTATTTATTATGCAAGCAAAACATTGGACGAAGCCCAACAAAATTACACAACAATGGAGAAAGAAATGCTTGCCGTGGTGTTTGATTTTGATAAGTTCCGATCATACTTAATTGGGACAAAGACGATAGTACACACGGACCACGCAACTATCAAGTACTTGTTCGAAAAGAAAGATTCTAAACCTCGCCTAATTCGATGGATTATTCTTTTACAAGAGTTTGACGTGGAAGTTCGAGACAGAAAAGGTTGTGAAAATGTGGTAGCCGACCACTTATCTCGCCTCGAGTAAAAAATAGAGGAGGAGCCCGAGATCGAAGGGATTAAAGAAGAATTTCCAGACGAGCGGCTTTTTATGGTAGAAGCTAAATTTCCGTAGTTTGCTGACATTGTTAATTTTTTGGTCGCATGTGTGCTACCCCCGGATTTATCTCATTATCAAAATAAGAAATTCCTACATGATATCAAGTTCTATATGTGGGATGATCCACTAATTTTTAAGAGATGTGCCGACATGATCGTAAGGAGATGTGTACCACAAGAGGAATGGGATGAAATTCTTCAACAATGTCATTCATCACCAACCGGAGGACATTTCGGAGCAACACGGACTGCTGCAAAGGTGTTGCAAAGCGGATTTTATTGGCCTACGCTATACAAAGATTGCTATCTCTTCATTCAACAATGCGATAGATGCCAACGAGTAGGAAATATTTCAAGACGTCATGAGATGCCCCTAACCAACGTAATTGAGGTTGAACTATTTGACGTTTGGGGTATCGACTTCATGGGTCCATTCTCATCATCATTCGGAAATAAGTACATTCTACTAGTGGTCGAGTACGTATCTCGATGGGTCGAGGCAATTTCTTCCCCAACAAATGATGCTCAAGTAGTAATAAAAATTTTAAAGAAGAACATCTTTTGCCGATTCGGAACTCCAAGAGCATTAATCAGTGATCGGGGATCGCATTTTGTCAACAAAATCATGGATAAACTCCTTCAGAAATATGGGGTCCGATCAAAGAAATTATTGGCCTATCATCCACAAGCAAATGGACAAGCCGAAGCGGCCAACAAAGAGATTAAGCTAATCTTGGAAAAGACGGTGAGTACATCTCGGAAAGATTGGTCATCCAAGCTCGACGATGCACTTTGGGCTTATCGTACGGACTATAAAACTCCCTTGGGAACATCTCCCTATCAACTCATTTTTGGGAAATCATGTCACCTACCTTTGGAATTGGAGCATAGAGCGATGTGGGCGGTGAAAAGAATAAACTTGGATTTTGAGGCCACCGGAAAGAAAAGATTGCTAGAGCTAAATAAATTGGAAGAATTCCGGGATGAATGCTACGAAAACTCTCGAATCTACAAAGAGAGGTCTAAAAGATGGCATGATAAGATGATCGTTAAATGTGAATTTATGCCGGGACAACAAGTACTTCTCTATAATTCAAGACTAAAATTGTTCCCCGAAAAATTGAAATCAAGATGGTCGGTCCATTCGTGATCAAGAAAGTACTTCCACCCGGAATAGTCGAGCTCATGAGCAGAGACGGAGAGCTATTTAAAGTTAACGGACAACGAGTCAAACACTACTATCATCCCAATCAAAAGGAAGCTGTATCCGTAATAACTTTAATCGAGCCATAAAAACTTCCAGTTGAAGACGTCCGGCTGAAGACATTAAACTTAGCGCTAATTGGGAGGCAACACAATAGCTTTCATTTTCATGTTTTGATCTTTTTTCGCATTTTTTTTTTGTATTTTTACTTGTTGTAAAACTAACCGGCTCAATTTTTGGTGTTCATTTCGCAGGAAAAAGACCCGAAAACAAAACTGTATTTTCCAGGCCAGTACGACACGGGCTGTGTCATTTGACATGGTCGGGTCGTGCAGGCAGACAATATATCACTTTTTGTGCAGGTATGACACGGGTCGTGTCATTTGACACGGTCGGGTCTGGGGTCCAGTCGATTTTGACGTTCCACGCTACTACGAAACGGGCCGTGTCATCCGATACGGTCGAGTCAGGTATCCAGTGAAAATTTTACTTTTTGACATAGTACGGCACGGGCCGTGTCAGTTGACACGTCCCGGTCAGGTGGACAACAACGTTTTTAACAAAGGAGACAGGTACGACACGGGCCGTGTCATTTGACACGGGCCGTGTCAGTCGGGCAGTATTGTAACACCCCCAAAACCATATGAGAATATTACACGCCGTAGACCCTTTCCACAAGGATCTACCAGGCTAAACATCCATAAACAACCAAATGTTTGCCCGAACAGGGTCAAACAATAAAATAATACAGACCGTTATGGTCACTTACACGTGAATACACAGACCGATGAGGTCACACAACCTAATCAACAAAACTGACTTAAACGACATTACCCATACATGGGTCGAAATACAATACGGCGGAAGACTGAAACCAACTCTGACAACACAACAAAAATCAGAACAACTCTCGAATCATGATTAGTATCGCAGCTCGTCATCCTCTTGTGCCAATCCTGTGACTGCTCCCCCGGATCTACATGTACTTGGACGCAAAACAGACATCCACCCCCCGATTACTCGGGGGTTAGTAAAACTCCACTATTTTACTAGTGCAAGTATCAAATCATACGAAATGTAACAAGCAATTAATAATCGTGAATCAAATATAATAATCAAGTATCAAATATTTCCGGGAGGTTTTCACAAGGGAAGATAAGCTATGAAGCACTCGAAAATAAGATTATCATCTCGGGAATTTTTATAATTTCAAAACCTTTCGAAAATCTTAGGGTCTTAACCCAAATCTCAAATTGTATTTCAACAATTTACAGTACGAAAACATTTCCATAAATCTCGTGGGGCTTGGCCCAACATTCTTTCTTAAAACTTTTCCTTTAAAAACTTTGATTTGAAAAGTATCATGCTCATGACACCGTGATCCACTGTCACGTGTCTCCGTAGGTTCAACAACCCGCACGGACTACATCACGCACAATTAAACAAATATAATCAATTCCGACACCGTGATCCACTGTCACGTGTCTCCGTAGGTTCAACAACCCACACGGACTATTAACCAGACATAACTAATTCCGACACCGTGATCCACTGTCACGTGTTTCCGTAGGCATAACAACCCGCACGGACTATATCAATCACAACAATCACACACACAGTCCTGACACCGTAGTCCACTGCCACGTGTCACCGTAAGCCCCGTCGAGCTCACCCGGTTGGACGCACTGTGTCCGAAACTCATGGTCCACTGCCATGCGTTATGGTAGGCCTCGTCAGACCAGCACGATTGGACCTCAGTACCTCACTAAGTTCTGACCCCGTAGTCCACTGCCACGAATCCTCGTAGGTCCCATCGAACCAACACGAGTGAACTTAGCGGTCACACACATATTCACATTCACATTACATACAACAATGAGCATAGTTTAGTCAATCACGTTGATCACCACAAAATCATACATCACACGCACATAACACAATCTCAATACTCTAAAAAAAACTATCATCAATCAACGACACACAACCAACATAACACAGGTTCGGTAATACATTGCACAACCAAGTGTACAACCATCCCATATGTACGTCGCAATCCTGCACAAATGTCACAACACCTAACACGTATACCAATATAACACTATTATCACAAAGCCTTCAAATTGCGGAATACACAACCAATTCAAATGGAACATATTTACGAAGGCAAGCAAAATCATCATAAATCTCATACGTGATCACTAATCGCAAGATACAAGTCGTATAATAAGATACTTGCCTCGATATCGGCACGCAAGTATTCCAACGAACGCGTTTCAAGCGGAAGGCTTCGAAACGCCCGATGCTATCGAAAAGAAGGACGACAACAAACGGAAGGGTTCAACTCGGTTTCTTCGCAAGAAACTCGACCCTAACAACATATAATCAATAAATCATCGATCATAGGAGGAAGAATAATCGTAGAACGCCCGAAAACCCCTCTATGACATTTTACCGGACACCTTCAAGGCGTCGATCAAGAACTCGACCAAAACAACGAATCGATACGATCCAACCATGAAATAACGAGGGAATTGATATAATACATCTAAATAATCATCAATCCATCACAATCCTAAGTTAAATCGGATTAAACGGACGAAATCGAACAAAATACCCAAAATTCCCAAAATTAGATTATCAAGAAATCTAACCTTGATTCGGTAGATCGGAGGAGGTTATGGGATGATTGATTGATGTTAGAAACTCAAGAACATCGTGGATTGATATATAAACAACATCTAATCACGTATTCCAAGCCCCAGCCGCGGAAGAAAATGAGAGGGATGAGAAAAATGGGTGTAAACCCGTCTGCTCGAACATATATATACTCCACAGCATCCTCCCGACCACTTACGGCCGTAACCGGCAGACCTTACGGCCATAACCGGCATTCGTCAAAATCCGCCCAGCGCATGCCGATCGCTTACGGACGTAATCGATAGGGCCTTACGGCCGTAACTCGGGACTTACGGCCGTAACCGGCATTCGTTCGGAAGCTGCCTGGCACCCGTACGGCCGTAACTCTCGGCCCTTACGGCCGTAACCGGCATTCGTCAGGCCATGCCTGCCGATCACTTACGGCCGTAACCGGCACCTTACAGCCGTAACTCGGCCAGGCCAGTACCTGCTGCTGCCGTCTCGGTCGTGGCCACTCCGACGGTCCGAACGACCCCGAAACCCGAACCTGAATATGAATCGAAAATACGGTTACGTAGTACTCCCAAAGACGAACCCAAGCGCTAAGAGAACACACGATTCCGACCACCCGAAGGCTCGAAATTCGACAACGGAAAGTAATTACCCCAAATTTTGGGAAATTACGAAAATGGCCCAAAACGTCCGAAAATCACGATACGTGATCGAATAACCAAACCGAAGTTCACAACACGTCTAACAAAGTTAAACGGACTTACGGGAAACTCGAAACAGCAGTTTCCAACGAGATTCGCAAGAATCGAACTCAAGTGCGGAAAAGTCGCCAAAAAGTACGGAACTCAACAAAACGACACCGAAACGAACTCGGATGACAAAAAGTGCAGAATTAATCATTCTCGGAATGACGAAACGGTCATGAGCGAGTCGTCAAAACGGACTTTCGCCAAAAAAAAAAATTACTGGAAATCGAAATTACGGGTATTACAAGTATAAAACCTGAAGCGGCCGACTCCACCATTTTCTTTCTTCCCCAAATTCTATTTCTTCCCCAACTCACAAACCCTAGCCACGAATCCCATTAAATCCGGCAAAATAAAGCAAAATTCGTGTCAAATCTCACATAATAACAAAGTGTTCATCATTATTCCACAATCCTAAAGCTTCAAAGGGTACAAATCGGATGAATTCATCCGGGTTTTTGGGCGCGATCTTTTTCTAAAATTTTCTTAAATTTTCACTCCGAATTCAAGGTATGATTCACGATTTTGGATGGTTTAATTCTTCATTGCATTGAGATTATGTGAAATATGATTTATTGAGCAATTGAGAGTTCTTAAATGGATTTTTGGTGGAATTTGTCTTGAGTAAAAATACGTTGAAATTTTGTCGGTGAATTCATGAATTACATGTTGGATGTATATGATTGAGAGATGTTATTACATGTTTGAAATTATTGGGATATTACATACAATAAAGATTGGCGATAAATTTTACGTTTGGGGTATTGATAAAGAAACGCTTATTTTGGGGGAAAATGTGTAATTTGTAAGAAGTTTGGGGGTGCGTTTATTATTGAAAAATAGTGATTCTGAGCTTGTGTGAACAAAAGATAATCGATGAATCTCTTGCAGAAAAATGGCCAGGGGACGAGGACGAGGAAATGCCCAACAGGGACGGGGCGCAGCTCAATGAGGACGAGGAAGACCCACAGCAGAAATTGAACAACCGCATAGAATACCTACTCAAGGGTCTGTCGAGATGCCCGAGACGTATGGAATTGAACTTCCACCGAGTCGCCTAGCAAGATGGGAGACATTGGGGCAGAAAAAAATGCTCCCCACTCGATGGCCGGACGAAGAGTGCATAACGGCGATGGGGATAAGAGATGATGTCATGAGGCTACTTGCACGAATAAGTTGGATGACGTTAACGACCCAACATTGGCCCACCTACCGCTGCCTCACGTTGGAATTCCTTAGCACACTCTCTGTTAAAAGAGACCCGATTTCGCATGAGCCGACCGCCTTGGAATTCCGGCTAAACAATAAAAATGAAAAATTTGGTCCTGGTGAATTGGATGCTATATATGACGCTCGAAGGCATGGAGAATACCGAATTAATCGGTTCGAGTGTGAGACTTATTGGCGGGCAATGGTTGAATATCCGAGGAGCGATGCACATCCCTACATCCCAAAGTCGGCAAAAGGATCCTCTCTTCACAATCCTATCCTCCGCTATCTACACAAGGTGATTGCAAGCACTATCTTCGGCCGAAAAGAAACGGGGCCAATTACTCAACGAGAGCTATACGTTTTATCACACATACTCGACGGAACAAATCCAGCAACCGGCACTATTAGCATGGATCATTTTGAGGATGTTGCTACTAAACCGAGAGGGGAGATTTGGATAGGGGGTTTAATTACCCCTATCGCACTTCATCTTGACGTACCTATAGAAAACCGAACTCCCCTCCCGGGAAATATGCTCCTATCTGTCCAAGTCATGAAGTTGATGAATATTCTCGACTACGACTCTCGCGTTATTTTCCTCCAGAATGACGGCGATCACTTCTTACTCCCGAATACAACTTTGACAACTATTGAAAATATTTGGGATTTAGGAAATCTACATATGGCCACGGAAGCGCATAAATTGGCCCGGGAGGCAGCTGGATTAATTTCCCCTAGTGAAAGATACGTTGCTCGGAATGTCCGTCCTAGGTGTACGGAATTTGAGGATAGAGCCGAGAGGATGCGAGAAGAGAGAGAGGAAAGAATGGAGGAGGAATTCGACTATGAGGGAGGCCCTGAAGACGAAAGAGAAACGAGGGAGGAAGAAGAAAGAGGGAGAGAATGGCCCGAGTCGTCGAGACAGGCCGAATCAAGACATGTCACATCTCGTTCCACGCTGAGAGAAGAGTTCGAGGCTTTCCGAGAGGAGACCCGTCAAAGACAAGACGAGATGCTAGCAATTTTACGACGAATGAAAGATTGGCATGTCCAACAAGGCCACTTTTCTCCGCCAAATCAGTAGGACCGGTTGTAAGTATTTCTTGACCCAAAGTTTTTATTATTTAAATACTATACCCCCTTCGTGTGTATACTCTTTAATTCAAGTTTGGGGGGAGATATTGGGTCAAGAAATACCTACATTGTTTGTTTGTTTTTATTTTTTTGGATTTGCATTTATGTTTTGGTTTGAATTTTTTTTTTTGGTGTGTTTTTATTTTGATGTGTTTTATTTCGAACTTGGTGTGTTTTGATGATGATGAACTTAGATGAAACTCGAAAGAATGAACTCTTGTCTTGGATGCCTCGGGATTTATTTTGTTATTTTGACATGCAAATCGAGGATAATTTGAAGGGAGGAAATTGTAGAATAATCAAAAGGGTGTGAAATTGAATAAATAGTTTAATACCTTGAAAATATGAACAAATCTAGCTTGTGAGCTTTTGAGCCTTCGTGCATAATTAAATATGCAAGTTTCATTATCGAGTGCACTATTTATGTTTTAAGACTCTAGAACTTGCCCTGGTATCTTATTCGAAACTACAAGTGTGTGTGCAAATTAGTGAAAGTGATTTTAGGCATTTTTTTTGGCATCCCTTCAAACTTTTTGGCCAACCCGAAAATTTATTTCCCTAGTTAGCCCAATTGAGCTTAAAGCCTATTTCTTGTTAGCCACATTATGAGCTTTCCGTTCCATTATAAACTTTTGTCCCTATACTTGAGCTTATTAGAACAAATTGGCAAAAGAATGAAAAGATGTGTGGAGGCGATTTGGAAAATTGTTGGTTCAATTGCAAATGATTCATCAAAATAAATTTGAAGGAAGAATGATGTGATCATAATGATGATGTTGTCCACCATATAAAAAAAAAGAAAAACGAGATTTATTGGAGCGATAAGGAGGAATAAGGTTGTGATTCTCACTTTCAAAAGCGCTTTGTGCGATTATATTAAAATCAAGGGGTTGAAGGAAGCAAATTCCAAGGGATTATTGAGCTTCTAATTGAGCGAAGTGATTATTGAAATGATGTTTTAATTTGCTCAAGTCAAGTCACTTTAAGCCATACTTATCCTACCCCGACCAAAAAGCCTATATTACTACCGATAAAGTCCTTTTTGATTCACCAAATTTGCATGCACAACTAGTGGTAGAGATGTAGACAATTGGCAAGCCTATGGGGATTCTTATTTCATTGAATGAGTTTTGAGCGTCAATTATCCCATTATAAACTTTGAGAGTGAGGGAATACACTTGACCGGTGAGGTTCGTATTATTCAAGTATTAGCTATGATGTTAAGGAAGCACCCCCGAGATTTGAATACTTTATAGAACTCGACTTATTTATTTCTTGAGGCGTATTGACGAATTTTCAAAATGATCCTTTGAGGTATGTTGAGGGACGAGCTCCCCTAAGAGTGGTTATTTTAAAGTGCATTGCTCGGGACGATCAACGTTCAAGTTTGGGGGATTTTGATAACACTCATTTTTACACATATTTTTGCACCGATTTTCCGGGTTTTAAGATCCTAAAATGTGTAGAACTGTGTCGTTTATACTCATATTGTGTTTATTGGACTCGATCACGCTTGAGTACATTTTATTGATTTTATAGGTACTTTATGGACACAAATCAAGCAAAAACGAAGTCTCCAACCCCAATACATATCAAGCAATACGGAAACGAGAGATCGGGTTTAAAAAAAGGAGTCAAAACGGTGTCAAAACGAGTCAACACGAGCCCGGCCGTGTCAATTGACACGGGCCGTGTCATTAGCTCGGCCGTGCCACATTGACACGGTCGGGTTTCACATCCAGGCATTTCAGCATTTCTAGAGGAGTATGACACGAGCTGTGTCATTCGACACGGTCGTGTCATTTGCTCGGCTGTGTCAATTGAAATGGTCGAGTTCCCTGTCCAGCGAGTTTCAGAGTTTTGAGCACACTATGACACGGGCCGGTCACTTTTGGGTGGAAAAATCACCTTTTGACATTTTTGCAAGATTTGTGTATGAAAAGTGATGTTTTTGGCTTTATAAAAAGGGATATTGGACTAGACTTGAGGATATTCAGCCTTTGATAGAGAATTGGAGAGATTGGAGAGACTAAAAACACAAGATTTGTGGGCTTTTACTCCAAAAGAAGGAGATTTGAAGGAAATTCTTGAAGAACACTTCAAGAACATTTGAAGGCTTCAACCGGGATCAATCAAGACACACCACGAGTTTTTATCTTCTTCCTATCTTTTATTCATTTTGTTGTTTTATTTAGCATGAACATGATGATTATTAATCTTTCTTTCATTACGATGTCCGGCTAAACTCTTTAGATTCCGGGCATGGGAGTACGTTGATTTGCTATGATTTTGAGGGATTGATGATTATATTTATCTAGTGTGATTTCTTTATCAAATACTTGGTTTTGATTCATGTTTAGACACTTGATCAATGTTTTTACATGTTAAACTTAATTGCTCATAATTCGAGAGAAGATGGCATTAATAGGTTTCGAGTATTTGACGTAGTAAATTACGAGATTGAGAAATCGGTTATGAACTATGATGATATCTAATATTATGAACATTTTGGGGTTAGATAATTTATAATAGATGGAGACGTTGTTATAGGTTGTTTAATCTACGTTTTAATGCATCTCGAGAGAGACTTTAGAATATTGTTGTGATCATCGTTTTAGAGACGCACTTAGAACCTTTTGGAACCAATCCCGACTAAATTTAGTAATCAACAGAAACCTAGTCTTGGAATCTACCTTTCTAAACTCTTGCAATTCGCTTCCATTCGGATATTTTCAATTGTTTTAATTTATTGTGATCATTGTATTTTATTTCATTAATCATCCATTTTACCTTTCCATCGTCTAAATAAAAACAGAAACACTATAATCTAGTACTCAACACAATAAGAATATTTAGTCTCTGTGGAATACGACCTTGCTTGCCGCTTTCTACATATTCTCTGTACACTTGCGGATTGTTTAAAAATATAGCGAACAATCATCACCACCATAATCATCCATTTGCATAAATGAATCCACCTGTCGAAATGACATAATTTAATTGGTTCAGCATGTATCAAAAAAATTTACAACATGTTATTTACAATTTTAAATTAATGTTTTACTATTGATTTTGATTTCAAAAATACAATCTAACTTATTCTAGATTAAAAAAAACGTAATGCACATTCTAATAAAAAATTCATGTTGGTTCCTTTTAATAATTTTCCCAAATTAGAACCCTCATTAAAAAAAATAGAAACCTTCATTGAAATTCAAAAAATCAGAAACACTTGATTTTAATACATAAAAATGAGAAACCCTAATTTTATACCAAAAGCTATAAAATTATGAACCCTAACTATAATTTAAGCATAATTATTCAAAATACACAAACGAATTAATATTGAAATAGTAAATAAAAATCTGATAATTAAAGTAAAACAGGACATGCACGGTTAAATAATGGTGAGATGAGAGAGATGAGAAATAGATGAGGACCGAATGAGGAGCGGGGACTTGAATAGAAAAAGATAAGATGAGAGCTACCTTTAATCTGAAGAAGCTCTGAACTGTAGGAAGGCCGAAGGAGCCGAGCTGATCTGCTGAAGCCTGAAGCGAGCAAAGAAATAAGCGTGGCTTTAATCTGAACTGTTGGAAGAACAGGTGGTGGGAGAGAAAAAAGACATGCTATGTTAATCTGGAGAAGAGAAGGACAAGTGTCGATTGAAATTTTGAGAGAGAGGAAAAAGATAGGCACGCGGCGGAGTGAGTGATGAGGTAGGTAACCCTAAATGGGTTCTTATACCTAGACCGCTCGCAAGACATGTAACATGTTTGGTTTGGTTTATATGTTTGGTATATGAGTTAAGTAAAAATATATTTGATATATATAAAATAATTAAAAATAATTAAAAAATTACCGGGTTTTTTATCGGGTTACCGATTTCGGTCCTTATCGGTTTCGGTTCTTACTTCAGTACTAGTATCCGGACCGCTAAAGTTTCAGGTGAGTATCAGTCCCGGGTATTATCGGGCGGTTCTCGAGTATACTTGGACCGCTAACAGCCCTAATTATGATACACCCTTAGAAGGACATATATCATTTTGTAAAAGTTACTTAAATATTTATTGTTGTGTGCCGCTTGAACGAATCGAAAAAGTGATATTATTACCTGATTTTTTTATTGTGTTATATTCATTGTTCCATTGATAATTTTCTCAATATAAACTATTATATATATATATTTATTTATAATAAAAACAAGTATAAATATATAAAATATTATTATAATATAAAAACTGTTTAAATTAATATACAGATATGTACTCATATTATATACACATATATATATATAACTAAATTCAAATATATAAAATATTTATATAAAAACTTTATAAATATAAATATATATAATCATATATCTATATTATTATATAAAAACTGTATAAATATATAAAATATATAATCATTATATATATATATTTATAATTAAATTCAAAGAATATTAAATATTAGCATATGTATAATATAGAAGGACAATGTTTAAATGTACGAATGACAAACATGACTAGTGGCAAAATGCCATATCACTTATATGAATGGCCCGGGTTCGAACCCCAGCTGTCATTGGGTCATGTTTTTTTTTTTGGAGGAATTTAATTTAGCCGATTAAGGTGGCTTTACTAAAGTCCGTAATATTTATATTTTAATGACGACGGCCGTTACAAAGTATGGATATTATAAATTTTATTAAATATATTTATAATTTAATATATATATATATATAATTTCATTATATAAAAATTGTATAAATATATACAAATATATAATCATTATATATATATTGATAAATATATATTTATAATCAAATTCAAAGAACTTAAAATATTAATATATGTATATAAATACATTTTTAGAATATAGTTTAGCAGACGGCTGTCGTCGGCTAAAGTGTGTATATTATAAGTTTTATTAAATATATTTGTAATTAAATATATATATATATATATATATATATATATATAATTTCATTATATAAAAATTGTATAAATATATACAAATATATAATCATTATATATAAATATATTGATAAATATATATTTATAATCAAATTCAAAGAACTTAAAATATTAATATATGTATAATAAATATATTTTAGAATATAGTTTAGCCGACGACAGCCATCGGCTAAAGTCTGTAAAACTATTATTAAATATATAAATTTCTTAATTTTGTATTAAATATATCTATATTATTATATAAAATTGTATAAATATATAAATATCATTATATAAAAACTGTATAAATATATACAATATATAATCATAATATATATTTATAAATATATTATTTATAATTAAATTCAAAGAATATAGTTTAGCCGACTGCTGTCGTCGGCTAAAGTGACACGGCCCGTGTCGAAGTGTTCTAAATTTCCAAAAGGTTTCTGGACTTGTAACCCGATCGAGTCGTCCGACACGGTCGAGATCCCTCGGTCTCCCTCCCTTTCTCCGCGGCTTTGGCTACGAACCTTCCCAATGCTGCCACTCTTCCGTTATGTCTTTGGAATTCTTTGATGCAGGTTGGCTCTTGCATGTCTATCAATGCTTTGATCTTCTCTGGGTTGGCCTCAATGCCCCTTTGAGAAACCATGAAACCTAAGAACTTGCCTGCCGTGACGCCGAATACGCATTTGCTGGGGTTAAGCTTCATGGCGTTTGCTTTTAGGTTATCAATGGTCTCTCCCAAGTCAGCGGTGTGGCTTACCCTCCTAGTTTTTACAACCATGCTCGTTCTCTATGATTGTGATTCCACTCTTTTTGGACACCATATGTACGGGGCTCACCCATGGACTATCTGAAATTAGATAGATGATTCCTACGTCAAGTAATTTCAGAATTTCTGCTTAATGTAGGCCTCCATGTTTCTCCCAATCTGAGATTTGAAAACCTTATTGACCATCCTTTGGTAGGTCGCTCTCGCATATTTGAGTCTGAACGACATCATCACATAACAGTAAACTCCACCAGCTGTCTGGAAGGCCGCATTCTCAATGTCTTCTTCAGCCATTCTGACTTGATGGTATCCAGAGTAAGCGTCAAGGAAGCTAAATGCCTGATGTCCCGCAATAGAATCCACCAACTTATCAATCCTTGGGAGGGGATAACTATCCTTCGGGCAGGCTTTGTTGAGGTCCGTGAAGTCCACACACATTCTCCACTTACCGTTATGCTTTTTGACCATCACTACATTGGCTAACCAGATCGGGTAGGTTGCCTCTCTTATGATGCCTGCTTTGAGTAATTTCTCAATTTCTTCCTCGATCGCCTTCTTTTTGTCTTTGGCAAAGATTCTTCTTGTTTGTTTGACAGGTTTGAAGAACTTATCAACCTTTAATTTATGTAGGGTTATGTCATCTTTCACCTCAATCATGTCTTTTACTTTCCACGCGAACGCGTACAGGTTGTTCTTGAGAAGGGTAATTATTTCTTTTTTTTCTTTGGTAGGTCCTCCTATCTTGACCTTCTGTTCGTGATAGTCCGGGTTAATGACGAACTCTTCCAGCCGATCGGCGGGTTCCAGTTCTGGTCCGTCCCTGAACTCCAAGGTTTCAATGATGATTTTTTGGACCCTTTCCTCGCCCTCTATATCTAGGTTTAGATTTTCGAGATCCAATAGTTGGCCCACTTTGGTTTCTGCCAAAGTTGTCCTAGCGGCGTCCGAACTCGGGGTGATGGGGAAAGTCACGTCCGGTTGATTTGTTTGTGGAAGTGGGTTCTGGTCGCCTGCGCTAATACTGGTCTCTTGACTGCCTCGGGGTATCTCAGCCATGATGCGTAGTTGTCTGAAAGAAGTTCTTCGACGTTTCCCGACAACGGAACCAAACTGATGCTGCCAAAATGTATCGGATTAGTCTTTATCCAAGTGGTTCGGATAATTCCGGCGAGTGAACTTCCTGATCGGACCTACACACAAGAAAACACGTAAACTCGGTCGGGACTTCACCGGCGAAGGCCCTCCGGCGTGAGAGTAAGTATATTGAATGTGGTGGAAATTAATTGACTGTATTGAGAGTCAAAGAATTCTGTCTATACCAGTGTAGGTGGAGGACACCTATTTATAAGCATGGATGCTGCAATCCTAATTTGCGGAGAAAATCACAGAGTCCGTGTTGATATTGGACTTTATGTATACATGGGAAGTAGAATCCTGATAAGAATCTTGTTCGTAGTTTCCTTGTGGAAAAAGAGTCCTTGTTAGGTAAGGATATCTTTATTTGTCTCTATCTGGGATTTCGCCAGATTCCGCGTGCTTGAAGGATAGGACCTTCATATACCGGCAAGGGAGGGAGACCGAGGGATCTCGACTCCTGTCCCTAGGCTGAGTTGGCATGATAAGATGGTCGCCTGATATGGTCTAGACCTGAATCGGAACTGAGACAAGCCGAGTTAGGATATCTGGCCTCCAGGTCGGCCTAGATGTCACTACGCAGGGTTGAGAAGTTTACTGATCTCGACTTATTTTGTCATTGAGCTGAGTCGGCGCAACAATTTGGTTGCCTGAACCAAGTCTTGGCTTGAGCCTGAGCTGAGGCGCTCCGAGTATGGTCCTGGTTTTCAGGTCGGCCTTGACGTCGTGCTCTATGCCGAGCTAATAAGTTTATTCCTGAGCTTTGTAGGGTATTGATTAATGGGCCTTGCTGGACTTTATACTCGAGCTCTCTAGATCCATGTAATCAATTCAATAATTATATTAAGTATAAAGAGGACAAATTTTGATCGTAATGTGCATCTGAAAACACTATTTTACTCATCCTCTATCATTTTCTTCTTTTTATGTTGAATTTAATAATAACAATAATATCAAACATTTGACAACAATAAAATTTAAAAAATAACTTTTGAATATTAAATCAAATTAAATTAACGAGATAATAATTTTTTCAAAAGAATTTTTTTAAGGGGATATCCGACCGATCAGTTTTTCCGGCAAGGCCGCTACCTATCGCCGACAGACCTTCGGCGACCGACTATTTTTGTAAGCCAGGCCCGCCAACCTACGTTCTGGTGGACCTCCGGTGGCTAGGGATGGCAGGAAAGCCCAAACCCGTGGGGCCCACCCGAACCCGAACCCAAGTCAACGGGCAAAACCCGAGTTGACTGGGTTTGGCTTTGGGTTCGGGCGACACTCGAAACCCAGACACCCGACCAGTTATATATTAAATTACCTAATTACCCTATGTATATATAAGTGTAAATTAGGATTTTCACTTTTCATCCATTCCTTTCCTACACATCTCACGACTCACTCTGCCTATGTTAATTGTATGTTATTGTGATTTAATTTCTTGAGAGTCTATGTTGAAGACTATGTTAAACTATGTTATTATTGTATTGTCATTTGCAAACTATTTTATTATTCTATTGAAATTTGCAAACTATGTTAAATTATGCTACATTTTGCATTTTATCAAATTTGAATTTGGATGAGCACCAAACTTGAATTTTGATTCTGCCTGATCAAGCTGCGGGTTTGGGTTTGGGTGAAAAAACTCGAACCCAATGGGTGTGGGTGTGGGTTTTATTTTGCCACCCAAACAGCCTTTGGGTTTGGGTTTGGGTTCGGGTGGTGATTTCGGGTGTGAGTTTGGGGAGTATGAAACCCGCACCCGACCCGACCCGTTGCCATCCCTACCGGTGGCCAGCCATTTTTTTCTTTTTAACGTCAGGCGTCGACCTGCTTTCTGGAGGGCAGCGGCCGAACTTTTTCTTTTATGCCAGGCCCGCGGACCTTCTTTCTGTTGGGCCACCTGTCAGTCATTTTTTTTAAACGTCATACCGCCGATTTGCTTTCCTCCGGTAATTGGCCAATTTTTTTTTCAAGTCCAAGCCCTTCGGTTGTTCTTATTTTTTTTCTTTTACGGAAGGCCCGTCGACCGCTGATAAAATTTCGGGAACCAACATATTTTTTTCTACTAAATAATTTGATAATTAATTATTTTAATTAAATTATAGTACCATCACCGTATCATTATGACTCGGACTCTCGATTATTAAGTATAATTCACAATGTTCTTCACTTTTTTATTTCGAATTTGACCTGTGAGGTCAGGAAAGAATATAGGTGAGTTAAATAAAGGCCACGGTTAACCAGTGACCTTGGTTCACTGGCCACGGGGCTCCCACTTCAAGTGGGAGACCCGAGTTCTAGTCCTTCTGAGGACAAGAATTTTCAAGGTTTTATGATTCTTTAATTTATGATTAAAGAAGAGACCTTAGCCCTCCGGGGTACGCTGGTGGAACAATTAAATATTAAGGGCTTTAAGCGGCAGTGTGGGAGGCCAGATCTTGTGGGACCTGCAGTTGAATTTGAGTGTGTCCAGCATGGAGCACGGTAGTTGAGGATATTTAAGAACCTGAGAGCCGGATACACATCTCGCGATTTAACTGGTATCAGTACTGTGAAACCTGGGCTGTTATCCTGAGGACTAGTCAGGTGTAAGATTGGAATCTCGGTATAAAAAAAAAGGCATTGGCTGGTTATTGAATAACGGAAAACACAATCAAATCTCTAAAGGTAGGTCTCATGTGGATTAAGCCATGTGCTCAGGTATGGTTTTGAGCTTTTACGAATCATATGCTTCTTTTTATATTTATCACTCAATATTTTACTGTGCACTAAGCTGGGTCTTCACGAAAACAGCTTCCCTACCGTAAAAAAGTAGGGGCATGGTCTGCGTACATCTTACCCTCCTCATACCCTGCTCTGAGTGGGATATACTAGGTATGTTTGGTTTGGTTTGGTTTTAAGCTGGGGTCTTCACGGAAACAGTCTCCCTACCGTTAAAAATAGAAGTATGGTCTGTGTATATCTTACTCTACTCAGATCCTGCTCTGAGCGGGATATAATGGGTATGTTTGATTTGTTTTGTTTTACAATCAAATCTCTAATTTAGGGGCTTTATAATATAAAATTTCTTAATATAAAAACTTCAGCTTTTGCTTTCGATTCTATTAATTTATGTAAAACATGACTGCCTAGCTGGCCAACCCCCCACCTCCCCCTCTCTCTGCGCTTACACTACACAGTACACCGCCATGTTGGCGTATTCCGCGGAGGCGCACAGTATGAAGACATGCAAAATCAGGCTTTCAATTGGGCGCCTTCTTTTCCTGCTGTTACGCCTTTTATCTCTCTCTTCCTCCTTCATTCTCACAACCGCTGCTTGCTCCAACGGTGGCTGTCAGGTTTCTCCGCTAATTCCCCTTTTTCTCTGTCTTTTTTCCATTTTTATTTATTTTGATTTTGTCTATTTTTCTGATTTTTATTTAGCTGAAATTCTTACAAGTGTCCTCCTCCCAGCTTCTAGATCCATGCTCCACTCCTACGGACTGTGGGCTTCGGCTTTACTGTGGAATTTGCCCTTCATCTGACAAAACCCAACCTTTCTGCACCAGGGGCCAAGCTACAATACCATCTTCCATTGTAAATATACTTCAATTTTATTTTATTTATTTATTTTGCCCTTTTTTATTTTTTCTTGTTTCTGAACGGTGGTGATTATATATATATATATATATATATATATATATATATATTGTGTGTGTGTGTGTGTGCGATGCCATAGATTGGTGGGCTCCCCTTTAACAAGTACTCGTGGTTGGTGACTCATAATGCCTTTTCCATTGTTGATGCACCATCAATGACCGGTGTTCAGAGAACCACATTCTACAATCAAGAAGACTCTGTTACTAATCAATTGAGGGTACGCTGCTTATCCGGGCTTCCCCTGTTTTATGCACATTTATTATTACTCCCTCAGTTTCACACAACAGTATAGATTATTTTAGATTTTTGTCATAAAATGAGGCACATTGAAAACTTGACTAATATATACCCATAATTAATGAAAAAGAATCCTATATTAAGAAAAAGTAATATATGTTGTCCTAATATAGGGGTAGGGATATAATAAGAACATATTGGTAAAAGTATCTACAATGACTTATTATTTTGTTAACTAAATTTTAGAAAGAGCCGTATTGTTAGACTGAGGGAGTATAGGATTGCTTGTGTCTTGTTTAACTATTCATTAATTTTGTTTTTGTAATCGGGTTTTTGGTTGTAGAATGGAGTGAGGGGATTGATGCTCGACATGTACGATTTCGAGGAAGATATTTGGCTTTGTCATTCTTTTCATGGCCAATGCTACAAGTACACAGCATTTGTAATCTATTTGCCCTTTTTCCCCCATCACCTCGATCTCATTTACTTTTTAAGATTATATTGTTTCTTATGCTTTACATTTTAAAATTCCGTCGAAAAAAATGTAATACCAGGAACCTGCAATTAATACATTGAGAGAAGTGGAAGCATTCTTGACCGAGAACCCCTCAGAGATTGTTACTATCATAATCGAGGATTATGTTCATTCGCCAAAAGGATTAACAAGGTTGTTTAAAAATGCCGGTTTGGAAAAGTATAGGTATCCGGTTGTCATGATGCCGAAGAAAGGCGAAGATTGGCCCACTATTAACAGCATGGTGCAGGATAATCACCGGCTGCTCGTTTTTACCTCTGATTCTTCAAAAGAGAAGAGTGAAGGTATCGCGTACCAGTGGAGGTACATGGTGGAAAACGAATGTAAGCATACTAAGTAATACAAACACTGGAAGAAAAAAAAAAGACGGATTATGGGAAAAGATACTTATTTTTACTTAAGAGTTGAGAATCACTTTATTTTTTTTAATGTCTGTATATTCTCCCTAAAATAAATAATCATTGGCTTGTGGTTTTTGAAATAGAAACATATATATATATATATATTAATTATATAATGTGTTTCAGCGGGAGACCCTGGGATGGTACCTAACTCGTGCCCAAACAGAAAGGAATCGAAGCCGCTTGATTCAAAAGGCGCTTCTCTATTTCTAATGAATTACTTTCCGACGATCCCGGTTCAAAATGATGCCTGCAAAGAACACTCTGTGCCACTTCATAATATGGTGGCAACGTGTTATAAATCTGCGGGGAATGTGATGCCCAATTTTGTGGCAGTAAATTTCTACATGGTATTTAAAGCCTCGATTTTAAAATTTAAAATTACGACTGTCTGTTTTAGTAAAAAAAATTTATGTCGACTTTGCAGAGAAGTGATGGCGGAGGTGTTTTTGGTGAATTGGATGGAATGAACGGCCAGACACTATGTGGGTGTACTACTGTGTCTGCTTGCCAGGTTTGTCGACATCTAGTATTCAAACCCCACCCTTGATGTTTACTCTAATTAACACAAATACCAATTATTTTTTGAAGTTACAAAATACCCCCATTTAAACCTCATGATGGAAAGTAGAATGTAGTAGTTAGGAGAATATTAATTTAGTAGTATTGGAACTTGATATTAGTATTAGAATTTGATATTGTTTAGTTTCCTTATTCTAGTTCGTTTTCTAGTTTAATTAGGACGCCTATCCTATTAACAAAAGCTTGATTGGTGCGTTTTGTTCACTTTTATTACTATTGACATTGTTAATATTGAATTTTTATTATTGATACTATTAATATTGAAAAAAGGAATATGCGAAATAACATTCAATGAACTAATCGCAGGCTGAAGCACCCTTTGGAAGTTGCAAAGACAATGCTGCGTCTAACACAACTTCCCCGACCACCACTGCTTCCGGAAGCTTCTCTGGTTCCGTTCAGCTAACAGGAGATGCTTCACCAATCAATATTCCTTGCATATTAAATTTGTGCATGCTGACTTTCCTCGTAAACCTATTTTTCGTTGTAATGAGAAATTGAAGGTCCGGTTGGCAGTGAGTTGTACCTGGGAGCTCCTGATATTGCAGTCTCTATAAAGTAAGTGGTTCTTTAGAATAGGTTATCGAGTTCCAAATAGCTAGATAAGGAGTTAACACAAGGATCGGCAAAGGACTTCGACTTAGAGCAACGAAAAAGGCATGAGGTCGAGCCATCGGTTGTTGTGTGGTCCAGGTGCATGTCTTTTTACCTTTCCATTTTTAGAAAGGCATTTGTTATATTTTCTGATAAATTATTTTTATATATATATATATATATATATTTATATATATTTGGGCTTCTCCAGATTTGAATGTGTAGCAAGAGATTTTGGAAGAAGAACCAATAGGGCATTTGTAAGGCAAGTAAGATTGTGCTTTGTATTTTTGAAGTCATTACAAGCAAAATACATTGTTATATTTGTGACATTGCTTAAGGTTGAGGTTGCTCTTCTCTCTATTCGATTTAATGATTTTTTCCATGTGAATCAACGGATGATGATATTGGTACCACGAACGATGTGGGCGTTTCAGCTCCTGCCCATATTATTAAACGTTTATAATAGTTTTTTCGAAGTGAAGAGGTGGGAGGGGATTGGAAGTGTAAGACATAATGATATGTTTCATCCTTAGAAAAACAAGGTGATAGAGAAAGTACAAAGAAAGAGAAAAAAACTCGTGCCACACCGTCCGACAGATTACCAAATTTCAGTTTTTTAGTTATTAGGGCGGTTTTTTTGCAGCTTTTTTTTTTATATACTTCTTTCATTTTTCCTCATGTTTTTTTATTTGTTTAGGGGTTTTAGTCCTTTTAAGGTCTGTTTGTGTTAGGATCTACAAAAGTCAAAAAGCATGAGAATCTATACTCCGTGGATGATGTTGTATTATTATAATATTTTTAGTTATATATACTTGAGGGTAAAAAGAGGGGAGAGAAACATGATGTGATAAAAGAGAGATGAGAAATTGAATTTTGTTTAAAAGTAAAAAATCGGAAAGAGACGAGAAATTGAATTTTGTTTAAAGTAAAAAATCCGGAAAGAGAGATGATGAGAGAAAAGAGATTATATAGCATAAGAAGTTGTTGGTTGGATATTTGTAATTTAAGTCCTAGCACAAATGAGTATTGAAATTTAAAACTCAAATACATTATTTGAACCCTACCACAAACAGGCTTTTTTTTTTAAAAAAAAATCCAATATTATTTAATTAAGATTTTAGTTTTAGCTATTTAGTTGACTATGGGTCAAGAAAACGATCTGACAATAAACATGAGCTCAACTGCAAACTGCTCAAGTAACACAAATCTTGTTTGCCTTTGTAATGACATACATATAACTTCACAAAATCATGAATTCATGTTTGAGAAATAAAACAGAAACATTTACTACAACTGGAAATTTCACAAAGCAAACCACAAATAACCATTAAAAAACAAAAGCAATTGTTTATTTACAAAGGTAAACTCACAGAAGGATGGACATTTCATTTCATGTACATAATAAGTTTTCACGGGCTTATTTATATACTTTTTCCTAAAATAAAAAATTGAAAATACAGGGAGAGAGAGAGATTCGATGGAAACACAATCTCCGACATTCCCATCAATAAACGACACAGATTTGAGAACCCAAATTTCTAGCTTTCCGTATCAAAGATTAAGGGCTTGCTCAATAGACGGGCCAAGCATGGTACGTTTCGTCGTTCAACAGTTGCCCTTTAGGCTGTATCTGAAGAGCTGGACTTATTGTGAGCAAACCGATAAAGCAGTCGGGAGGAACCCTCGTTCCCCAGACATTGATGGATTTGAGTTGCCGGCATTTACGTACGAGAGCAAGTAGTCCATTCCCAGTTACATGACGGCAACCCCACAAAATAATAGTCTGCATATTGAAGTTGAGATATGTAAACGTTAACAAAATGGCAATTTTAATCGTGGATCCCAGTTTACGATACCATCATGAAATTTTGATGAATATATATGAGAAAAGTGAATAAATGACATAAATACCCCTTTTGAATTCATCCCACACATGCCTTTTGTATTGCAAATACCCCCCCACCCCGTGTGTACAATTTGTAAAATAAAAACAAACTTAAGGGGGTACCTGTAATTTTCAAAAACAAATATTCTTTAGTTATTTTTAATTAGACTAAACCTCAGGGGTGTTTTTGTAATTAAACCCTTATTTTTTTTTATTTTTTTTGGGACAGGAGGGCTATAACATATCAAAGATTTTTGCAAGAAGATACTACCTTCAGATGAGGACAGCTATCTGCAATGGCAAACAGGGATGCATCCGTGATAAATGTACCACCAATATTCAGGTGTTGTAGTGAAGTAGCTCTTGAAATCTGTTGGAGAAAACCATTATTATGTTAGCCAACATTAATAGTGTAGAATCAAAGCAGTTGGCTATTGGCACATCCCAACGGAACCTAGAGAAACTATGCTCGACCATGGATTCGTGAAAAAGGACACTGAGAAGGGACAGCACCCCAGATTTTTAGCCCTTTTACCTTTGGGCAAACATCTTCTTGTAGCCGTATTTTCTCGTTGAATTGACCATTCTATTGAAAGGCCTAGATAAAGGGCTAGAAAGGCCTATTACATCGGGGGAGAAACAATGAAGTGTGAAAGTATGCTAGTCGACACGTGAATCACTTCCTCCGTTGTTGAGGATAAAAGAGAATATCATCCTTCATATTTCTTTCTCCAAATCTCGGATGCAATATCATTAGAAACTCGTACAACACAAATCGGCACGGCTGTTTCCTTTTATAATGGCAAAAATATCATGTGAACCAAAAACTGACAATGCTACTAACAACATAAGATGATGAAGCCATCACCAAGAAGTCTATAATCGTCATTCTTCCATAATCTTCGGGGCGAATGAAGAAAAAAAAAAAGCGAGATAAAAATTAAATGTAGTACCATACCAGTTCAACAACTCCTATGTCTGTAATTGCTGTGGATCCCCATATAGAAACTGAAGACAGATTGCTAATACATTTTGCCGCAGACAATTGCTTCAGTCCGTAATCAGTTATTTGGCAGCCCCAACGGCTCCTTGATCTATTGAGTTCCAATAGCAAATCAATACTTGTTACATAAAACTTGAATATAAAAGGTTATGCATAAGTGCATTCGTTAAGAAAAAACAATGTATAATACAATATTTGATTTGACTATTCATACATGATTTCTACATGGTATTCAAAACCTTGAACAGTTAAACCCAAATCATGGTGGAAGAAACTTCTTTTATCATTACCTGGCATTAGTCCACCAAAGCACACATACGCGCGCGCGCGCGCGCACACACACACACACACCAAAAAACAGTACTATCAGACAAAATACTAAGATAATTTCGTTAAGTAAAAAAAAAAAAAAAAAGGAGTTACATGTTGAGCTCCTTGAGGCTATAAGCTAGAAGAACAAGGCGTGTGGTCGACTCATCATCCATTTTCCACCCTGAAAAGCTCAGAGTTTCCCTCCGAGCAAGAGATTCCTTCACTCCCTGCCTCCATTTTCTACACGCGCTGCTAGCCCTGTTTTCATACAGACATATAAACAAACACATAACAGTCAGACAAACACAAAATCGACCACAAACAAGAATTAAAAGAAAAAGGGGAAAAAAAAAAGACTGAGAGAAATCAATCAACTCACTGAGCTAAATCTTTGAAAGAGGTGAAAAGAGAGAATATATGGGCCAATGAATCAATAGGCAGCCTGTCGATATCGGCTTCTTCATCTCCTTCCCTCATTTCTGGGTGGAGAAGGAGATGAAGAGAAGGAAATTAGAGGCGTCAAGAATTTTTTTTCTTTTTGGTATGTGTGTGTGTGCGCGTTTCCTTTTTAGCTGGAACAGGTGGAGATAAGAAAGAAAAAAGGAGGTGGGTGGATATGGCGCTTTCAAGCAGGAAAAAAGAACAAGAAGAGAGGCTGACAAAAACAAAAGAGAGTCGTATTGATTTGTACCGTGGAATATGAGAGAGAGAGAGAGGAGATGAATACCAAATGTTGACATCTTTCGCCATGGACAACATCTTGACTGGTGTTTCGGAGAGCTATCTATTTTGTTCACCCTCGTAAGACCATCTCCATTGGTGGGATTAATTTTTTGGTGTAAAAATATCTCCTCCAACATAGGTGGAAGAGAGATGAAACAAATCAACTACTCCTTCCTTCCCAATTGAAATACAATATTTGAAGTAAAATTAGTGTATTTTAGGAGAATGATTGAATGTGATAGATGTGTAAGTTTTGTAAGTATTTATGGTGAGTATGTGATGTAGATTAAAAGGTAAAATATATTGATGGTGAGTGTATGGTGGCGATTAAAAGATAAAAAAGTGATTTTTTGATTTAATTTGAGGTACTTAATGAAATGTTGCATTTCTAAAGGGACATTTTTTGGACCAAATGTTGCACTTCCGACGCGACGGAGAGAGTAATTGAATTGGGGAATTTGGGTTAGTTTGCCGGTCATGTGGCTGCTTTTTACTGACAGGGCAGGCGCATGTAGAACACACGGTCATGTGGCGGCTTCTCAATGACATGAAAATATTTTAAGAGTCTAAAGGTTATAGTCAATTAAAACAAGCCAAACAGAAACACACATATACAAATTGTTTCAATAGTCTAAAGATGAAAGTCTAGTAATGAACGTTTTAAGTGCTTCCCAACGTTATATATTTTTTCCAAAATTGGCAAATTGACGATCTCGCTCCCACTCCATTTGACCTAGATCTAGCCATCTTGTCGAGTTCTATGTAACATTATCGTATGGTTTTTCTCGTGTGTGTATTCCTGCAGTTATCCCGTGCAGTGTTAACATGCAATTTTACACACATTTCACGTGATTTTACTGAGCTAATTGCTAGAATGTGATAGAATTGTAGTATCGTGTATTAATTCCTAATTTATTTGGACCCAACTTATATATGTCAATAATTTTAATTGAATAATAAAAACTAATAGTATAATGTGTTCAATTGTAATCACATATACTAAGGCCTTGTTTGGTATTAGTATGACTTAAGAAAAAGATGTTGCAGCTGTGATGTGAAAATAATCAGTTGTGAATTTTCAGATTTGTGTTTGGTAAATATTATTTTTTAAAATACTTTTAAGACGTAAAATATTAATTTTTTAGTATTTTGTATGACAACGGTTTCTAAAAGCAACCTCAATTCTGCTTCCAGAATTTGTTGTCAGTGACTCGTCAATTCTAAAAAAACTACTCCCCCTATCCCACCGAAAGGGCCTGATTTCTTTTCGGCACGAGATTTATGTAACGCCCCCAAAATCCCATTGAGTTATTACAGTGCCGTGGACCCCACACCAGGAGACCCACCAGGCGAACACGACTAAAATACATCAACTGACCAAAAAGAAAAACCACAGTCCCTACTATGATATTCGACACAATATTCCGACGTGGAATTTCAACGACAATGATGGGCCTACATGGCCAAAATAAAAATACAACAACATTCACGAGCCTTGCTCGGATAATACATAATGACAACGACTGACAAAGTGGAGAACACTTCGAACGGGGTAACCAACATGAACACTGAAACAGCTCGGAACTAGTATCGCTCGAATGCCTCGTCGCCATCGTCATGCCCCTGTGTCTCAACTCTCTCCTCGCAAACACCTAAAACATGAAAACATGTTCCGCCCCCACGGTGTCTGTCATCCAGATAATGAATATCAAATACATGTATAACATAATATGCATCCAAAGGCAGAATAAATGGTACAACAATGGTAATACGATATGCTCACAAACCAAGGTAAGAACCGAGCATTCGTGAAACACTATGCCCACGGCATACAATCAATACCTGCTCAACAGGTTAGAACATAAGTGCCCAACGGTGAATCATCAACATAGAACACAACAATGAATTCCCCGAAGGTAAACCAAACCAAAACTGAATTAGAATACAAATCACAATGCCCGAAGGCTCCAACAGAAATACCTAAACATCACAATGGCCTGAAAGCCCTCAGCCGAAGCTGCCAAAATATCACGATGGCCTGAAAGCCACTCAGCCGAAGCTACCAATCATCACAATGGCCCGAAGCCAAACAGCCTGAAGCTGTATCACATGAGGGCTGAAGCCACGACACAAAGCCGTATCACAATGAGGGCCGAAGCCGTATCACAGTGAGGTCATCCAATGACCGTGACCTACTAAACTGTAGGTGTTGGGAAACCAACCGCGAAGGTTCAAGCCCCAAACTTACCCATATGAAATCACCCAGTGACCGTGACCTACTGTACTATAGGTGTTGGGAAACTAACCGTGAAGGTTCAAACCCCAAACTTACCCTTCGAGCACTAGCCGAGGCTAGCCTCCAAAACACAATCAATTACAAACGGCAGCGATCACAAGATTACCGAATTCACAAGAATGATAATGTGCTGCCTTGAGTCGGCCAACACGACAAAAATAACTCACGGATGGGCACCGTCCTCGACGGTCCCAATTCAAATACCTCGATTACCTTGAGATGGCCTATCGATAACAACAACTCAGCAGATGGGAACTATCCTCGATAGTCCCAATTCAATACCTCAATTGTCTTAGAACGACCAATCGATAACAACGACTCAATGGATGGGAACTATCCTCGATATCAATACCTCGATTGTCTTAGAACAGTCAATCGATAACAACGACTTAACGGATGGGAACTATCCTCGACAGTCCCAATTCAATACTTCGATTGCCTTAGAACGGCCAATCGATAACAACGACTCAATGGATGCGAACTGTCCTCGACAGTCCCAATTCAATACCTCGATTGCGTTAGAACGGCCAATCGATAACAACGACTCAACGAGTGGGAAATGTCCTCGACAGTCCCAATTTAATACATCGATTGCCTTAGAACGGCCAATCGATAACAATGACTAAACGGATGGGAAATGTCCTCGATAGTCCCAATTCAATATCTCAATTGCCTTAGAATGGACAATCGATAACAACGACTCAACGAATATGAAATGTACTCGACAGTCCCAATTCAATACCTCGATTATCTTAGAATGAGCAATCGATAACAATGATACAATTAGAATAGATGTCCCGGTACCTTTAATCGCCCACCGAAAACAGAGATGATAATCGAATACGTCAACACCTTCAATCGGCCAAAATAACATTAACAGAAACTCACTGATATCAGTAACAACGATCACAACGATATCTCAATGAAATATCAGTCAACGATAACAATCAATACATCGATACCGCAAACCGGCTATCGACAACAACATTAACCAACAAGTATCTCAATGCCTTGAACCGGCCATTAACAAACAACAATTACATTTGATATAGCTGTCGAAGGGTACCGTATCGAATAATTCCCTGATATCAACAAACTAAGAGACTACGTCTCGAACTGATACGACACATTCATACACATATATGATAACATTAATCTCATTGGCTAGTACAAGTATAAAACTTGCCTCAAACCGAAGGCGAGAAAGCCCTTCTACGATCAACGTCCTCTCATGAAACGATCAATCACACGAACAACCTTGAACGGAAAGTAATACATTCAATAACAATCATCGACCATCTTGATATAACACAGTGTTTTAAAAAGCGTTTTTAGCGCTACGCTATAGCGCGCGATTGCGCGATTTGACCCTGGAGCGCTACAAGGCGCTGTACAAATAGCATTTGGGCCAGAAAGCGTTGGGCTATGCTGATGTGGCACGCAATTTTGACGATTTGCGCGCTAAAGCGCGCGAAAGTGTTCATTGCGCACGCTATGTCCTGGTTGGTTTTTTTTTTCATAAACAAGCAAAAAGCCCTAAAATAACAAAAGTTATCCTCTTCCAGTAAAAGCACGCAGCTCAAGTAGAAAAGAAAGAACACAAACTGATATGGAAACAAATTAAACAAACACAAACTGATCTTTGATTTCGATTTTTTTTTACCTTCAGCCGGTCAGCCCTCGAGTTCAATAGCTCCAACATCATTATCTTCAACTCCATTATTACATCTCCAACATCATCTTCTTCGTTATCGAGGTATTTTCAGCCCTAAATTTCATTTTAGCTGTGATTTATATTGTAGAAGAAGTGAAGAACTGAAGAACTCGTTTTTACCGTAAATAACTCATTTACAATAAGCAGGTAGTTGAGGATGAGTTCAAGTGGTAATTCCTCAAAAAAAGATATTGGTTGGAAGTATTGTTATCAAAATGATGGGAAAAAATCACTTTGATGCAAATTTTGTCACCATTAATCGAATGGGGGTGTTACTCGTCTAAAGCAACACTTAGCTCAAACCCACAAAGGTGTTGATCCTTGTGCAAAAGTTCCTGATGATGTCAAAAAAGAAATTAAAGATGCACTTGAGAAAGCAAAAACTAACAAACTCCGGAGTACACAATTATTAAGGGAGATTGGCGAGGGACTCGGCACTAATACTAGACAATCAGGAGAAGACGATAGTGAAGATGTTGGGACACATGTTAGCAGCTCTAAACAACTCAAAGGAACTCTTGATGGCTTTGTTACATCGGAACCCAAACAAACAACCCTTAATTCAGCATACAAAAAGGAGTTGCTTGTTGATATGAAGCGTAGGATTGGCCGTTTTTTTATTCCGTCGCACTTCCTTTCAATGTTATCAATGATCCTTACTTTAAGCCCATGTGTGATGGGATTGCAGTATATGGAAAAGGGTTTAAGCCGCCTTCTATGCATGAGTTGAGAACTTGGATACTTAAGGCTGAGGTCGAAGACATCCATCGAATTTATGATGAACACCAACAAGAATGGAAACAAGTTGGATGCACTATTATGTCCGATGGTTGGACAGATGGAAAAAATCGGAGTTTGATAAATTTCTTGATTAATAGCCCCGCGGGAACTTTTTTTCTTAAATCGGTTGACGCATCGGATTCTATTAAAAATGGCGACTTAATTTTTGGTTACCTTAATGAGGTTATTACTGAAGTGGGCGAGGAAAATGTTATTCACATTATCACAGATAATGCTACGAATTGTGTTAAGGCAGGGAAAAAGATTATGGAAGTGAGGAAGAACATATGGTGGACACCGTGTGCGGCACATTGTATTGATCTGATGTTAGAAGATATTGCAAAAATCGAGGTCGTCTCACAAACAATTACCCATGCGAAGACAGTCGTGAAGTTTCTCTACGGCCATGGAATTTTACTTTATTTAATGAGGGAATATACAAAGGGTAAAGAAATTATCCGACCGGCTGTTACTCGCTTTGCCACAACATTTCTTACTTTACAGAGCATGTATAAGGTTAAAAGAGAACTTCAGAATTTGTTCTCTTCTGAACATTGGGCTAATTCTCGTGAAGCGAAAACAATGCAGGGTAAAGTGGTTAAGAGACTTGTAGTAAACGATCCCAACTTTTGGCCACACATGGCTTTCTGCATCAAAAGCATTGTCCCTCTTGTTAGTGTGTTGAGGGAAGTAGATTCGGAGGAGAGACCAGCTATGGGATACATATACGAGCTTATTCAAAGGGCAAAAGAGACGATTAAATTTAATTGTGGGGGAGTTCAAAAGAGGTACATGCCAATTTGGAAGAAAATAGATGCTCGTTGGGCTCCACAACTTCATCATCCTCTACATGCAGCTGGGTACTATTTGAATCCGCAACTACATTATGGAGAAAGGTTTATCAATAGTGTAGAGATTAGACAGGGCTTGTATGCATGCATGGACAAAATGATGGATCCAAATGATCGTTTGATAGCTGATATCCAATTGGATTCATTTAACAAGGCTCAAGGAGAGTTTGGAACTACAGTAGCAAAAAGATCAAGAATGTTGCGATCTCCGGGTAATTATTATATTTTGCTTTTTGAATTACTTAATTATGAACTTCTAGTATTTATTTTATTTATTTTATAATTTATACATTTCGTATAGCTAGTTGGTGGGAGCGTTTTGGTACCGAGACGCTGGAGCTTATATCGTTTGCCATTCGTGTGCTTAGTATCACATGTAGTGATTTGGGGTGTGAAAGGAATTGAAGTACATTTGAATCGGTAAATGTTATCTTTATTATTCTTCATTTCCATCTAGTAATATGAACTTGCCGGCTTAGAATTTCAAGTGGCGCTGGCCTGTAACAAATTTCTCTCACTTTATGCTTGAATTCTTGTTTCTGGGCATATAGTTTCTGTGCATTTGTATTTGTAGGAGTATAGGCATCCATGTTTAGGTGGGGTTGTTGAAAATATGGTCCAGGACAGCAGTGGCTTATAAAGGATGGGATAAAACCAATGAACGAACGCACTTGGTATGTCTATGTACGACTACCAAGATCACATCTTCACCCCATGAAATAACTCCACAAGTCTGATAAGTTTTCACCAATTCCAGCACATCTATTTTTAAGTATTGCCCAAAATTTCCTGATCCTCATTTACGTACCCAAGATTCCTGAATGGCCTCCACACTGAATCATGAAATCCCTTAGGTAGTAATTGCCCTAAACATGAAGAAGTACCCACTGTAATTCTTCCCTTATACCTGTAAATGTCAACCACTACTTGAAAGTGAGGATAAGTGTGTGGATCAACAGCTTTAGATATTTTATAATCTCTACATTTGCAGTAATTGATTTTTGTGAATCTAAATTCACTTGTAGGCAGGTTTTTATACTGTGGAGTGTGGATATCTTCTTTCTATTTTTAGTTTTAATGGTATTTGATTGATGATATATATTTATGCTTCTAGTATTTGATTGTTGGTGTATTGTAATTTTTTAGATTCATACGAAAAAGAGGAACAAGCTTGAACATAAACGGTTAAATGCCTTAGTTTGTGTGAAATATAACTTGAAGTTAAGGAGAGAAGTATTAAGAGGAGGAACAAAATAGATCCTATTGTAGTTGATGAGATTGATTCGGACGATGAATGGATAACGGAGAAAGAGGATCCCGTCTTGCCTACGAGTACAAAATGGCTTGAAGATGATGAATTATTTGAAGGGGATCCCATTGTTAGTGTGCCACCAGGTCTCTTTAATAGTCTTTTAGATTCGGATAGACGAATTGAAGATAATGTTGTTGATGTTCCTCCCACGGTCACAAAGAAAAGGGTTAGTGAAAGTTCAAGTAAGTACATACTACATAATAACTATTTCTATTGTACTTGTTCATAAATATATTTCTATTGTACTTGTTCATGAATATTTTTTCTTTATAATTCTTATTTATAGGTGGTGTCAAAGATAAAGGCAAACAACCGAGAGTTGGTCTTGTTGATGAAGATGTGACCTTTGATGATGTTGACGAACATGGTGGATTGGGGCTAAGTAACTTTGATAGTGGAAACTTTCCTACCATTGATTCCCTTGATGATGATTCCAACATTAACTTCGATGATGAAGATAATGATTATTTTTAGTTGGTTTATGGATTTCCATTATTGTGATTTGTGATACATTTACTTATTTTGAGTTCGGTTTAAGTTTGTTTGACTATGGTTGTATGAATTCTTATGGAAGTTGTGTTAGTTTGTTATTTGAACTATTTTAGTTGTTATTTTTATTATACTTAGTAACTTAGGTTGAATTATGTTAAACAGGTACAAATTATATATATATATATATATATCATTTAATTTAAAAATAACAGGAACGCTAAACCTACGCTACGCGCTACGCTATTTGCGCTACGCGCTTTGCGGACAAAAACGCTACGCACCAGCGCTACGCCTATTAAAACACTGATATAACATCAACGATAGTACAACTTCGATTCTTACAAGTTCGCTAACTAACACACTCGAATTCTCAAGCCTCAAAGCTTGTGAATCCTCGAATCATTATCTCACCTTAATGATTACATCAATGAGGTAATAATGTTCAAAACATGAGATTCATTGGTTTCTTTAAGAACACCAAGAACATCAAAACACCAAGAACACCAAGAAAACCAAAATGCCAAGAACATACTTATCATCTTCTCTTCCAAAACATGATAATATATCATCTAGCTACGAAAACAACTCAAGGATAACAATAATCCAACCAAGAATTCAGATATCATCATCAATATATACAAGAACACCTCCTAAGCATATTAATACACATAATAAGCTCAAGAACAACCTCCATCAACCTAATCATATCATAGAATCATCAAGAATAACTCTAGACATGACTAAACTCAACATTAAACTCTAAAATCACTTGAAGAACAAGAGATTCAGAGAACTTCCCCAAGAAGAACAAGATGAACTCTCCAAACACCAAAGGAGCACCAACAAGCTTCCAACTTCAAGCTTCAAACCAAGCTAGGATGATCAAAATCACGTTGGAAGAGTCTAAATATCAAGAACAAGTCCAGAGGGACGGTTCTATGGAGAGAAAAGAGGTTTTGGTTCATGAAGAAATGAAATACGAAACCAAGATATATAATCTGACAATCTCATTACGTACGCTATACACCAACGTAACGTACGTAAGGATCATTATGTACGCTACATCAATAACTTAACGTACGTAATGCTAGTCCAGAACCTACTGCCCAAAAATATGAAGACCTTAACGTACGTAAACAACCACCATTTACGTACGTTAGCAATATGCATGAATAACGTATGAAGAGGTCACCTCCTAACGTATGTAATGAATCCGTTGACTACAATAGTCAATCGAATCAAAGATACCCAGGACATACCATCCGAAAGTTGATCACGAGGAAGGTTCCCTCTACCTACCACTCATTACGTACGTAACATAAACAGAATAACGTACGTAATGCCGAACAATGCCTAACGTACGTTAAGCACACAAGTTAATGTACGTTAGATCAACAAAAGTGGACAACCAAGTTGTTCCATCATATCTCAACCCGAATGAACGGACACAACCCAACGCACCTCAACAATTATGCATGGTATAACACAACATGTATAATGTTGAAGACGAGGTAAACATACAGTTCAACACATCAATAAAAATGAAAAAAAATTAGCCCCGGATATTACATACTCACCCCCTTAAAAAGAGTTTCGTCCTCGAAACTAAGGGTACACAGCTTGGGACATGAACTATCCATCAGGATCTGAAAACAACATCTCTAGGAATACTTCTCAATGTGAACCACTTCGCCTGAGCAACTAGGCCAACCCCACGGGTTCCCGCGTCTCCTCTACCTGAACAAGGCGAAAAATCAAGTGATAAAACACTCAGCCAAGTGTGAGATCAGTCGAATCATGTCTCCCCCGCTAGAGATCGGCCAGACAGTCGTACCACCCACATGACTTGTAACACCGGCGTACACATCCCGAGGGAGCCTCTCATCGTACATGTCTACAACCCATCGGTGTACACTTCCCCGTTCTCATCGGCATCGGACGCCCATGCAATCACTGACTCATGCCACACAAAGATAATAACAACACAGACTTAGTCCCCGGGACCATATCAATCGCACGCCCAAGTCCTCAAGACTTGGAGTCTCGAATCACAATGAATAACTACCCAGATTATCACAAAATCTCGGGTATAACGCCCAAAAGAAAATAAAATCACGTCAAACGACCTCAAATCTCAAGATTATCAAATACTATCGTTACAAGATAGATCAACAACAAATGGTTTTACAACCACAATACCATAATAAAAATTGAGATAAACATTAATCCGAAAATCAAAGAAAGAAATACATAAATCAAGGCTACATCTCAAGTGTACCCAACATCGATATCCTCCAAATCATCTATCTCCTCGATCTCATCGACTCGAGGAAGACCCAAATCCGAACTCGCTGCTCCTCCTCAGCTGTCCTTACCTCTGGCTTCAAAAGCCTGATAGGACCCCTTGGATGAAGTACGGACTGGAGTAACAAAATCTCTCGAGGCCCGTGAGCTCTCTCGAGACCTGCTGGCACTAGGACTCCTGCAGTATTTCTGAAGGTGTCCCTGCCTCCCACATGAACGACAAACAAAAACCGGCATTGTACAATGAGTGCTAACGTGCCCCGCTGAATCACAGTTAAAGCAAACAACAATCGAACTCGTCGTCGAAGATGCTTTCCCAGCACGAAGGTGACTAGAAAACGACCTCCTGGATGTTAGAGCCCGAAGTCCCTCTGAACGAACCGGCATCCTAGTCCTCTCACTAGAAGAAACTGAAGGGTTCTTCCGAGCAAGCTCCTTGATCAAAAGCTCTGCTCCAAGAGCCTTCTCAATGAATTTGCCAAGTGAGTTACAATTATGATTGAACAACTGCATCCTCAACTGCGGGTTTAGCCTTTTGTTAAAATACTTGATCTTATCTGCTTCAGTACGGATAGCAGACGAATCAAACTGAAGAAGTCCATGAAACTTCTCAGCAATGACAACAACACCCTCGCCCTCGATGGATTCGGGGTTCAAAACCTCTGATAACTTGGCTTCACGAAGTGGAGCCGAATAATACCTCTCTAACATGAGAGTCTTGAACTCATACCAAACACAATCACGATCGGTGGGCTTCACAGAAAGCTACCAAGAATAAGCGCCCTTACTTAAATAGTAAGCCGCTACTGCCACCTTACTATCTTCCAAACACTGAACCATGTCGAAAAGTTTATCAAAATGTTCAAGCCAATGAACAATGTCAGCTGGTTCCAACGAACCCTGAAAAGTAGGCAGCCTCTGACGAGAGATATGGCCAATAATCTGACTCACTCCCCGAGTCTGCCCATGAAACGGCACCTGGAATCCCTGCTGCGGTGGACCACAAACCATCGAGCATGGTCTCCACTATCCGTGTCATCTGAGTCATCTGGGCCATCATGCCACTCATAAGCAAGAAAGGGTCGACGTGTCCACCCTCAGTCTGACCGACTTCTCGAGGATGACGTCCCGAAGGAGAATCAGTCGCGTAGGTAACACCACCGTCTGGACTATGATCTATCTCGGCATCCTGCATGTACATAAACATGCGGTTCTGGGTTTTGGCTCATCCTGCAGCCTTTACCCACTCTGCCACATCCTCGGATTCCTCTTTCCATACTGAAAGAATAACGTTCGATCATGATCATAGCTCAAATACGCCTCAACGGACAATCTAGAATGCTAAGTCAATAGCTAAACATGAGTATACATACTCAACAGATAAACAATCGCATCAATCATGCGAATCATAGCCAATACAAAGCTCACACGCTCCAAAACAAATAATCATGAGTCAATCGTACCACTAATGTCACATACAGGTTTCAACAAAACATGTATAATCATTTACATAATGAATGTATGAACATAAAAGAGAATCGAGTCCTTACACATGTAATACCCGAGATTTTTGTTCCGATTATTTTGGATTTTTCCGGATATTTTTCAGTTGCCGAGTGCCGGTATTATTTTCTCGATGATTGATTTTGTGTTTATATGGTCGCGTGTGATTATTTGTTGCATGATATTTTCATTTCGGATCGTTGGTGTTGTCCGCGAGCATTTTATCGAGTTCGTTCCGTGCGTTTTCAAAAATCGAGTCGCCGGGTCATAGCGACTGGACACTGGCCGGACGGTTGCGGCAGGAACCGGCATGGAGGCTGGGCATTAGCCATACAGTTGCGGCAGGAACCGGCAGGGCGGCTAGGTACTGGCTGGGCAGGTGCGGTAGGAACCGTCATAGCACACGCTACTATCGGATGGCAGCGCGCGCTAATCGGCAGGCATAGCACACACTATCGGTCGCCCAGCGCACGCTACCTGGTTGGGCAGAGAGGTTTCTGAGGTTCTGGACACGGGAAGGATCGGCAGGCAGCGCACGCTACTGTCGATCGTTGCGCGCGCTAATCGGCAGGTGTAGCGCACGCTATCGGCCGACCAGCACATGCTACCTGGACGAGCACTGTAGTCCATGGTGTTCTGGAAGGGTCGGCTAGCGCACACAAGTGCCCGCACAACGCGCGCTATCACGTTCAGACAAGAAAGTTCTGGACGGCAAGATAGGTCCGCAGGTTTGGGTCGTGCGAGCCCCGGTCAAAGGTTCTAGGCTGAGAGTGCCCACTAGCGCACGCTAATGCTCACCTCTATAAATATGATTGAGCAGTCATATTTTCACCCATTTTTCATTTCGTTCCTTTCCTTTCCGCGGCTGGAGTCTTGGTGAGTAAGGAGGCATGTTGTCAAGCGATGAATCCACGAAGTTCTGGAGTTCTTATTATTGATTAATCATTCCATAACCTCATTTGATCGAGCGAATTTAGATTTCCTAAAATCTTAGTTATGGGAAATTGGGGCTTTTGCTTGGTTTTGTCCGATTTAACCGTAGTAACTTAGATTTGTGGCGGACCGATGATTATTGAGATATATTCTATCATTTTCCTTGTTGTTCCTGTAACACCCCGAGATATTCGGAATAATTACAACGCCGTAAACCCTTTAAGTAAGGATTTACAAGGCTAATTAAAAGAAAAGTAAATATAATCCAACCGTACAACTGAAGTTCAAAACTTAGAAGTGGTTCAACTGATCCAAAGAGTTAACTTATACAACCATATCGAAAATGACATTATTAAAACACACGTACTCGAGTACTAAAGTGAACCAAGAAGACAAATCACAATAACAATAAACATCAACCACATCACTGAGCCATTTCATCGTCCTGTCGGTACTGTGGTTGTTTCCCCGCTCCTCGGCTACCTGAACATCAAAACAATATCCACCCCGAAGGGGTTAGCAAAACAATGCTAGTACAAGTATCATAATACATAAATCACCAGTGCATCATAAAACATGCAAAATGGACTTCCGTTATCGGAATCCAATGATATGAATCCTCTCGATTCCATCAACACAATACAGGGTAATCCAGCGATCCAGCGCCCTTGATATAGATCGCCATGATGATCCCGTCGGACCAGCGCATGGTGGAAAACCTGTCCAGCGATCAGCGCCTTCAGCATAGATCCCCATGATGATCCCGTCGGACCAACGCATGGTGGACATTCGATCCAGCGCCCTCAGCATAGATCCTCATGACCCCCTCGGATCATTTATACCATAAACCAATCAATTATGCATACATATATGCATTTCAATATGTTCATCAATACAAACAATTAACAACAAGTACCACGAGAAATTAAAGAAATAAATCTCATATTCGACAACATGAACAAAACCATATGCATGATCAAAGTTCCAATATAAGGCAAACTCAACATATGACTTCTATCTTGAAAGTTATGTGGTATTTTTATAAGATATCCATGATTTCTTTCGATACTTGCCTCAAAAATGGCAAGAATGCAATACTCCAACAAATGTCACGCGTCCGTATGTCACTGTCCCTCGATCGACCCCTATGCAAGGCTCGGACCTTGTTCAAAAAGAGATACAAGGAACTTAACATACCATTCGATACTAACGTACGATCACCGAATACTTATATTAGAATCGTGAAGTAGTGACGTAAGGTTGGTTCTCGGTTAGAACGTTAGATAAGAACTGAACCGGAAACGATAAGGCACTTCATGAGAGTTGAACGATCATTTCGAAGGTGAAGTATCGATGTTTCAAAGTTCACTGTTTTACAAGGTATTGAAGGTTTCGTGTTTTAATAAGGGATTAAATGCCAAATCCTCATATGATCGGCTATAACGATTTTACCACCAATGTTATTCAAGATGACAAGCATGCTCGATTATTACGCAAGGAAAACGATACTACGGTGATACGGTTTGAGTTCAAAAACTTGGCCGATAGATCAATCTCAAGAATATGGAGAATACATACATAAATTACACCCGTGAAACATAAAAAGGGTTCAGAGAATCTAATCTGAAATCATGCTATTTACTTCAACGAATTAAGGATACTTCATGTTAAGGCTTTCATCCACCGAGGCTAAATCAATACTCTAAGTAATGGAAGAAAGACAAGGTATAATCGGGTTCTAAACTCCAAAATATGGTGCTGGACTCAAAAGATCATTAACTAGTCCAATGATTTCCAAAACAAGCTCAAAGTATAGCTAAGAATGTAAACTCTAGCTTGGTGAATTGTAACATACCTTAAGAGATGTAAGAATAAATAAAATCTTCAATAAACTCTTCACCGGAAGCTTGATCACCAACTCACACGGTCTAGGCTTCCCAAAATCGGAGGTAGATGATGATATGAGGGATATGAGGTGAAGGATAGTCTCAAGAACACAAAAATCGGTCAAGGCAAAAGTGGGAAATGCAGTGAGGGTCGGGTTCTATAAATAGATTTTAAACCATTACGTACGTTAAACACAGACTATTACGTACGTAACTGGGTTAGCGTATGTTATACTCGAACGTTAGCGTGCGTTAACGCTCGGCCAGAGCTCACTGGACTGTTTCTGGCAAACACTTACGTACGTTAGGCTATGGGTGTTACGTACGTAACACATAGGACCTTAGCGTACGTTAAAAATCTCTCTTAGCGTACGCTAAGCCGTTGACTTTCATGAGTTGGAAAAACGTCCAGGTTCATGCTGGCAATCTCCACGAATCTTCATCATGTCCCCACGCGCCGACCCTTGTCGGATATTGACTTGACTGAGCTTACGTACGTTAAGCCCAGCACATAACGTACGTTACACAGCAGACTTAACATATGTTAATCGCAAGTCCGTAGCGTACGTAAGTACGTGCAGAATCATGCATGCAATGTTTGAAGATGTATAAAAACATCAGGGCACAAATACGGGAAACTAATCTACGATTTATAACATCATGAAGTCGAGATCATACAAGGTCGAGTACAAGGTAAATACACCATTTATCCGGGCATTACAGTTCCATGGTTGGATTGTCAAGGATTCGTCGTTTTGTTGAGTTCCTAATCGATGCCTCGAAGGTGTCCGATAAAAGGCCTTAGAGGGGGATTCGGGCATTATGCGATTATTCTTCATCGTACGATCATTGATTTATTGATGATATGTCTTAGGAACAAAATCTTTGTGAAGAACTCGAGTCGGAACCCTTCCCTTCATTGTCTTCTTCGGGGTTCGAGGTTTCCCGGTTGAACTGTGTTCTTCGGAGTGTTCGGTATCGGTTATTGAGGCAAGTGTTCTACTTATATGATTTGTGTCTTGTGAATAAAGTTTACATATTGATTTACGATGATTTGCTTCACCTTCGTGGATATGATTCATGCGATTTGATTATTCGAATGTTTGTTGGTATTAATGATATTCTTGCTTGTTTAACATTGTGAAGTTGTGTTGGTCATGTTAGTTGCGGGATTCGTGTTGGACTCGATTGCTCGGGTTTGATGTCTTGTGTTGATTATGATTATTGTGTTGGGTTTATTATACACTTGGACATGTATTTTGGTGTATGATTGGATGTTCGAACGTATTTGTATTAATTCGTGGTGATGTGTTGCGCTGTTTGATATGTGTTGGGAAGTGTGTGTGTGTGGTCCAGGTACGGTCCGTAGGACCTCTGGAGTTCGGCACATGATATGTACGAACAGTGTGTACGGTACAGGTACGGTCCGTGGGACCTCTGGAGTTCGGTACATGATGTGTACAAACAGTGTGTATGGTCCAGGTACGGTCCCTGTGACCTCTGGAGTTCGGTACATAATGTGTACGAACAGTGTGTGTGATCCAGGTACGGTTCGTCGTGACCTATGGAGTTCGGTACATGATGTGTACGAACAGTGATTGTGTGGATAATGTTTTGATATTAAATCTTGGACACGTGATGACTGTTTCACTAACGTGTTTTGACACAAGAACCGGGGTGAGGCCTTGATGATTTTCAAAAGAGGTTTTGTAATTTGCGACTCGAGGTCCAAAAGAAATTATACTTTAAAAACTCCAGAGATGACGAACTTAATTTTAAAAAAACTTCATCACTTGTTTTCTGATTAATAAAACCTCTCGAAAATGATTTGACAATTGATTGTGTTACCTTATTCGTGATTGCTTTCTGCTTGATACATTTCGTATACTATTATACTTGCACTAGTCAAACAATGGAGTTTACTAACCCCCGAGTAATCGGGGGGTGGATGTCTAGTTTACGTCCAGGTACATACTGGTTCGGGGGAGCAGTCACAGGATCGGCACAGGAAGTGACGAGCTACGATACTAATCAAGAGTTGAGAGTTGGTCGGGTTATGTTGTATCGACCGAGTTATAGTCAGACTTCCGCTGTTGAGTATTTTTTCCCCTGCGTGGGTATTTATTGTAAAGAGTTATATTTCATCTCGTTTGAATTAGTCGTGTGACCTCATCGGTCCATGTGGTTGTATTGTAATTGACCTTAATGGTCTACATTATTGTAATGATTGACTTCGGTCGGTCAAGTTTTTGGTATTTCTGTGTTATTTAGCCTGGTAGGTCCTCGTGGAGAGGGTCTACGGCATGTAATATTTCCATATGGTCTGGGGGTGTTACAGTTTTGGTATCGGAGCTTAGGTTGGGAAAACCTAAGCTGTCGGGTCAAGTCGGGTTGTGGTTTGTCTAGTAATATGATGTCATGTCATTCGAGTTGTCGGGTGAAAAGTTGAGTTCTGCGTGGTCACAACGTGCCGTATGTATTGTCGGATGAGATTATTATCGTGGGCGACCGTCATCTCCATGCGGCCTGTAGGCGTAAGTCTCCTCTTTTATGCGAGGTATCGATGTTTCATGATTTCATTTATGTGCGATAATTGTGGTGCATAATTTTGGTTGCATGGTGTTGTGAAATAGAATCCGTGTTTGATATTTGTAGTACGCCGTTTGTGTATTGAATTGAATGTATTGATGGTTGCACACCGAATGGTGCAATGTGATGTGGAAACTGTGAACTTTAATGTGATCCAGAGATTGTATCGATGGTAGAGTTCGTGAGTAACTCAGATGGATGGTTTTAACGTATGTTTGAACTTGGTGTTCACGAATCATATTTGATTAAAATTATAATCTCGTTTGCCGATTAGGCATGTGGTTTCAAGTTCGATTATTTTTTTTAATTATGTCCGTTGCGTGTAGTTTTAAAACGGATTTCTAAAAGATTTTATGAGCTTGAGTGTGCTTGTAAAAGAGTGGATTTTTGAAAATATTTCGATGATGCGGTCAAACAACGATTTTTTATGAATTTTGAAATCGGTTGAACTTTGACGAATTAGTCATATATTTTTAAATGACACCTTCAGACAGCATCTGTAAAATGTTTTTTAAAATACTTCGGATATTGCAATCTGTTAACGTCATTTTTGGATATGATCGAAAGGATTTTGGAAAAAATTTATTTTGCAAAACGACTTTTTTTTTTGAATTTAAAACGTTATGTGTTTGTGTTGGAACTAAGTCGTCGCGACAAGTTTGTTATGTTGTTATGCTCGTCGGAGAATTTTGCAGTGTCTCTAAATGCCGGGATATATTGTTAAGAGTCGATCCTTAACCTTCGGAGCCGTTTCGAGGCTACTGGGACAATACTACTGTCATGCAGCTAGTGATTACGGTCGTAAGATGTTTACCATTACGGCCGTAAACTGCATGTTATTACGGCCGTAAGCTTATGACTGTCACGGCAGTAATTTGGTTATTACAGTAGTAGATGTGCTCTTTGTCGATCGTTTGATCCATGGATATTATTGACGTGTTATTATTTGTTACCTTCTTGTTAGTGAATTTTGGTTGTACACCTCGATGTTGTGACTGTACACCCCAAATCACGTAAGGGACGTTACACACCATGGGACCCTCATAAGGTCTACCAGGCTAACACAAGACACAAAATCCACAAACAAATCCCATAAGACACATTAATCATAGTAGAATAGGGCCATGGCCTTGGACAAAACATTTTAGTCGAACTTTATGAAGTATAAGTTTAATACAAGTTCAGTGCCCACGCAGGGGACCTTAACCGATTTTAAAAAGTAATCAGTCTAACTCCATCACCCAAGTAGATACAATGAGAAAACATAAAACAGAGACTCGAGCCTCATCATCATGCCGGGCCATCCTTTGCGTGCATATCCCGTGCCAGCTCCTCAGCTCGACCGACACCTTAAATGCATAAAACGCATTTCCCCCATTTAAGGGGTTAGCATTCGAATAGGTAGTGCAAGTACACAAATACATTACATTATATACATACATGAATCGACATAAGCTATCCATTTTAGGAAAAACATTTGTAATCAATATTCCGGAATATCACGTTTACATCAAATAGTGTATCAACATGTTTCAACATCACAACTATCCACACTTGGTAACCCACAGCCATAGCCATTAGTATCGACCCCCAGAGGCCCCGTCGGACCGTCCCCGAGTGAAAAACCACTTCCGCAGCCGCACCCATTAGTATCGGCCCCCAGAGGTCCCGTCGAACCATCCCCGGGTGGAAGAACAACAACACACGCACCCAAGTCCACTTCCGTGGCCGTACCCATTAGTATCGGCCCCCCAGAGGCCACACATGCCATTCTGTTAGCTATAGATGCGCATTTGGGTATGGAGATTTGGCAGATGGATGTCAAGACTGCGTTCAAGAACATGAGTCTTAATAAGGAAATTTATATGCGCCAACATGAGGGATTCATTACTGAAGGAGAGGAGCACTTAATGTGCAAGCTTAAGAAAGCCATTTATGGTCTCAAGCAAGCATCAAGGTCTTAGAACATGCGATTTGATGAGGTCATTCAATCGTATGGTTTTGAACAGTGCCCTAGTGAGGTTTGTGTATACAAAAAGTGCGATGGAGACGTGCTAATATTTCTTGTACTGTACGTAGATGATATACTTCTAATTGGAAACAATGTGAAAGTATTATCAGACATAAGTGTATGGCTGTCTGAGCAGTTCGATATGAAGGATTTGGGATAAGTTGGGCACATCCTTGGATTAAGATCTTTCGAGATCGCAAGAAAAGGATGTTGTGCTTATCTCAAGCATCTTATATCGATACGGTGCTAAAGCGGTTTAGTGTGGAGAATTCCAAGAAAGGTTTCTTACCTTACAAACATGGAATTCAGCTATCTAAGGCTATGTGTCCTAGGACACAGAAGGAGATATATGACATGAAACTGGTCCCTTATGCTTCGGAACTAGGAGGCCTCATGTATGCTATGCTTTGCACTAGGCCTGATATATGTCATGCTGTAGGCATGGTGGCGAGATATCAGTCGAACCCAGGACCGGGACATTGGATTGCTATCAAGCATATACTCAAGTACCTGAGAAAGACTAGGGAGAATATGCTTGTATATAAATCGGATACACTTTGTCCTTTGGATTACACTGACACAGATTTCAGTTCGGACAAAGAAAAGTCGAAATCAACTTCCGGATATGTTTTCACTTTGGGAGGTGGGGCCATCAGTTGGAGGAGTGTGGAGAAGAAATGCATAGCGGACTCTACCATGGAAGCCAAATATGTAGTAGCCTCAGAGGTAGTTAAAGAGGTGGTATGGCTCAAGTACTGGATTTGGGTGTGATTCCTAATTTGCCTAGGAGTATTACACTTTATTGTGATAATACCGGTGCTGTTGCAAATTCGAACGAACCACAGGCCCACAAAGCAAGAAAACATATCAAGCGCAAATATCATCTCATTTGAGATTTTGTGAAGAGAGGAAAGATTATTGTCTCCAAGATAGCATCTGAAGACAACCTAGCTGATCCTTTCACGAAAGGGTTTCCCTCAAAGTCATTTGAAGGGCATGTGGAAGGAATGGGGTTGAGATGTATGGCAGCATTGCTTTGAGTATAAGTGGGAGATACATAGACATAGTCTAGATAGTATACTTCAAAAGCATGCTTTGAGTATAAGTGGGAGATTGATAGGGTTGTATACATCAAAACATACTTTATGCTTGTATTACCTAATTTCTCGGTCTTTATCTATGAGAATATTTAATTTCTTTTATCATATATTTTGCACATTTATTCACGCTCTGGTTATGCATATGGTGTCTAAATTATTTTATATTGTAGATAATATGGTGTGTCGAGTCACACAGAAGATCACATTATCGGTCCCTTATATAGTAATAATTAGTTCACAACCTATATAACATTAGACCGTTATGTGAGAGGTTGTAATATATGCTTGAGATTGATTGGTCTTGACCATTAGCATATATTAGCGTATTCGGCATACGTTGAACAGGATCGAGGTGAGGTAGATTTTTCTGTACTGACTATAAGAAGAACGTACATCTAGGACAATTATTATTTCTTAATTCTAGTCATTAATATTTAATTATATATATTTAATATTTATTGCTCTGATTTATCATGGGTGAGAGCCAAAATGATTGACTCAATATGGTCGATATTTTGGGCAATATTATTATTTTTATGATAATTAATATTATAGCTAGAAATCGTGTCCCGACCAGTCCGGTTGATCATGTTCCTTGAGACACTCAAAAGGATTATTATATTAAACCCTGCAGGTGGAATTAATTTTCCGATATAATAATAAAGCTCGAGTGGTATACTCATGTATAACATATTAATTAATTAAAAACTGCCAGTAGCTTAAATTAATTAATGGACATGGAATATCTTAAACATGAGAAATAATTAATTCAAAATGGAGCCCAATTTCGTAATTTGGGATATTGCTAGGAAGTGCAATATCATCTTTTTAGTGGATTAAGTTGATATTAATAGATTCATTATATTAGGAAGAGTCCTAATATTCGTAAGATGAAATCTATTGGGAGTCCTTACCTTATCCTCCTTAAGGTCCCTAGGGTGGCCCAAAACACCTATAAATAGGACTTGGTGAGGGGCGATTTTTTCACCCTTCTTGGCACAAAAAGTTTCTATTTTTTCTCTAATTTTGTGTTTAATTGTGGATCTTGACTTGTGTCTTGAATTCCACAATTTAGCTAACACAATATTTTTCTAAATTCACAAATATTCAAGAAAAATAGAGAGAAAATTTGTAAGGTAACTTTTGGAAGAAAAAATGGTTTGGACGATCCATATTACAGCCAAGAAGTCCGGTAGATTGTTGCCCACACGACATCCAGACATAGGCGGGATATACTCTAGAAGATCTTGAGATAGAAATACAAGAAGATCAAGGAGGAGTACGAGGAGGAGTTCGATCGACCTAAATGGATTTTCTACCACTTCGCTTCAAATGTACGAATTACCAATTCTACTGCGTAAATACGTATATTTAAATTGTTAAATTAGTCTGTTTAATTAATTAATTGACAAGCCTAAATAGATCCACAATTTTGTTGGTTAGTTTATAAAACTAAATCTATTCCATTAATCAATCGCGCTTCCGCTGCGTTTTATATTCCAACACGTTCCGTGCGTTTTCAAAAATCGAGTCGCCGGGTCATAGCGGATGGACACTGGCCGGACAGTTGCGGCAGGAACCGGCATGGCGGCTGGGCACTGGCCGGACAGTTGCGGTAGGAATCGGTAGGGTGGCTGGGCACTGGTTGGGCAGGTGCGGCAGGAACCGGCATAGCGCACGCTACTGTCGGATGGCAGCGCACGCTAATCGGCAGGCATAGCACATGCTATCGGCCGCCCAGTGCACGCTACCTGACTGGGCAGAGAGGTTTCTGAGGTTCTGGACTCGGGAAGGATCGGCAGGTAGCACACACTACTGTCGGTCGTTGCGCGCGTTAATCGGCAGGTGTGGCGCACGTTATCGGCTGACCAGCGCATGCTACTTGGCCGAGCAGTTTAGTCCATGAGGTTCTGGACGGGTCGGCTAGTGCATGCAAGTGCCCGCGTAGCGCGCGCTATCGCGGTCGGACCAGAAAGTTCTGGACGGTAGGATAGGTCGGCAGGATGGGGTCGTGCGGGCCTCGGTCGAAGGTTCTAGGCCGAAACTGCCCGCTAGAGCACGCTACTCGGGACACCTAGCGCACGCTAATGCTCACCTCTATAAATATGAATGAGCAGTCATATTTTCAACCATTTTTCATTTCGTTCCTTTCCTTTCCGTAGTTGGAGTCTTGGTTAGCAAGGAGGCATGTTGTCAAGCAATGAATCTACGAAATTTTGGAGTTCCTATCATTGATTAATCATTCCATAACCTCCTTTGATCGAGCAAATTAAGGTTAGATTTCCTAAAATCTTAGTTTTGGGAAATTGGGGGGTTTTTCTTGGTTTTGTCCGATTTAACCGTAGTAACTTAGATTTGTGGCGGATCGATGATTATTGAGCTATATACTAACTTTTTCTTGTTGTTCCATGGTTGGATTGTCAAGGATTCGTCGTTTTGTTGAGTTCCTAATCGACGCCTCGAAGGTGTCCGATAAAAGGTTTCAGAGGGGGATTCAGGCGATTATTATTCCTCGTACTGTTGAACAAATTATTTTGATGATGATCGTGTTCAAAACATTTAACAAAATTCAAGTAAAACGAAGTCTAGCGCATGCTACATGTATAAAACAGCGCACGCTATCGAAGCAATTACCTGAATTCAGAAAGCTACCCGCAATGCACTTGGAATCTCACCTGATGTCATAGCGTACACAACCTACTCATACTAGCACATGCTAGTGGATCATTTTAACGCACGCAAGAAGTTGCCCGAGCACGCTACCTGTTCGTATTCTCAATACAGTAAGGTCTGGAGTCTGGACCCAAATCAAGGCAATAGGAAGCGCACGCTACGAAAGATAAGAGCGCACGCTATTTCGGACAGTAATGCACGCTACAAATGATATATTACGTACATTACATGAAAGTATTTTGAAGACAGTAGGCTCTGGAACTCAAGCAAGGAAGCAGAAAGCGCACGCTAAGAATGGATGTAACGCACGCTATGAAGAGCTAGTAGCGCACGCTATCAATACACATTTACGCTACATATTCAAAATCCTACCGTTAGCCATTCAACCGTTGGGACGACAAAGTCAACAATGGAATCACGAAAAATCTGGAAAGCAGGTGTTGACTACCTAGCGCATGCTACGTATGCACATTAGCGCACGCTAAACTCAAGATTTATCCGTTGGAGAAGAACGTTGGAGACAAAGCCATGTTAAAATATTCAAAGTCAATAAAGTAAGTTGACCAAATCGACAGCGCACGCTAAAGCTATTGTCTAGCGCACGCTAGACATATTATATTACCGTTGGAACAGTTTGAAGACCGTTCAGTTCGTCAAAGTCATACATCGATAACGCACGCTACAAAGGACTATTAGTACATGTTAATAGTACAACTTTTCAGCATATCAAGAGGGACTGAACACTATAAGTACCCATGGCATTGGGTATCTCAAGACACACAACTTCAAGCATACAAACGCACTATTGAGCTCAGATTATTGCTATTTATTACATACTAAGTTGTGACGGTAAATGATACTTATACACATATTGTAATATCTTATATACTTCGGATCTTCTTTGAATGTTGTGAGTGTTGCATCACTTCTTCACGAGCTTGAGTGAAACGAATCAAGAGTTATTAATCCGGTGTTATTAGGATCTTTGATCCGGCATTGCTAGGATTATACTCTGACGATCGTAAGTGAGGATTATCTAGTTCCTATAGAACACTAGATAAGGAAATTTATATTGAGTGTTTCGTTGTGCTTGGACCAATCGAAGACAATCGTTGTAACGGTTGTGCCCGGACCTATAGAAGACGAGGCAAGATTGTGTGTGGTTTTTCTTGAGCCAATAGAAAAAGAAAATGGAGAGAGGACGTAGGCAAGTTGCCGAACCTCTATAAATCATTGTGTCTTTTACTTTCTGCACAATTTCTTTTTCCTTTGCGAGAAAGTTTAATTATCCGCAATACCATTATTCAACCCCCCTTATAGTGGTACACTTATCTCTTCAGTTGGTATCGGAGTGGGTCTCTTTTTAAAGGTTTAAACACTTTAGAGAAAAAGATCCGCAAATGGCTCTATTAGGTCAAATCGAAGGAAATGCTCTCAACCGTCCTCTTTTCTTTGACGGATCCAACTTCATGACTTGGAAAAAGAAGATGGCTATATTCGTTCAAACTTGCGACATTGAAATCTGGAAAGTCATCGCTCTTGGTCCGAAAATCGCCAAAAAGGAAGATGGGTCGCTGAAAAAGTTCAATGAATTTGACGACGAAGATTGGAAGAACACGCACATTAACTCTCATGATACTCAAATTCGTTACTGTGATCTTAATCCTGAAGAACTTAAGAGGATATCATCTTACGAAAGCGCGAAAGAAATATGGGAAATTCTTGAGGTAACTCATGAAGGAACCATTCAAGTCAAGGAGACCAAGATCAACATGCTACTTCATGATTATGAACTCTTTTCCATGAAGGATGATGAAACGATCACTAATATGTTGGATCGTTCTTCGTCTATAACCAACGGCCTTGCATCCTTTGGAAGACCTATATCAAGTAGCAACAAGGCTAAGAAAATTCTTCACTCATTGCCACATGAATGGGATGCCACGGTTACTGCAATTATGGAATCCAAAGATCTCAGCAAGCTTGAATTTAGCGCCCTTATCGGGTCACTTATCAACTATGAGATCGTTCTCAAATCGAGAGGCTCCAAATCAAAATCTCGTGAAAAAGTAGCCACATTCAACGTTGATAGCGATATTGAGGAAGAAATTTCGAAAGATGAAGATGACGAGGAACTCGCTCTCTACGCCATGAACTTTAGAAGGTACAAAAACTTAATTCAAAGAAGTTGGAGTTTCCTTGGTCGGGATGGTAAGACGGAACAAAAGAAAGATACTTATGTTCCTACAAAGAAGTTCGACAATAATTTTCGGAAATGCGGTCAAGTCGGTCACTACGCCAAAGAATGCCGATGATCAACTTCCAAGCCTCAAATCGATAGACTCAAAAAGAAGAAAGTTATAATTGCCTCTTGGAGTGATGACGAGGAGGAGATCGAAAGATACCTAGACGCAAATCTCGCATGCATGGCTCTCGACTCAGAAAATGCTCTCGAGGTAAGTTCTAAACTCAATGATGATGAATATGATTCATTTGATTTTTGCGATTCACAAGAAGTTAATCATGACGATGAGCTATTAAGCGCATTTGAATCCTTAAATATGGAATATCATGAAATGGCCAAATTAAATATGTCTTTAAAAATAAAAATAAAATCTTTAGAACTCGATATTCTACTCTTCAAAATAAAGGCAAAAATATTGAAATAGACCATACCTTATGCGTTGAGAAAGAAAATATTCTGAAAATTGAGTTGACAAAAACTCAAAAAGAATTGAAATATATAATGAATAAATTTACTCTCGAAAACGAGAAGTTCGAAAAGCTTTTATCTATTCAAAAGTTCCCATTGTTAAAACATGGTCTTGGTTTCGACCTGTTTAAAAGAGAACAATCTCTTATAAATCTTGACAAAATAAAGAATACCGGAACCGAGAACTAAAAAATTCTTCCCAAACAACGAGACCATGATGTTAAAATTCATTCAAAATTGAGAACCATCAAAGTTAAACAAATATGGGTTACAAAGGGACAATCTTTCCAAACGCTATAAGTATTATTAACTTTGGAGGACCCAAAAGGGCCTGGGTACCAAAACAACCGAACCACACTATTTTTGTAGGTACCAACGCCAAATAAAAGCAGGTGGTACATTGGTAGCGGTTGTTCGAGGCACATGTGCGGCACCAAGAATTATTTGAAGATCTCGAATATCAAGAACAAGGACATGTGACCTCTGGTGACAACAAAAATGGGAAGATTATTGGCACCGGTAAGGTTGGTAAGGAACCTTCTCCTTCTATTAATAAGGTGTTATTTGTTGAAAGTTTGCATCATAATTTACTTAGCGTTTCTCAATTGTGTGATGAAGGTTTTAAAGTTTTGTCTGAAGAAACGCATTGCACTGCTTTTAAAAATAACAAGATTGCATTTATTGGTTTGAGATGCGGAAATATTTACATTGTTGATCTTAATGATAAAAAATCATTTAATGAAAATGCCTTATTACTTTGGATGAAAATGCATTTTTATGGCATAGAAAATTGGGGCATACATCTCTACTTATTATTTCCAAATTATCGAGATACGATTTAGTTCGCGGTTTACCCAAACTCAAATTTGATCGTAAACATTTGTGTGAATCCTGCATAAAAGGGAAACATACTCGAGAATCTTTCAAACCAAAATTCGAGGTTCCCACGAGTTGCATTCTTGAACTTGTGCATATGGATTTAATTGGACCATCTAGATATGTTAGTCTAAACGGTAAACTTTACACTTTGGTGATTGTTGATGACTATTCTCGATTTACTTGGGTTAGATTTCTTGCTCATAAAGATGACACTTTTTCCGAGTTTTCTAAATGGTGTCGGTTGGTACAAAATGAGAAAAATCTTTCTATAATTTCTATTCATACCGATCATGGAGGTGAATTTGATTGCACTCCATTTGAACTCTTGTGTGATAAGTATGGTATTAATCATATTTTTTCGACTCATAGAACACCTCAATAAAATGGTGTTGTTGAAAGGAAAAATCCCTCATTGGAAGAGATGTCGAGGACAATGTTAAACGAATACTCTCTCCCGCAATATTTTTGGGCCGAAACTATTTTCACGACATGTTATGTGATCAACCAGGTTCATCTTCGTAGAACTCTAATGAAAACCCCGTATAAAATTTGGAAGGGCAAAAAGCCAAACATATCTTTACTTTCCATCCTTTTGGTTGCAATGTTTTTATCTTAAATAATGGTAAGGAAAATTTGGGCAAATTTGATGCCAGATCCGATTCCGGGATATTTCTTGGCTATTCTACAAATAGCAAAGCTTTTCGTGTGTGTATAACATTAGAACTAATAAAGTTGAAGAAATCAGCCATGTCAAATTCAATGATATGATCTCACCACTGGGAAAGGTAGAATTTTTTGATGATGCAGGTATTCTTCTGGTTTCTCATCCCTCAAGCGAAATGGAGAATCTTTCGGAAATTCAAAAGAATATAGTTGATGTTTTGCCGAAAGATTGGAAGCACAATAAAGATCATACAAGAGACCTTGTCATTGTGAATATTGAAGATGGTGTTCAAACACGAAGGAGAACCACCGAGTATATTGCTCACTTTGCTTTTGTATCCGAGATTGTACCCAAGAATGTCTCCGAAGCTCTTGATGATGAAAGTTGGGTGATGGCAATGCACGAAGAGCTCATTCAATTTGAACGAAATAATGCATGGAATTGAGTTCCCACTCCTAAAGATAAAACAATTATCGGAACTAAATGGGTGCACAAAATTAAATGTGACGAAGACGGCTATCCAGTAAGAAATAAATCTCGTTTGGTCGCACAAGGATATAGTCAAGAAGAGGGTCTTGATTTTGAAGAAAGTTTTGCACCTGTAACCCGTCTTTAAGCCATTCGCCTGTTATGTGCTTTTGCATCTCACAAGAAAATCAAATTATATCAAATGGATGTGAAAGTGCATTTTTAAATGGCATCATTCAAGAAGAAGTGTTCGTCAGACAACCTCCTGGTTTTGAAGATCATCAATTCCCAGATTATGTCTACAGGCTCAACAAAGCTCTCTACGGTTTGAAGCAAGCACCTCGGGCATGGTATGATCGTTTAAGTCAATTTCTAATTGCAAATAACTATACGAGAGGTAAAGTCGATAGTACTTTATTTGTGAAAATTTTAGATAATGATATACTTGTATGCCAAATATATGTTGACGACATTGTTTTCGGCACCACTAATGAATCTCTTTGCCAAGACTTTTCTAATCTCATGAAGGGAGAGTTCGAAATGAATATGATGGGAGAATTAACTTTCTTCCTTGGGCTTCAAATCAAACAATGTGAAGATGGGATTTTCATTCATCAAACAAAATACTCTCACGATCTCCTCAAGAAGTTCAAAATGGAAAGTAGCAAAGCAATCTCAACTCCAATGTCTTCCACGTTAAAATTGGACAAAGATAAAAATGGAAAATCCGTGGATCAAAGGCTAAATCGAGGTATGATCGGATCTCTGTTATATTTAACTGCTTCTCTACCGGATATAATATTTGCTACTTGCTTATGTGCTAGATTTCAATCTAATCCTAAGGAATCCCATTTAATTGCATGTAAACGTATTTTTTGATATTTTAAAGGGACTATTGGTCTAGGACTATGGTATCCATCTTGTCTGGATTTTAATTTAATTGCATATAGTGACGCCGATTTCGGCGGATGTAAAATTGACAAAAAAATCACTAGTGGTACATATCATTTCATTGGTTCATGCTTAATCTCCTGGGGAAGTAAAAAGCAGACAAGCGTAGCTTTGTCTACAACTGAAGCCGAGTATGTCGCAGCAGGGAGCGCCTGTGCGCAACTATTATGGATCAAAAATCAACTCCGCGACTATGGCATCTATTTTGAAAATACCGCCATTTTATGTGATAATACTAGTGCTATTAATCTGAGTAAAAATCCTGTGATGCATAGTCGAACCAAACAGATTGATATTATACATCATTTTTTGCATGATCATGTACAAAATAAAGATATATGTTTAATTTTTGTCGGCACAAAAGATCGATTAGCCGATATTTTTACCAAACCCCTACCTAAGGAATCCTTTAGTTATATTAGACTTCAACTTGGTATGGGACATCTTGATAATTTTTTAAATTCTATTGTCTTACGAGAAATCATTTCATAAGAAACTTTTCCTACTCTAGCGCGCGCTAGCATTATATACTTAACGCGCGTTATCTATTCTAGCCTGAAACTTCACAAGCCCGATAGCGTACGCTACGCTCCTTTCTCTGCGTACGCTAATAAAAGTCCTTTAAAATTCCTTTATGCTACTGGACAGTTCAGTAGGGTATTCGATTATTAATAACGTATGATATACCTTATATAGCGCAGGCTAACGAGCCAGCTTTTCACTTATAAAACAAAATGTCAGATCCCCATTTAAAGAACCCTAAATTCTCTGACCTCCGAAAACCTCAATCCCTCATTCATATCCGAAATCTCATCAAAAAGCTTCATCCAAACATGGCCAGTGGATCCAGAGTGCCAATGAAGAAACAATATAAGAGTTCCAAACGTACCCGCGAGCCTGAATTCGACCCAAATCGATTCATCTTTTCCGCGGCCTTCATGGTCTTCACTGAAATTCTCCCTCAAGAGAGCTTAACATATTGTTATCACTTCAATTTCAGGATCTTAGAACGAGCTAAGGTACAAATTCGCCAATTCTTCTCAACTTTGGGTATTGACCGTTTCGTTGAATGTAAAGAGCCGATCTCTCCTAGTTTAGTTTGTGAATTTTATGCTAATTTGCATGTTGGAGAGAGTGAAGGATCTACTTCTTTGGTTCTACATAGTATTGTTGGTGGAACGGTTGTAAAAATTTCATCGGAAATCCTCAATGAGCTATTCGATTTAGCTATGGATGGATATGCCTGCTCTGGGAAATCGATTGTTGAAGAATCTGACTTGTCTGAGCTTGAAGTAACTGAGTTCTTGAGTTCGATGGCGGTTATTGAAATAACCGACGACATCTTCGAGAACAACGACTTTGGAATCCAAATTCGGTTGCTCTTGTAACACCCCCAATCCGCTCAGGGATATTACACGTCGTAGAACCTTTCCTCAAGGATCTACTAGGATGGTAACAACATCGAACATCTCAAAAATACCTTTAAGGCTAAAATGACTCAGTAGACCGATTTGGTCTTTCAATAAATACATACAACTCAAACACATTACATGCCCACGCAGGGGTCGAATACAACACACTCCCGTACAACGGGAAAGAAAACTGCAGCAGAAATAAAATACAACTAAACCAATAACATCATACAGATCCTCGTGTGATTAGTATCGTTCATCTTTCATCATCCTTCGTGCCGACCCTGTGTTATGCTCCCAAACCTGAATGCAAAAACAGACATCCACCCCCCGAATACTCGGGGGTTAGCAAAACTCCACTGTTTTGCTAGTGCCAGAACAAAGTGCAAATACGAGCCATACAATTCAAGTTCCACGAATAACAATAGCCAGGAATCCTCAAAGATCCAAACGTAACGAAAAGTACTTCCTGAGGCAAGAGTTTGGGTAAACTTTCCAAAACCGAAAGATCACAAATAAAGGGAAATAATTTATAAAACAGTTTAAAATTCCATCGAGAGTTTTAATAGAAAACAATTTAGGATTACCGAATCCTTCTCTTTCCAAAATCAATAGGGGTCACAACCCAAAAGTTTTGTTTTCACAAATAGAAAACCGACAATAATTCACAGGGTTAAAACCCACGTCACGTGTCCTCGATGGACATAAAAATCAATATCAACTCGTGAAGTTTTACTCGTGAATCCAGGGCTCTACCATTGGACTCCCGCCGTGGCCCTGTCGAACCAACCCACGGTGAGTAAAATACATTCACTAAATATACACCAACCTGTAAAGTTTTTACTCGTGAATCCAGGGCTCTACCATTGGACTCCCGTCGTGGCCCCGTCGAACCAACCCACGGTGAGTAAATACATTCACTAAATATACACCAATCTGTGAAGTTTTTACTCGTGAATCCAGGGCTCTACCATTGGACTCCCGCCGTGGCCCCGTCGAACCAACCCACGGTGAGTAAAATACATTCACCACTCTTGAATCCAGGGCTCTACCATTGGACTCCCGCCGTGGCCCCGTCGAACCAACCCGCGATGAGCGAAGAAATCATGCACAAATAACATATCACACCAAGGATATCCAAACAATTCACCCAGAGGCATCAAACACTTAGCAAAACATCACGTCAAACCATAACACACCGAAAAGAGATAATATACATACACACGCGTTATCAAGCGCAACATCAACACCAAACATATCCCAAGAATTCACGTAGTCACTTACAACCCACGCAATTTACAAAACACACGCGTTTTGAAAGTGAGCCTTTAACGAGGCTAGTCGAATCTTTTGAAAACTCATTTCAAACAAACAAGCAAACATACTAAGACGATCACCAATCATCATATCCACAAAACAAGAAATGTATGGACAAGGTACTTGTCTTGAATAAGAACAACGCGGAGAATCGACCGAAGTAGGTTGGCACGAACTGACTACGAACCCACCGACTCCACCGAATGCCAACTCGCGATAATAAACTACGAAGGACAATAAAAACAATGAAATGAATTCCCTAGCACGACTTAAAGTCGTTGAATTCAAAGAACAAATGGCGAAAGTTCAAGGGTTTCCCCCAAAACGGCCAAGAACACGATTCCTCCCGTCAAAACACGAAAACGGAATTCCAAACCGAAATATGGATATACAATCCATAGGATATGTTTAACAACATCATTTAACAACAATCGATCCATCAAAAACGGATGGAAAACGAAATCAAGAACAAATCCCCCAAAAAGTCGATTCGAAGGAAATCAAGAATTATACCTTGATTCGACGAAGAACAATTGATTAAATGATGTTAAACACATGAATAATACTAAGATTAATCATACCCATCATGGATTAATCAACAATACGGAACGAATCGGACAAAAACTCAAAAACCGCAAAATTCAAGAAACTAGGGTTCTAAGAAGAGATTACCTTGATTCGCTGGATCAAAGGATGATATAGGATGATCAATCAATGATATGAACTCAAGAACTTCGTGGATTTGTTGTTCAACAACATGGCTTCAAGATCCCTAAGGCTTCAGCCGCGGAAGAGAAAGAGAGAAATGGGAAAAATGATTGAAACTGGAATGCTCTGTCACATTTATACTAGTGCAGCCTAGCGTGCGCTAGGCTGCCGAGCTAGCGTGCGCTATCGGCCCGGGCCGCAATCCAGAACCTCATTGCCCTACTGACTCAGCCAGGTAGAGTGTGTAGCCTTCCTGCCGTAGCGCGTGCTACCTGCCGGTCGTAGCGTGCGCAGTGCCCGATAGTAGCGTGCGCTACCTGCCGATCCTACCCGAGTCCAGAACCTCAGAACCCCTTTGCCCAGACCCAATAGCGTACGTTGGGCCGGTCGACAGCGTGCGCTACACCCGCCGAGCTAGCGCGCGCAGCCTTCCGGCCATAGCGTGTGCTACGCCGGTTCCTGCCGTGCCTGCTCGGCGATGCCGACACTCCGATACCGCACTGTCGGCGGTACTCAGCCGCCATGACCCGACGACTCGATTTCCGAAAACGTACGGAACGAACACGACGAAAAGCTCGCGGACAAAATCAACAACCTGAAATGAAATCATAATGCAATAATTAATCATACGCGACCAGGAAAAGGGTCGAGACAACAAATACAGATACGGATACCCATAACTTTGGGTAAATTACAAAATGGCCCAAAACGCCCGAAAATCACGATACGTGATCGAATAACCAAACCGAAGTTCATAACACGTCTAACAAAGTTAAACGGACTTAGGGGAAACTCGAAACAGCAGTTTCGAACGAGATTCGTAAGAATCGAACTCAAGTGCGGAAAAGTCATTAAAAAGCACGGAACTCAACAAAACAACACCGAAACGAACTCGGATGACAAAAAGCGCAGAATTAATCATTCTCAGAATGATGAAACGGTCCCAAGTGAGTCGTCAAAACGTACTCTTGTCAAAAAAGAAAATTACCGAAATCCGAAATTGCGGATATTACGTTCTACCCTCCTTAAAAGAAGTTTCGTCCCGAAACTTAAAACAAGTAGGGAGAAGCGATATCCTGCTAGGAAGACTCAACGAGATACACAAGAAACACGTAACTTACGCCCTACGGCGAAACGTTACAAGCAACATAAAGGAATATACGGCGTGAAAACACGCTCCACGACGACCAATACAACGTCGCCGTCAGGGATATAATAAAACCAACAAATGACAAGCGTCATCAAACGGATAATATAGTCAAGTCAATTATCCGAACAATCACAAAACACAACGAACGAAAATCAATATGATTGACCAACCCAACGGTACATCAATCAACACGCGAGCCAATCGCTGAACAAATATGAAATTCCACCGCCCAAGGGTTGGAAGATCAAAAACGATACTAATTTCCCGAACTTAAGGAAATTAGGAAGGAGTCTGAATACTCAACAATCACGAAACGGGGTCAACAAAAACTGAACAATCAATGATCGAACCACAACGATTGAGACAACAAAAATCGAACAATCATGTTCGGATCACTAAGAACAATAAGGTTCAACCGACAACTCCGAGGTTCACATCTCGACTCGAGACAAAACATGATCCGGTGAAATCAACAAGATGTGCACTCACATAAGATTCACAGTGTTATGTCGAGATTTATACACCTCAACTAGCGATCGGTTCAAAGGCCGGACGACCGAGTCATAGTCGAAAAGCCAAGGCAGGTTGGTCGATCGAAGGTCCCAGGTCAAGTCCCGGTGCCGAGCGATCGACATCTAAGGCGATCGTCTCTTGGCATTTGGCGATCGACCCCTGGTGCCCGGCCAATGACGACCGTCTCTTGCTGCGGAAAGCCAGCATGTCCAGTCGGCGAAGGACGAAGCTCGGACAGAGACCCATGTACAGATCCGGAAAAGGCACCACAGGACATGGATCGTTGACCACAGCCTGTCAGCATCTACCAACAGACCCGCCGAAAGGTGCAAGTGGGACCTCCCGTGATAGCAACTCAGGACGCGTGCAGGCTCCTCATTGGACCACACAGCTGGCTGCCAGCAGCAGCCGCGGACTTCAAGGCAGACAACCCATGTGCTAAAAGACGATCGCCCCTTATTATATTACAAGGAAGGCGATCGCCCGTCAAAAAAGGGCATCTCAGCTCCTATAAATAGAAGGGATCCCGCACTGGGAAAAGGGTTCACGGTCTGGTTCAGAAGCTCAACTCATAACTTGTCTTTCATTCTCTTGGCAACGCTATATACTTCGGACATATTTCTCTCTCATTCTCAACACCTCTTAGTCCTAAGACGGCCGGCAGAAACGAGAACAAGAACTCAGAGCAATTCTAGTTCTTCCGACAAGCACTCAACGGCTAGATAACAGGATCTTTTACACTCATTGTAATCGCATTCTTACATTAATATTTGTACTCAAGCGTATTCTTATTAATAACATCTCGCAAGATCATTCAAGCCCGGGCCTAACAAACCCGGCAAATCTTGTGTTATTTCCATTCCCTCGGACGTGCTCTCGCACTTTGTTTGTTGTCCGTCTATTCCAGCAATATCTATCTCCGGATAATATTTCGGGCAACAACAATTGGCGCTAGAGGAAGGGCATATCTAAACCTTCATTTTTATTCCCACTGTATCGAAGAACACTCACTGTTCTCCGGGGCATATACTTGAAGAGACACTCACTGCTCTTCAAAGAAAGCTTTCAGAATCATGACTTCTGCCTCCACATCGAAGAAAGCCGCTGGCCGATCCGTCGGACGCCTCATTCCGTCTCAATCTGAGCCCCGGCCTATGGCGGAGGGTAGCCGCGGCGACCTGAGACTCTCGATACCGCCCCCGAGGGACGGCCCAAGCCTCTCGCTCGATCAGTTCAAAACCGAAGAATAGATCGAAGAGGCCATGGCCATCCTACGGGAGCGACAGAGAGCTTTCGACGCGCCGCCTGCTATAACCCCCTCGGCCATCCGCCGCGTGAGCAAACGGAAGTTCAAGGGGATACTGGCCGAGCGATCGCCAGGAGGCCCCGATTCGCAAGAAGAGGCGCTCGCAAGGCGGGATACCTCCATCTTCAGCCGCCTAGGAAGCGACCCATCATGGCGACCGGGGCAGTCCGGCCCCAGCCACGAGACAACGGAGCCCGAATCCGTCACCAGGAGTTCAGCATACCCAACACCCAGAAGGCAGGCCAACCATCTGGCTCCTGGACAAAGAACCGAGTTCGGCGGCGACGACCTCATCGCCTACCGCAGAACCAGGAGATCGGTACACGATCGCCTCGGCACCACCCCGAGAGCCAAACCACGAGCGACCAAGCTACAGCGATGGCCGCGATGCAACGCCAGCTCGACGATATGTGATAAATGTCAGTTTTGTACACTTATTCATGGTTTGTATCGATAAAATTCACCCATAATTGAGCTAGTCTACTCATTTTTTGCTTTTAATTTATTAGTTTTAATAATTTTATTTTTATCGGATGATGATCGGATTAAATAACTGTATTACTCAAGAAATAACATGTTTAATAAATATTCTCTTTATTGAATTTTGATATATTCATGTTGTAGGGCTTTCCGAGACGAATTAGGCAGTCTTTCCAGATTCAAAATCAGAGTTATATATCAAAAGTTATCATCCGAAGAAGATCTGGGGCAAAAACGCAAAGTCTGAGAAATTCTGGGCCGAAAACGTAACTATCCAAGCTTCAAATGAGCAAATTTACGAAGCCGAGTTACGGCCGTAACATTCAGGGGTTACGGCCGTAAGTCACCCTAGTTACGGCCGTAACTCCTGAATGTTACTAGTAACTCTTGACAGATTACTATGATTTGTCTAATTTTTTATACTTTTTGTGTATTATTGAGGGGATGGCTGTCATTGATCCGATCTAATGTAATAATGCTGGAGTTTTGGAGCTATTAGATGACTTTAGGTGTATAAATAGACCCCTTAGATCCTTCATCATTCATCATTCATCTTATAATTTTCCATTTTCTTGTAAACTTTTCTTTTTGTGTGAAGAACACACTTGTGTTCTTGAGTGATCTTTGTAAGTGTGGTATAACATATATTGTTCAGAGAGTTTATTGTTTCTATCTCCTTTATCTACTAAGGGAGTTAGGATCAATTCTTTCTCTTGATTCAACTAAACATGACCACCAAAGCTTGTAATATGTGTAATAAACCCTTCATGGGCTAAGTAATCTTAAGTTGGGATTATAAACAAGGTTAGTCATGTTATTTATGTTTGTGTAAAAGATCTATTGTGAATTACTTATTATTGTGTGTGATTTTCATTTTTTTAACAATCTTTATTTATTTGGCCAATTAATGAAGATATTTATGGTCTTCATATGTTTCGAAAGAAAATATGTTTGATTAGATCAAATGATCTTCACTCTAAGTTGTTCTAGGGGATAGAAATATACCCCTAGTCCTTAGATGATTCTTTGAGTTATTTTCATAAATCCTAATGCTATGTATTGAAGCCAATCAACATAGAAATATAGTGGATTGATTCAATATGTAAGGGACGTTTTATAGTTCGAAAGAGAAACCGTCTTTTTAAGGAAAATCGAATCTACACAACATAATAAGTAAATTCATCTTATGATCTCCAATACATCTTTTATAACTAATGACGAACTAAGTTTGTAATCCCAACTATTTCATTTTATCGTTTAATCAATCTATAATTATTGCTATCTTTTTATTTCCTTATAATATTAGAACTATTATTGCAATTTCTTTGCAATTATTAAACCAAACTTTTTAATTGTGTGTTTCACTCATCTTAAGTATCTATAAAAATAGACTAATAGTGTATAATTCAAATTATAACAAAACTTCCTTGTGGGATCGATAAACCGGACTCAAAAAGTCCACTTTACTACTTGATACGATATCGTGCACTTGCGATAGTTACACTAAAAGCGTGTCAATATGAAGGCGCTCCTAGAAACTGGGGTAGGCGCCAATAGCAAGATCGTCGGGCCGAGCGAGCCACTCGCGGTCCGCATCGAGCTCGCCCCCTTGCAGCATAGGATCGCTCCCCCGCAAACACCTCTGTACGAAGGGAGGTCGGACCCCGAGACTCACCTGAGCAACTTCCGGATCTATATGACCGGGTGTGGGGCATCAGACGCGACCAGATGCCGAATGTTCCTGCTAACGCTGGGCGACCTGGCCCATAGGTGGTACGCCTCATTGCCACCACGATCTATCAATTCCTTTGAGCAACTGGCGGACAACTTCACAACGTACTTCGCCGCCAAGGTCGCTCGGCCGGAAGGTCCCCATCGCATGATGCAGATCAGGCAAGGGGAAGAAGAGTCCGATGCGGACTACATCGACCGGGTAGATGAGATCATCCTCAACAGCGAGCCCGTAAGTGACGAGATCACCCTCTACTCGGTCCTAGGGGGATTTCGTGGTCTTTCGCCTATGTTCAGGCATCTTACGAAGGACCTCCCCCCGACCTACGCGATCTTCCGCGCCAAAGCTGCAGACTTTCTTGCCAGGCAAAGGTTACTTTTTAACCTATGAGCAACGCGAACGGCAGCCGAACGACGATCACCAGTCTTCCAGCCCGATCGCCATTATCAAGCAGCATCACCAAAAAGGAGGACTCGCTCGCCATCTACAGTTCATCATCTGACATAATGGACTAAAGCACGAGATCGCCTCCCCCGCACAACGTACACCATCAAGGGTTGGCATCTAACGTGACGATCCGAGGTAGAAGAGTGCAGCCATGGTCCTGGTGGTCGATGGAACCGACTGCTTCGGCCATGCAAGGTTCCTTTGGGCTGAGATCGCTCACCCTTCGTTTAAATACGAGGTGGGCGTAGCCGAAGGACCCTCCAAACAAATCAGTGGACACGCTCGCTCGCCCGCCCTCGAAGGTCCGTCACTTAACATGGTGGATCCTTCACGGACAATGCGACGCGTCCCTACCCCCATCTCAACGTATACCGTCGAGGATTGCCATCTAACATGACGATCCGAGGTAGAAAAGAGTTAGCAAGCCGCGGACGCGGAGTCGATTAATCCGACGGCGCCCCGCGCAAGGACTCCTCCTGTAATATCCTGAATTTTAGGAATACATACCGACTAAATATGGGACTTGTAAATTTATTTGAATGTATTGGAGATACATTTATGGTCTTGGAACATTTAAAATAAGAAAGGGATACCGGAAATGTTAGTAGAAACAAGATTGGACATTTTCTCGGAGGTGTCGTGGACAAATATCAACTTTGAGAAATCACCACGGATTTTTGGAATGTTCGAAAATTCTGAAAATTAACAGTATTATATAGATTTGAGTTAGCTTTCTAGTGGTCTAAACAGTGAGTCAATACGAGCTTGGACGAGAAAGTTATGGTCGAATTAGTAAAAACTATTTGCAGAACTTTAGTTCCGTCAACGAACATTCACCCGTGCAGCGATGTTACAGACATAATTCATAAAAATCTAACCGTCGGATTAATATGGAATTTTGACAGTCAGTTATAAACACCGTAAAGTCTATTTTGGATGGTGGAGATTGTATTTGGATGTACAATGTGACCGTAATAATTAAAAGAACGAGAGGTTCCTGTTTTTCGGATTTATATTGAGAAGTCTCGGTATTTTATAGATTTCCGAATATTTAACCATTGGATTGCACTGAATTTTGGATATGTTATTTATCAAATAGTTTGATATAATATGAACGGTGGAGATTATATTTGAATTTTGTTAGTAAGAGTTATGGCTCTCGTACAGTAGTTGTGTTTTGAAGGATGTGTTTTGTCCCACATTGGTTGAGAATAAAGATGAGAAGCCTTGCTTACGCTATAAGAATGTATTTTTATCCCACATCAGTTGTGAACAAAGGGTAAAAGCCTTCTTATTCTATATAAGGAGTCTTGATGTCTTTCTCACAAGTACACCCAAGTAATACATTTTAGTCTTATTTGATTCAAATTAAATTCCTTTCTTGTATTCTCTTTAAAGAGAGTGGTGAGAAGGGTGAGAATCATGTAGACTTATAATAGTGTAGGGTTGTCGAGTTAAAAGAAAGAAATTCTATATGATTGTAAAAATTTATCATATAGTGAAGTCTCTTTTGAGTGGATCGTGGTTTTCTTCCGTATTTGGAGTTCCATTTTCGGTGGAGCAGCCGTGATTGAATAGCTCGATGAAGGGCAAGACGTAGTCCGATTTTACTTAATTTTGGACAGCTTGTTGACGACTCATGGTCCTTCATTTTGACTGGTTGGATCGTGCACTGGAGTTCTATATTGTGAGTTATTGCTACTGAACGTTACTGGGTAGATTCGGCTTCGTCGTATCGACATTGAGGCAAGTTATTACTTGTTCAGTTATAGTGTTTCGATAAGTAATTTCAATTACATGTCATAAGTATTCTGTGTTGTATTGGATATTGACGAATGTATAAATGGAATCTTATGAGGATTGTAGTATACAGTAGATGTGTTGATGATATTTATATTCTTGGTCGATGAGGTGCGTTTGGAAGGAATCTGAATAGAGGTATGTTTTTATGGTAATCGTACATGAATCCGAATAGATGTATGTTTTTGTGGTAATTGTACATAGAGGATTGTGTACGGGAAAGTATTCGTTATTGAGGTATTATACGGTATTGTTGTTATATTGGAATTTTGACGAGAATCATTGGATAAATCGGGAGTGGTAAGGTTGTAGTTTGTGGTTATCATTCTCACGATGCATGACATATGATTAATTATGTTTATGTATTTGTGGTTATTTGTCGGGCATTATGGTTGACCCCGCTGTGGGACTTATTTTTTCTTATTTTTCAGGTATTGGAGATTTGATAGAGCGGTCGTGAAGAGACGAGGATCCCGAATGATACTGGCTATGGCATATAGTGGAGAATCGTGTATTGACTGTTTATTTATTCTTGATGTAAAATGTATTTTCGAACTGTATTTTATCCGCTGCGTGAGTTCTTTCAAAATGACTTTCGGTATTTTGCAAATTGAGTTTTATTTCGTAAAACCGATTCCCTAAATCGAGTTTTGGCATTTTGGGCTTGAACGTTTTATGACGGTTTGACAAATAATTTTGTGAGCTTTGGAAAATACTACCGTCACCGGCCTTTTGGCGTTTTGAACGTTTTTAAAAATAGTTTTTAGCCTGGTGGGTTCCGGAGCGGAATCCACGGCGTGTAATATTCCCGGGCTGAACCGGGGGTGTTACACCTCCAGACCAAGACCGCACGCCCTTCGTTTAAATACGAGGCGAGGCGCATCCTAACGGATGACCCTCATAATAAAATGAGTCACGAGACAGACAATGCCGCTCGCGCACAAGACACGGTCATGGAGGTCGGTCCATCGAACTCCGCGACTGTGCACGGTTCCTCAATGACGAAACAATCAGCTTTCTACGAGGGATCGGCAAATTTTAAAATTGCAGGTACAAGACCGAAGATAGCTCGCCAATCAATCAGATCGCCTAAGTCCGAGACTAAAGTCCGCTCAACGGATCACCCGTCTTTATCCTCAACGATTGCCAGAACCACCTCACCCCATGTCTTCAACATCGGAGCAAGCTGGGGGCAACTGTTATGTCGAGATTTATACACCTCAACTAGCGATCGGCTCAAAGGCCGGACGACCGAGTCATAGTCGAAAATCCAAGGCAGGTTGGCCGATCGAAGGTCCCAGGTCAAGTCCCAGTGCCGAGCGATCGACATCTAAGGCGATCGTCTCTTGGCATTTGGCGATCGATCCCTGGTGCCCGGCCAATGACGACCGTCTCTTGCCGCGCAAAGCCAGCATGTCCAGTCGGCGAAGGAAGAAGTTCGGACAGAGACCCATGTGCAGATCCGAAAAAGGCGCCGCAGGACATGGATCGTTGACCACAACCTGTCAGCATCTACCGACAGACCCGTCGAAAGGTGCAAGTGGGACCTCCCGTGACAAAGAACTCGGGACGCAGCGTGCGAGCTCTGATTGATCGCACAGTGCGCCGGCAGCCATGACTTCAAGGCAGACAGCCCATGTGCTAAAAGACGATTGCCCCTTATTATATTACAAGGAAGGCGATCGCCCGTCAAAAAAGGGCATCTCAGCTCCTATAAATAGAAGGGACTCCGCACTGGGAAAAGGGTTCACGGTCTGGTTCAGAAGCTCAGCTCATAACTTGGCTTTCATTCTCTTGACAACGCTATATACTTCGGACATATTTCTCTCTCATTCTCAGCACCTCTTAGTCCTAAGACGGTCGGCAGAAACGAGAACAAGAACTCAGAGCAATTCTAGTTCTTCCGACAAGCACTCAACGGCTAGATAACAGGATCTTTTACACTCATTGTAATCGCATTCTTACATTAATATTTGTACTCAAGCGTATTCTTATTAATAACATCTCGTGAGAGCATTCAAGCCCGGGCCTAACAAACCCGGCAAATCTTGCGTTATTTCCATTCCCTCGGACGTGCTCTCGCACTTTGTTTGTTGTCCGTCTATTCCAGCAATATCTATCTCCGGATAATATTTCGGGCAACAACACACAGGAAAGGGAATAGCAATTGAAAAGTCACAACGACAAATGAGTAGTTCCGAAACAATACCACCCTCGTTCGATCAAAAAAAGCAATGGACAGGGCAAGCTCAGAAAATGTTAACGAACATAAACGAGTCGACAGAGTCGGAAACACAGTTCCAAATCCGATCCACTTCGAATAAAAGAACTTAATTTTCGAAGTTCGAAACAACAAAGTAAGGAAATAACATAACATATAACTGATAGACCACGCCCCTCAGGAACTCCTCGGAGCCGGTCCTGATATCAATGCTCAAGTCCGTGCCTCGGGAGGCTCGGTAATCAACTCACAAAACTGAACATGATGTCCCTTGAGTCCGTACTTGAAACGCGTCACAGGCGAGGAAGGACAAATTACACGTGCATGCCCCGGCACATCACGGTTGAAATGCCTCGGCTCGGCATACCGAAAATACAAATGCTAGATACAATGGGGCATAACGTCGCAAAACAACATAGCGGAGATGCCAACTCAGCACAACAAAGAATCATAACCCATATCATATACAATGATTACCATCGTAAAGTAATACACACACAAACAATACAGCAACGACGGTATCATTCGGCGACCTCAACGGCCCGAACAATAACCAGCACATAATTACAAACATCATGAAACAATCACACATGTACACAAACGTACAAACCCAAGCTTTAACAGCTCACACAGGTGCGATAACACGCAAGCCACCACGAAATGACAACATTAAAGATCATCATCACACCTCCCACAAAGGGCTAACAAAACATATGCGTGGCGAACGACTCAACGTTCACACCACCAATTTGATCATACTCGGGAGCAAACATCATAACGATAACGCGAACATCATACATACATACCCAGCCCCCAAACGGGAATGGATAGGTTTTAAAAACGAAAACCTCCTTTTGAAAATAATTTAGAAAAACACCGGTTGATCTTGAGTATCACCTTTCAAAAAAGTACAAACGTGAAACATCATTATCGAGACTTTGGAGAACCATTTCGCATTTAATAAAAATGAGGACACTTTCTCTTAGTGAAAAACTTTCAGAATATTTGACCCTCGGGTCTAAGTAAAAGTGTTCCTAAAATATTGAAAATATCTCAAAATATTTTGGTCCTCGAGGTAGAAGAATTTTGAAACATATTGTGGCACCTTGGATATACCTCGAGAAAATAATTCATTTTAAAAGTACGTCTCAAAATTTATTTTCTAAGATACTCAAGGTTTTCAAAGATAATTCAATGGGCTAGAATGCCCAAAAATTTCAGGTAATTGCACGGAACATTATAGCGCCATGGGTCCCGCGCCGGAACCCACCAGGCTAAAAACCATTTACAAAAACGCCAAAAAGACCGATGACGGTAATATTTCAAAAACTCACAAAAGCCATTTATAAAATACTAAATACCGTCATAAGAATTTCGCCAAAACGATCAAGGCCATAATGCCAAAAACTCGGTTAAAGGAATCGGTTTTCGAAATAAAACTCAGTCGGTAAAATACCAAAAGCCATTACAAAAGAACTCACGCAGGGGATAAAAGAAATACAGTCCAACATGCACAATCCAGCAACACTACTCCTCATATGAACGAAATATGAGAGTCAAATAACCACATATCACGAAATCAAAATCCATAAGAGGATTCCGTCAATTAACACATAATCATACCAGTAGCTCGCATCAGGCGAGACACAAACACAAAGAAGGGAGACTTACATCCACAGGTCGCACGAAGGTGATGATCGCCCCACGATACTAATCACGACCAATTCACTCAGACGACGCGTCGCGACATGACTTAGTCAGACAAAATCCTACAAGACAAAACTCAACAGACACCACTGACCCGACAGCCTAGGTTTCCACAACCTAAGCTCCGATACCATTTATGTAACACCCCCAATCCGCTCAGGGATATTACACGTCGTAGAACCTTTCCTCAAGGATCTACCAGGCTAGTAACAACATCGAACATCTCAACAATGCCTTTAAGGCTAAAATGACTTAGTAGACCGATTTGGTCTTTCAATAAATACATATAACTCAAACACATTACATGCCCACGCAGGGGTCGAATACAACACACTCCCGTACAACGGGTAAGAAAACTGCAGCGGAAATAAAATACAACTAAACCAATGACATCGTACAGATCCTCGTGTGATTAGTATCGTTCATCTTTCATCATCCTTCGTGCCGACCCTGTGTTATGCTCCCAAACCTGAATGCAAAAACAGACATCCACCCCCCGAATAATCGGGGGTTAGCAAAATTCCACTGTTTTGCTAGTGCAAGAACAAAGTGCGAATACGAGCCATACAATTCAAGTTCCACGAATAACAATAGCCAGGAATCCTCAAAGATCCAAACGTAACGAAAAGTACTTCCCGAGGCAAGAGTTTGGGTAAACATTCCAAAACCGAAAGATCGCAAATAAAGGGAAACAATTTATAAAACAGTTTAAAATGCCATCGAGAGTTTTAATAGAAAACAATTTAGGATTACCGAATCCTTCTCCTTCCAAAATCAGCAGGGGTCACAGCCCAAAGGTTTTGTTTTCGCAAATAGAAAACCGACAATAGTTCACAGGGTTAAAACCCACGTCACGTGTCCTCGACGGACATAAAAATCAATATCAACTCGTGAAGTTTTACTCGTGAATCCAGGGCTCTACCATTGGACTCCTGCCGTGGCCCCGTCGAACCAACCCACGGTGAGTAAAATACATTCACTAAATATACACCAACTTGTGAAGTTTTTACTCGTGAATCCAGGGCTCTACCATTGGACTCCCGCCGTGTCCCCGTCGAACCAACCCACGGTGAGTAAAATATATTCACTAAATATACACCAACCTGTGAAGTTTTTACTCGTGAATCCAGGGCTCTACCATTGGACTCCCGCCGTGGCCCCGTCGAACCAACCCACAGTGAGTAAAATACATTCACCACTCTTGAATCCAGGGCTCTACCATTGGACTCCCGCCGTGGCCCCGTCGAACCAACCCGCGGTGAGCGAAGAAATCATGCACAAATAACATATCACACCAAGGATATCCAAACAATTCACCCAGAGGCATCAAACACTTAGCAAAACATCATGTCAAACCATAACGCACCGAAAAGAGATAATATACGTACATACGTGTTATCAAGCGCAACATCAACACCAAACATATCCCAAGAATTCACGTAGTCACTTACAACCCACACAATTTACAAAACACACGCGTTTTGAAAGTGAGCCTTTAACGAGGCTAGTCGAATCTTTTGAAAACTCATTTCAAACAAACAAACAAACAAACAAACAAACATACTAAGACGATCACCAATCATCATATCCACAAAACAAGAAATGTATGGACAAGGTACTTGCCTCGAATAAGAACAACACGGAGAATCGACCGAAGTAGGTTGGCACGAACCGACTACGAACCCGCCGACTCCACCGAACGCCAACTCGCGATAATAAACTACGAAGGACAATAAAAACACGGAACTCAACAAAACAACACCGAAACAAACTCGGATAACAAAAAGTGCAGAATTAATCATTCTCAGAATGATAAAACGGTCCCAAGCGAGTCGTCAAAATGGACTCTTGCCAAAAAAAGAAAATTACCGAAATCCGAAATTGCGGATATTACAGCTCTCACAAAATGCTTGATGCCTAAAGTGAACACTCAACACAAGCTCGTAGGAGTCGATAAGCATGTTGTGTATCGAGTATTGAATGATGACAAAGTGGATTTTGCGATGATTGTGATGAGTTGGATGAAAGTGAAGGGAGACACGTTTCGCTCCAAACATTACGTGTCGAGGTCTCGAAAAGCAGGGCTACTTTTTGGCTCAATTCTTATGGTCATTTTAGCACTCTAATGTTGATTTATCGGTAGAGACATCGGTTCCGATGTCTCGGGACACGAGGTTTGTGATCCCTCAAAGCGATGCACTACGTCGAGACCATCAATCGGGGATGGGTCCTATTTTCGTATCTCCGGGAGGATGATCATGTTCCGAAGGGAATGCATGTACCGACTCCGTCCGAGGTATCTGTCGAAGGGGGACGGAAACTCTTCACGAAATTCAAACCGGGTCGTTTATTCGCCATCCGGAGGTCAATGGAAGGAGAAAAGTGATCGTTGAAGAAGATAAAGAAGATTTGGTCATCCGGATGAGGTGTCTTGAGACAAACAAGCTGGAAATTCAGGACGATATTCGAGCATTTTGATACAAAGTCAAATCTGAAATTCACTCCGTTCGTGGCTTGTTGGAAGATTTCATACGTTATACATATCATTCCTCCCCTTTCCCGTCTCCTTCGTCCAACCAAGCCCCTTAGTTTCTCGCGCTTTGATTCTCGCTAAAGACAAATTAATTTGATGTATCTTGATGTTTTCCTTTATTTGACTTGTGGTGTAATTGAATGGTATCGAATTTGCGTTAATCTTATTTGCATCTTATTTGAATCTTGATGTCTTTTTGGCTAAATCTTATTTGCATCTATTGTAGTTCGAATTTTAGCGTTATCAATGAAGTTGGTTTTCATGTTGCTTTTCCATAGCCTTCGATTTGTCTTCTGTCGTATTTTTCATGATAGCTGCGATTCAGGGGAGTACCTTTTTTGCTTATGTCAAAAAGGGGGAGAAAAACACCCAAAAACTGAATATACTAACAAAATCGAACAAAGAACTTTGATTCGAATTTTCTTACAGCTTTTGCAGGTATTTATTAAATGTTTTGACATCATCAAAAAGGGGGAGATTGTTGTACAAATTATTTTGATGATGATCATGTTCAAAACATTTAACAAGATTCAAGTAAAACGAAGTCTAACGCACGATACATGTATAAAATAGCACACGCTATCAAAGCAATTACCTAAAGTCAGAAAGCTACCTGCAGAGCACTTGAAATCTCACCTGATGTCCTAGCGCACGCAACCTACTCATACTAGCGCACGCTAGTGGATCATTTTAATGCACGTAAGAAGTTTCCCAGCGTACGCTACCTGTTCGTATTCTCAAGACAGTAAGGTCTGGACCCAAATCAAGTCAACAGGAAGCGCACGCTACGAAAGATAATAGCGCAAGCTATTTCGGATAGTAACGCATGCTACAGGTGATATATTACGTACGTTACCTGAAAGTATTTTGAAGACAGTAGACTCTGGAACTCAAGCAAGGAAGCATGAAGCGCACTCTAAGAATGGATGTAACGCACGCTATGAAGAGCTAGTAGCGCACGCTATCAATACACATTAGCGCACGTAGACCTGGCAAACGGGCGGGCTTGGCCCAAACGGGCCGGGCAAAAAACGGGCGGGCCAAATCTGGGCCGGGCCAAAAAGGCCCGGTTTTTTTTGGGCCAAAAATATTAGGCCCGTGGCCTCCAGGCGGGCCGGCCCGCATGAGCCTCGACTTTTTTTTTTTTTTTGAAATATTATTTCTGAATAATTATAGAAATATTTTTCGATCCGTAATTATTATATTATTCACTATACTATCACAATCAATTAAATAAATGTAGAATTATTTTTATTTGATAATTATATTATTTACTACACTACCACAATCAAAAGACAAATATATAAATATTTTTATTTGATCATCATTTCATTTATCACTACTACTTTCTTATAAAAATCATAAAATAATATTATTATTGATATGAGATACTACAAAGTAATCACAAAGTCCCATAAAAAATAAAACTACATCAATAATTAACATATAGATGTAATCTAATCTAACAAATAAGGAAAAATTTTAAATATTATAATTACATATAACATAAATATAAAAAAAAAAAAAAAAAAAAACTGGGCCGAGCGGGCCGGGCCTCAACGGGCGGGCCAAATCTGGGCCGGGCCAAAAAGGCCCGGTTTTTTTTGGGCCAAAAATATGAAGCCCAATGCCCGCCCAAAAACGGGCGGACTGGCCCGGCCCGCGGGCCTGGGCCTATTTTGCCAGGTCTAAGCGCACGCTACATATTCAAAATCCTACTATTAGCCATTCAACCGTTGGGACGACAAAGTCAACAAAGGAATCACGGGAACTCTGGAAAGCAAATGTTGACTACCTAGCGCACGTTATGGATGCATATTAGTGCTCGCTAAACTCAAGATCTATCTGTTGGAGAAGAACGTCGGAGACAAAGCCATATTAAACTATTCAAAGTCAATAAAGGAAGCTGACCAAATCGACAACGCATGCTAAAGTTATTGTCAAGCACACGCTAGACATCTTATATTACCGTTGGAACAGTTTGAAGACCGTCCAGTTCGTCAAAGTCATACATCGATAACGCACGCTACAAAGGACTATTAGCGCACGCTAATAGTAGAACTTTTCAGCATATCAAGAGGGAATGAACACTATAAATACCCATGGCATTGAGTATCTCAAGACACAGAACTTCAAGCATACAAACGCACTATTAAGCTCAGATTATTGCTATTTATTACATACTAAGTTGTGACGATAAAAGATACGAGTGTTATACACATATTGTAATATCTTATATACTTCGTATCTTCTTTGATTGTTGTGAGTGTTGCATCACTCCTTCACGAGCTTGAGAGAAACGAATCAAGAGTTATTAATCCGGTGTTATTATGATCTTTGATCCAGCATTGTTAGGATTATACTTTGACGATCGTAAGTGAGGATTATCTAGTTCCTATATAACATTAGATAAGGAAATTTATATCAAGTGTTTGGTTGTGCTTGGACCAATCGAAGATAAGCGTTGTAACGGTTGTGCCCGGACCTGTAGAAGATGAGGTAAGATTGTGTGTGGTTTTTCTTGAGCCAATAGAAAAAGAAAATGGAGAGAGAACGTTGGAAAGTTGCCGAACCTCTATACATCGTGTCTTTTACTTTCTGCACAATTTCTTTTTCCTTCGTGAGAAAGTTTAATTATCCGCAATACCACTATTCAACCCCCTTCTAGTGGTACATTTATCTCTTCACATACGATCGTTGATTTATTTATGATATGTTTTAAGAACGAAATCTTTGTGAAGAACTCGAGTCGGAACCCTTCCGTTCGTTGTCTTCTTCGGGGTTCGAGGTTTCCTGGTTGAACTGTGTTCTTCGGAGTGTTCGGTATCGATTACTGAGGAAAGTATTCTACTTCTACGATTTATGTCTTGTGAATAAAGTTTACATATTAGATTTACGATGATTTGGTTTACCTTCGTGGATATGATTCGTGCGATTTGATTATTCGAATGTTTGTTGGTATTAATGATATTCTTGCTTGTTTAACATTGTGAAGTTGTGTTGGTCATGTTAGTTGCGGGATTCGTGTTGGAATCGATTGCTCGGGTTTGATGTCTTGTGTTGATTATGATTATTGTGTTGGATTGATTATACACTTGGACATGTATTTTGGTGTATGATTGGATGTTCAAACGTATTTGTATTAATGTGTGTTATTCATGGTGATGTGTTGTGCTGTTTGATTTGTATTGCGAAGTGTGTGTGTGTGTGTGGTCTAGGTACGGTCCGTGGGACCTCTGGAGTTCGGTACATGATGTGTACGAACAATGTGTATGGTCCAGGTACGGTCTGTGGGACCTCTAGAGTTCGGTACATGATGTGTATGAACAATGTGTATGGTCTAGGTACGGTCCGTGTGATCTCTGGAGTTCGGTACATGATGTGTACGAACAGTGTGTGTGATCCAGGTATGGTTCGTCGTGACCTCTGGAGTTCGGTAGATGATGTGTACGAACAGTGATTGTGTGGATAATGTTTTGATGTTAAATCTCGGACACGTGATGACAGTTTCACTAATGTGTTTTGAAACAAGAACCGGGGTGAGGCCTTGATGATTTTTGAAAGAGGTTTTGTAATTCGGGACTCGAGGTCCAAAAGAAATTATACTTTAAAAAGTCTCGAGATGCTGAATTTAATTTTAAAAAAACTTCATCACTTGTTTTCTGATTAATAAAACCTCCCGGGAATGATTTGGCAATTGAATGTGTTACCTTATTCGTGATTGCTTTCTGCTTGATACATTTCGTATATTATTATACTTGCACTAGTAAAACAATAGAGTTTTACTAACCCCTGATTAATCGGGGGGTAGATGTCTGTTTTGTGTCCAGGTACATGCTGGTTCGGGGGAGCAGTCACAGGATAGGCATAGGAAGTAACGATCTACGATACTAATCAAGAGTTGAGAGTTGGTCGGGTTATGTTGTATCGACCGAGTTATAGTGAGACTTCCGTTGTTGAGTATCTTTTCCCCTGCGTGGGTATTTATTGTAAAGAGTTATATTTCATCTCGTTTGCATTAGTCGTGTGACCTCATCAGTCCGTGTGGTTGTATTGTAATTGACCTTAATGGTCTGCATTATTGTAATGATTAACTTCGGTCAATCAAGTTTTTGGTATTTCTGTATTGTTTAGCTTGGTAGGTCCTCGTGGAGGGGGTCTACGGCGTGTAATATTCCCATATGGTCTGGGGGTGTTACAACACAGGTCATACGAAGCTTCGAGGTCTTGCAATACTAGTTCTCACTGACGACGACTCGATGAAAGAATGACTCATACAGTCGCCCAACTATCACCACTCACAAAACTCGACTGTCCAGATTGTCGTAACCTGATAGCCCCACTACTACCGCATCGGTAGAGCCACATAACTCACATATCAGGGTATCTCACAACCCATTTCTCTGATACCATCTTCTGTAATGCCCCCAAAATCCCATTGGGTTATTACAGTGCCGTGGACCCCACACTAGGAGACCCACCAAGCGAACACAACTAAAATACATCAACTGACCAAAAAGGAAAACCACAGTCCCTACTATGATATTCGACACAATATTCCAACGTGGAGTTTCAACGACAATGATGGGCCTACATGGCTAAAATAAAAATACAACAACATCCACGAGCCTTGCTTGGATAATACATAATGACTACGACTGACAAACTGGAGAACACTCCGAACGGACTAACAACATGAACATCGAAACAGCTCGGAACTAGTATCGCTCGAATGCCTCGTCGCCATTGTTATGCCCCTGTGTCTCAACTCTATTCTCTCAAATACATAAAACATGAAAACATGTTCTGTCCCCACGGGTGTTGTGCGGCGATTTATACGCCTCGATGGCGATCGGCATGATGGTCAGGAGCCAGCCAAAGAAGACAGACGCTGGGCAAGCACCTAGCGATCGGCGTCCAAGGCGATCGTTTGTAGGCATCTGGCGATCGCCAATGATATCTGACTGTAGACGATCGTCCCATACTGCATGTGAATCCGACACCCGTCAAAGTCTTCGAAGACCATATCTCGAGCGTAGACCCACGTGCAGATCCACAAAAGGCGCCGCAAGATAAGGCCTTTGACCCCAACCTGTCACCAACCTCACACCTACCGACAGGCCCGCCGAAAGGTACAAGATGGGTCCTCCCCAAACAGCGACTCAGGATGCGTGCAGGTTTCCCATTGGCTCGCACAGCTGGCTGCCAGCAGCAGCCTCAGACTTTAAGGAAACAGTCCCACATGACGGGACGATCGCCCACCTTATTCTAATATAGAAAACGGCGGTCGCCCGCGATCGCCGGAGAGGACCCAGCAACCTTTTCTCCTATAAATAGGAGGCCTCCAACAGTGGCCAGAAGAGTGAAAAAATGTACAAAGCGGACGGTGGACTCACCTTACGAATACATACACATACACAGTAATATTCATTCACACATACAGAACATCAAAAGCAAGAACTCACAGAAATCAGATCTGGTTCTTCCGGCAATCTTCACGCTCTATAGCTAAGATAACTAGAATCTTTACACTCATTGTAATAGTATTCTAACATTAATATTTGTACTCCAAAGTATTTATATTAATAACATCTCGTGAGAGCATTCAAGCCCGGGACTAACAACCCCGGCAAATCTTGTGTTATTTACTTTCCCATGGAAGTGTTCTCGCATTTGTTTGTTACTCGACCATTCCAGCAATATCATCTCCGGATAATATTTTGGGTAACAACAATTGGCGCTAGAGGAAGGGGATCTTAACCTTCATTTTTATTCTGACCGTCTCGAAGAACACTCACTGTTCTCCGGGGCATATACTTGAAGAAACACTCACTGTTCTTCAAAGAAAAACCTTCAGAGACATGACATCTGTCACGACCTCCAAAAGAGCCACCCTGCGATCTACCGGACATCTCATTCCAGCCCAGACCGAATCCCAGCCTACGGCGGAAGGCGACCGCAGCGACGCTAGACTCTCACTCCCGCACCCGAGGATGGTCCCAGCCTCTCACTCGATCAGTTCCAAACTGCGGAACAGATCGAGGAGGCTATAGCCATCCTCAGGGAGCGACGGAGGGCATGCGACTCGCCCACCATTACTCTGTCAGCCATCCGCCGAGCAGGCAAGCGGAAGCTTAAGGGGATATACGTCGAGAAATCGTCGGAAAGCCCCGAGCCGCAGGAAAAGGCTCTCGTAAGGCGGGATGATTCCGTCTTCAGCCGTCTAGGGAGTGATCCCTCATGGCGACCCGGGCATTCAGGCCCCAGCCGGGAGACATCGGAGTCCGAATCCGTGACCAGGAGTTCGGCATATCCGACTCCCAGAAGACAAGCCGGCCAATGGGCTCCCGCTCGCCCAAGAATTGAGCCCGATGGCGGAGAACTCGTCACCTACCATAGGGCCAGGAGATCAGTACATGATCGCCTTGGCTCCCGCTCCGAGAGCCAATCAGCGAGCAGTCAGGCTACGGCTATGGCCGCCATGCAGCGCCAACTCGACGAAATGAAGGCGCTCCTAGAGACTGGGGCAGGCGCCAAGAGATCGATCGTTGGACCGAGTGAGCCACTCGCGGCCCAGATCGAGCTCGCCCTAGTTCAACCGAAGATCGCTCCCTATCAAACACCTCTATACGAGGAGAGATCGGATCCTGAGACCCATTTGAGCAAATTCCGAACTTACATGATCGGATGTGGAGCATCAGACGCGACGAAGTGCCGAATGTTCCCATTGACATTGGGAGATCTCGCCCATAGGTGGTACATGTCACTGCCACCTCGCTCGATCAATTGTTTTGAGAAGCTGGCGAACGACTTCACGTCGTATTTCGCCGCCAAAGTTGCTCGGCCAGAAGGCCCCCACCGCATGATGAAAATCAGGCAGGGGAAGAACGAGCCCGATGAAGACTACATCGACCAGGTGGATGAAATAGTCCTCACCGGTGAGCCTATTAGCGACGAACTCGCTCTCTACTCGGTCCTAGGGGGATTCTACGGCCACTCGCCCATGTTCAGGCACCTTACAAAGGACATCCCCCCGACCTATGCGATCTTCCGCGTCAGGGCCGCTGATTTCCTGGCTAGGCAGAGGATGCTCACCCTCCGCTTAGGTGAGGGATCTACTGGGGAAGGGAAGGCGCCATCTTCCATCCCGAGAAAGGTGGTCGCCAATCCTAGAAAGGCAATCGCGAAGCCACCCGGCGAATTCAAAGCTTTCGAGGATGTGGAGGTTCACCTCCTCCGCAACCTCAACCTATCTCCGGCCCACATTTTCAACGCCATCAAGGGGTGCGAATGGCTTAGCAAACCAAAGCCGGTGAGGGACCACGGTCATCTAGACCGCAGCAAATTTTGTGCCTACCACAAGAGTCCCGGCCACAACACCAGTCAGTGCCGCGACCTCCTCAGACAACTCTGGAGACTGTTTGAGGAAGGCAAATTGGATAACTTGGTTACCAAGCCAGAGCCCCGAGCAGAGAGGACCGGGGGGTGCGAGCGCCGACAGAACGACGGGATCCCTCCCAATCCGGTTGCTAGGATCGAGCAGAACGATCCGGAGTATTCTGACAAATCAATCCCTCCGATCAACCCTGGCGGTCGGATCAATATGCTTCAGGCGGGAGGTGGAAACCTCAGAGGACTTTCCCCGATTTCCACCATGTCGAACAGAAAGCGAAAGGCCGAATTAAGGGCGTTCGCCGGGGTCCATGTCGTGGTACCCCCTGAGCCGACCATCTCCAAATACACGCTCATCACTTTCTCCAACAAGGATAGAGAGGGAGTGCAGTGCCCCAAAGAGGATGCATTGGTGATCTCTGCATGTATCCTTGGGAAAATTGTCGATCGCATGCTGGTTGACAATGGGAGCTTTTGCAATATCATATTCAAATCCGCTCTTGACCAGCTCGGCAACCTGACCAAGTTCATCAAGCCATTTGACACCGTGCTCCAAGGGTTCGGCGACAGCACAGTCTAAGCCTACGGAAGGATCAAGCTCTCTGTCGAGCTAATATGTTATTACGATCCCAAGGTTAGGATTACTAGGAACCTCAACTTTGTAATCATAGATAGGCCCAGGATCTATAATGGGTTCCTAGGTCGTACATTTCTAGAAACCTTCGAGGCGGTCACCTCTTCCTTCTTTTACTGTATCAAATTCCCCACTGCCGATGGGGCGGTCGGTACTGTAAAAGGAGACCAACTAATGGCTAAGAAATGTTTGAATTACTCCTGTATCGTAACTTCTTTCAACACTTCCCATACTATTTATAACATTGAGACGATCGGCAATCAACCGATGGAGATCGACGAGCCGAGCACCTCGTACCAGCCCGACTCAGGAGACGGCATCTCACATCGATTAACAGACGACATCGAGCTAAGGATCGAGTCCGGAAATCGTTCTAAACGAGAAGCGACCATCCCCATTGAAGAGTTGGAAAGTATAACAATAGATCCGGCTCGCCCGGAGCGGGAAGTACAGATCGGCACGAGCATCGACCTCGAATTAAAAGATGATCAGATCAACTTACTACGTAAGAACATCGGAGTCTTTGCCTGGTCGCATCAAGATATGGTCGGCATAAGTCCTGAACATGCTTGCCACTATCTAAAGATCGACCCGGAAAGGAAACCTTTTCACCAGAAACGTAGGAAATTCGGTCCTGAGAAGTACGCAGTGCTCGACATAGAAGTCAAGAAACTACTCGACAATAAGCTAATCGGAGTAGCTACAGACGAGCCACAGTGGGTAGCCAACGCGGTGCTCGTCAAAAAGCCCAGCAACTCCTGGAGGTTATGCATCGACTTCACCGACCTCAACACGGCATGTCCAAAAGATCACTTTCTGATGCCTCATATCGACCACTTGGTCGATAGCACTGCAGGCTGCGAAATGATGCCGTTCATGGATGCCTTCGCCGGGTACCATCAGATCCCCATGGAGGAGAAAGACATAAAACACACATCGTTCCACACGGAAAAAGACATATACTTTTGGGTCTGGATGCCATTCGGTCTGAAGAATGCAGGGGCGACCTACCAATGGCTAGTCAACGGGATGTTCGCCAACTAGATCGGCAAGACCATGGAGGTCTACATTGACAACATCGTGGTCAAAAGCCTCAAAAAGGAAGATCACCTCAATGACCTTGCCGAGATGTTCGCCATCCTCGAGAGGTTCAATATGAAGATGAACCCCAAGAAATGCAACTTCGGGGTGAACTCCGGAAAATTCCTGGGGCACATCGTGAGTCAGAGGGGGATCGAGGCGAACCCCACCAAGATCCAGGCGATCCTCGACATGCAGGAACCGTGGAATGTCAAACAGGTGCAACGCCTCACTGGTTGTCTAGCCGCCCTCAACCGCTTCATATCTCGGCTCGGGGATAAAAGCAAGCCATTCTTCGCGACCGTAAAGAACAAGAAGTTCGCATGGACAAAAGAGAGTCAAATAGCGTTCGCCAAAATTAAGGAGTATCTATCTAACCCCCAGATCTTGGCAAAATCGATCCCCGGCGAAAAGCTATTCCTTTACCTGGCGGCCTCGGAGGTCGCACTGAGTGCCGTACTAGTGCGAACAGAGGGGCAAGCCCACTTGCCGATCTACTACGTTAGTCAAGCACTCCATGACGCAGAAACACGTTACACACCTCTAGAGAAGATCGCCTACGCTCTAGTCATGAGTGTTCGCAAGCTAAGGGCCTACTTCTTCGAACATCAAGTGGAGGTCCTGACAACTATCCCCTTAAGGAAAGTTCTGCACCGGCCAGACACCAACGAGCGACTCCTCAAATGGTCACTGGAGATCGCCCAATACAGTATCACGTACGCTCCTCGCACGGCGATCAAAGGCCAAGCTCTGGCGGACTTCGTGGTGGAATTAACATTCCCTCACAGTCCGACCCAGGTCGGCCGCCCTGCTTGGAAGCTGTATGTGGATGGCTCGGCAACCAACTCACGAGCAGGGGCATGGATTGTCCTCATCAGCCCCGACGGACAAAGTTTCACAAATGCTGTGCGTTTCGGTTTCCATGCGACCAACAATTAAGCCGAGTACGAAGCCTTGGTAGGCGGGCTCGATTTAGCCCTCGCCCTAGATGTTCGCCGTCTCTACATTTTCATGGACTCCCTCTTGGTCGTGAACCAAGTCAAGGGAGAATATGAGGCGCGCGGCGAACAAATGGTCAAATACCAAGAATTAGTCGCCGAAATGTGCACAAAGTTTGAAGAAGTGCTAATCGAACAAGTCCCGAGAGAGCACAACTCCCAGGCCGATGCCCTATACAAACTAGCATCGTCGGATGGGGCGGCCGATTTCTCTAACATCCAAATCACAAAATCAGCAAATCCGGCGATCGACAAAAACCTGATTACCATGGTCACCGTCGCCGAGGAGAACTGGATGACTCCTTTCATTAAATACTTGAAGGACGGGACGGTCCCCGACGACCGTATCAAAGCTCGCCAGCTCCAACTCCGTGCAACCAGATACACCCTACTGGGCGACCGGCTTTACAAGTGAGCTTTCAGCCTTCCCCTCCTCAAGTGCATTACGCCAGAGGAAGGCCGACTCGTTTTAGACGAGATCCATGACGGGATCTGTGGAAACCATGCTGGCGGGCGAGCTCTCATCCACAAAATAACCAGGCAAGGTTTTTTATGGCCTTCGCTTCAGAAAGATGTGATCGCCTATGCCAGATCGTGTCATAGGTGTCAAGTATGGTCCCAAACATCAAGCTCTCCCCCGAGCAGCTCACTTCGATGTACAGCCCATGGCCATTCGCCCAATGGGGCATCGACCTTATAGGTCCCTTGCCGATGGCGCCAGGGGGCTGTAAGTTTGCCATCGTGGGGGTCGATTATTTCACGAAATGGGCTGAGGCCGAGCCGCTCAACAAGATCGGCCAAGAACAAATAATCAAGTTCAGTTGGAAGAACATCATATGCCGATTCGGTCTGCCCCAGGCTATCATCTACGACAACGGAAAGCAGTTCGACGGCTTGGAAGTCATGCAATTCTGCGAGAAGTGGGGAATCAAAAAGTTGTTCTCGGCCCCTTACCACCCTCAGACGAACGGGCAAGTAGAGGCTGTAAACAAGATCCTCAAACACACGATCAAAGCAAGACTTGAATCCAAACAAGGATGATGGGCGAGCGAGCTCCCAGATGTTTTGTGGTCCTACGGAACGACGACCCAAAACTCGACTGGCGAAACCCCGTTCGCCCTCTCCTTCGGAACAGAAGCGGTGATCCCTTCGGAGATCGTCGTCCTCAGCCACCAAACTGAACAAGATATGACGACGGACAATGATGTGTCCCGGCAGATCGACTTGGACATGCTCGAAGAACGGAGACTGTCCTCGGAAATGAAGAACACAATCCACAAAAGGAGATCTGAGAAGTTCTTCAATTCGAAGGTCAAGGAAAGACGGTTCCAACTAGGCGACCTAGTCCTCAAAAAAGTCCAGACTCACACAGGAGTCTTTGGCCCGAATTGGGAAGGCCCCTTCAGGATATCTAAGTGGCTAACTAGGGGAGCCTACGAACTTGAACACCTTGACGGCACTCCGGACCAATATCCCTAGAACGCCGTACATTTGAAAAAATACTACCAGTGAAAACTTTGTATTCAGTTTCAGTTACCCAATGTACAAAGAGTATAATGAGATTTTCCTATCCCATATATATGATTCGCCTCGACGAAAACGATATAGATAAAAAGAGGACGACTCGATCGCCCCACAAGAGGTCGTCATCTAACCTGACACACCTATGCAAGCGATCGCCCCTCCAAGCACAATGTATACCGTCGAGGGACTCCATCTAACATGGCGATCCGAGGTAGAAAAAGTACAGCCATGGTCCTGGAGGCCGATGGAACCGACAGCTTTGTCCATGCAAGGTTCCTTTGGGCTGCGATCGCTCGCCCTTCATTTAAATACGAGGCGGGCGTAGCCGAAGGACCCTCCAAATAAATCTGTGGACACGCTCGCGCGCCCTCAAAGTATATCATCCAACATGATATACCCGGACAAGGCGACGCGTCCCTACCCCGTCACAATGTATACCGTCGAGGGTCGCCATCTAACATGGCGACCCGAGGTAGAAAAGTGCTAACAAGCCACGGACGTGGAGTCGAATAAACCGACGATACCCCGTGCAAGGACTCCTCCTGACCAAGACCGCTCGTCTTTCATTTAAATACAAGGCAGACGCAGCCTAACGGAGGACCCTAACAATAAAGTGAGTCGCGGGACAGACCTACGGATGGAATGTCCCTCGCACATGAAGACACGATTACAGAGGTCGGTTCATCGAACTCAGCGACCGTGCACACAGTAGTCCTCCCTCAAAAAATCGGCACAACTCAAGATAGCTCGTCAAACATACTATTTTCGTTCCCTTACTTACACTAAGTGAACAAAAACAAGGGGCAAAGTGGAGCTATTCCTGAAATGCGATCGGGAGGAAGGGACCATACACGATCGGCTTCGTTCAAACACACACATGACGATCGGTTTTGTTCAAGAAATTTACAAGTAAGAATTTTCAAGTATACCCATACAATCGGATCCATTCAACATTCAAACAGTCGATCGTACAAACAAGGCATCAGGTGCAATTGTGTAAACACTTGTACACATTCATATGCAAACATTCATAAGAGACGATCGAACATATAAAGAATCAAATGCGAAGAAGAAGTATTTTATTCCATTCAAAACGATCGTACATACAAGCCCGAAGGCGATACAAGAGAAAGCTGGAAATTACAACGCAAAGGAAAACAAAATAAACTCCAACATCATTCAGGCCACCCCGGACTAGCCTTCGCCTCCAGCTGACGGATCGGCGCACGCTTCCTCATCGGCTTCAGGATAAACAAGTTTATCCGGAAACAGATACCAGCTCATATTGATCCCTAAGTCAGTGAGGTCGAGGATCGGCAGGGAAAAGTCTGGCTGCAGGGGATGCTCGAGTACATAGGCCTTGAATCATAGGGCCGACCTCGATCCCTACCTTCTTGGATGCTCGGATAGCGTCGGCATAGGCCATATAGTAGGCGAACTCGCCGACGTATTCCACATTAAGGTAGGGATCGGTCTCGATCGCCTTTAACTGCTCCTTGAAACCCGCAGTCATCTTGTCAGCATCCGCAAGCTCGGCTACCTTGGCCGCCAGTTCTCCCTTCGCCTTCTCCAGCTCGCCGTTGAGATGATCCATTGTCGCCTTCAGCCCAGTCACCTCCTCTTGCGAGGCCGCGTGCAACCGACAAGCATCCGTCATCTGGTCGCGGAACCGATCGGCCACCTCTTTGGACCGGCCAAGCTCTTGCTTCATCCGGTCGAGGTCTTGTTTGGCCCGTTTGGCCATCTCAATATGTTCCTTCTCCATGGCCATGATCCGGTTAGAGAACTCGGCATTCTGGTTCCGATCAACCTCGAGATCTTGATGGAGACGAGCATTAGAGGGTCGCCCCTCGTAATCCTTAATGGCTTGGGCGGCCATCGTCGCCGCCTGGAGAGTCAGGGCGAGCGTCGCCTGCATGGCATCTCCAGACCGCCGACGAGCAATCGCGTCGAGGTCGGTCGTCCAGGCCTTAGTAAGAGAGGTGATGGCCGGGGAGACATAAGAATGGACGTCGAGGGACTGGCACGGAGACTTGCTCGCCAGGAAATCCAACACCATCGGCGAGGTGTCCGGATCGGCAAGACGGATCCTGCAACACAAACAAAAAGAAACAAAGGAGTTAGTATACATCCTACACAAATAGCCTAACTCAGAAAGATCAAACAGGTCTTACCTGTTGACCAACTCGGGGTCGCGGCCGAAAAAGGGCTTGCCCCGAGGAGTTTCGGCTTCGGCGATCGCCGCAGTTTTCAGGAAGGCAGCAGAGGGCCTGGACCCCTCCGCCATCGGAACAACAGAGATAGGTGGCGCGGCAACCGGCGGTTCCAAAATGGATACCTCCGCCTCAGCAGTCGGCAGGGGCTCCTCCAGCCTCCGCCTCTTGCGGTTGCGCTGGAGCTGCTCATTCTCCCGAGCTTCCGGCTCGACGACCGGTACTTTAGTAGGTCTCACCTAAGGGACGGGACGGGACGTCGTTGCAGGGGCACGATCCGTCTTATTTCCCTGGTGAAGACGACCCAGAAGACCAGAGTTCGACATTGAGATCTCTATCAAAGAAGAAATTCAGACAAGTTAGACATCTCTTTCAAATAGACGATCGTCAAGCAGAAAAGAGGAAGTAAAAATTTATACCTGGAACCTTCAGAAGACGAGGGAAGAGAAACAATCGAGCTTCCAACCGATGGGTTTCGTGGTTGAGTGTACGAACGTCGATGTAGGAGTCCGGCAAACCGCGAATTTGCTCCCAGACGATCAAGAAGTCGAAAAGAAGGTCGCCGATCGCTGGAACGAGGGAACCTGCAAAAAGGAAACCAAATTAGATCAGTCCAAGATGTATCCGAACAAAGGGGGAGTTAAAACCCTTACTCGGATTCCTATCCCGAAAACTGATGGGGATATTCAACTCTTCCTCCAGCTTATCGCTCGATGCTGACCTCCACGCTCCGCCGACCCAGCACCATTTTGCCAGGTCGCCCCGAACCTTGTTCGGCACCCTAAGGACCACCCTTCCCATGCGACCTTGTATGTGATAACTGCCGACCGATCCCTTCTGCGCAGTCAGTTTGAAGAGATAGTTCATTTCCGGCGCAGAAGGTAGACGGAACAACCGATGACCGCCAAAAAGTGTCAAGGTGCAAATGATCTACAGCCAGGCATTCGGCGTCAGCTGGAGAGGCGCCACATTCCAGGCGGTCAGCAAATATGACACGCCGAACGGCAAGGGAAACCGCAGGCCGGCCTCCAGAATCATTTCATTAACGGCGACCAAACCCTCGGGAGGTTGGTCAGCACGTTCATTCTCCGAGGGCACATACAACGGAACATCAGAAGAAATATGGTATTTCGCCCTCCAGCGACTCAAGTCTTTCCTGGTCTCCGAACTCCGAATCTGACCTAGGGTCCACGGGGAGCGGTCCGCGACCCGAAACGCCATCCGTTTCATGGGATCATAGGGGTGGGCGGCAGAATAGGCTCCGAAGTCAAACTGGGGGCACGGTCCGGCAATCCCCTCCATAAGACCGGCGAAGTCCAAAAAGGCAGGGCCGAACACGCTGTTCTGTTCCGAGTACAGCCTCACCGCTGCATCCTCATCCGCCGGCGAGCCCCTCTGCCCCGCCGCCGCCGACCTCGCCACGTCAGCTTCATTGAAAAGCTCTTCAATCTCCGCGGGTGCAATCCCCGCACGAATGGCCTCGACGGCCGTTTCCATATGAAGAGCCACGGGGGTTTCTTCCCGGTCAGGCGAAGCCGTGGCGGCGGAAGAGCTACCAGCCTCGTATGTTTTAGATCCTCCTCCAGACATATTCTTAAAAGTAAAGGGGGAGAGAAAATTTTTGTTCTTACCTAGAAAGAAAGATGGTCGGCACAAGGAGCTTCAAAGAAATTCGGCAGAGTCTTCGTCTAAAAAGCAAGGGCGCATAAAGAGTTGAACTGAAATGGCCCTAGCCCTTTTTATAGGCTGGAGCAGGGGCTTCTGTGCAAATAGGCGGAATCCCAGGGGCTGGAGTGCAACCGTCGGGCGGGGGAACACATTAAATGCGACTCGAAGCTCGCACGCTGCTGCGTTCGAGGGCACGCTGCACAGTTCGACAAAACCGTCGGACTCCCCCAACGATAGCACGACGCATGTCCCTGCAACGTTTCAAGAGCCCGCCTCCATTTCCCGCTATTTCCAGCGCATAAGGAGATTGTCCGGATTCGAAATCAGATCGTCCGGATTCGAAATCAGATCGTCCTTGTCATAAGCAGACGAGCCAATCGTCTAGAATAGTTGATCGCCAACAGTGCCACCTCACCCCATGTTTTCAACATCGGAGCGAGCTGGGGGGGAATTGTTGTGCGGCGATTTATACGCCTCGATGGCGATCGGCATGATGGTCAGGAGCCAGCCAAAGAAGACAGACGCTGGGCAAGCACCTAGCGATCGACGTCCAAAGCGATCGTCTGTAGGCATCTGGCGATCGCTAATGATATCTAACTATAGACGATCGTCCCATACTGCATGTGAATCTGACACCCGTCAAAGTCTTCGAAGACCGAATCTCGAACGTAGACCCACGTGCAGATCCACAAAAGGCGCCGCAAGATAAGGCTTTTGACCCCAGCCTATCACCAACCTCACACCTGCCGACAGGCCCGCCGAAAGGTACAAGGTGGGTCCTCCCCAGACAGCGACTCAGGACGCGTGCAGGTTTCCCATTGGCTCGCACAGCTGGCTGCCAGCAGCAGCCTCGGACTTTAAGGGAACAGTCCCACGTGACGGGACGATCGCCCACCTTATTCTAATATAGAAAACAGCGGTCGCCCGCGATCGCCGGAGAGGACCCAACAACCTTTTCTCCTATAAATAGGAGTCCTCCAACAGTGGACAGAAGAGTGAAAAAACGTACAGAGAGAATGGTGGACTCACCTTACGAATACATACACATACACAGTAATATTCATTCACACATACAGAACATCAAAAGCAAGAACTCACAGAAATCATATCTGGTTCTTCCGGCAATCTTCACGCTCTATAGCTAAGATAACTAGAATCTTTACACTCATTGTAATAGTATTCTAACATTAATATTTGTACTCCAGAGTATTTATATTAATAACATCTCGCGAGATCATTCAAACCTGGGACTAACAACCCCGGCAAATCTTGTGTTATTTACTTTCCCATGGAAGTGTTCTCGCATTTGTTTGTTACTCGACCATTCCAGCAATATCGTCTCCGAATAATATTTTGGGTAACAACAACGGGGTCATTCATCCAGATAATGAATCTAAAATACATGTATAATATGATATGCATCCAAAGGCAGAATAAATGGTACAACAATGGTAATACGATATGCTCACAAACCAAGGTAAGAACCGAGCATTCGTGAAACACTATGTTCACGACATACGATCAATACCTGCTCAACAGGTTAGAACACAAGTGCCCAACAACGAATCATCAATATAGAACACAACAACAAATTACCCAAAGGTAAACCAAACCAAAACTGAATTAGAATACGAATCACAATGCCCCAAGGCTCCAAAAAAAATACCAAAACATCACAATGGCCTGAAAGCCCTCAGCCGAAGCTGCCAAAATATCACGATAGCCTGAAAGCCACTCAGATGAAGCTGCCAATCATCACAATGGCCCGGATCCAAACAGCCCGAAGTTGTATCACATGGGGGCCGAAGCCACAGCACGAAGCCGTATCACAATGAGGGCCGAATCCACGACACGAAGCCGTATAACAATGAGGGCCGAAGCCACGACACGAAGCCGTATCACAATGAGGGCCGAAGCCACGGCACGAAGCCGTATCACAATGAGGGTCGAAGCCCTATCACAATGAGGCCATCCAATGACCGTGACCTACTGAACTATAGGTGTTGGGAAACCAACGGAGAAGGCTCAAGCCCTAAACTTACCCATATGAGATCACCCAATGACCGTGACCTACTGTACTGTAGGTGCTGGGAAACCAACCGTGAAGGCTCAGGCCCCAAACTTACCCTTCGAGCACTAGCCGAGGCTAGCCTCCAAAACACAATCAATTACAAACGACAGCGATCACAAGATTACCGAATTCACAAGAATGATAATGTGCTGCCTTGAGTCGGCCAACACGACAACAATAACTCACGGATGGGCACTGTCCTCGGCGGTCCCAATGCAAATACCTCGATTGCCTTGATATGGCCTATCGATAACAACAACTCAGTGGATAGGAACTATCCTCGATAGTACCAATTCAATACCTAAATTGTCTTAGAACGACCAATCGATAGCAATGACTCAACGGATGGGAACTATCCTCGACAGTCCCAATTCAATACCTCGATTGTCTTAGAACAATCAATCGATAACAACGACTTAACGGATGGGAACTATCCTCGACAGTCCCAGTTTAATACTTCGATTGCCTTAAAACAGCCAATCAATAACAACGACTCAACGGATGGGAACTATCCTCGACAGTGCCAATTCAATTCCTCGATTGCCTTAGAACGGCCAATCGATAACAACGACTCAACGGGTGGGAAATGTCCTCGAAAGTCCCAATTTAATACCTCGATTACCTTAGAACGGCCAATCGATAACAACGACTCAACGGATGGGAAATGTCCTCGATAGTCCCAATTCAATACCTCGATTGCCTTAGAATGGCCAATCGATAACAACGACTCAACGGATGTGAAATGTACTCTACAGTCCCAATTTAATACCTCAATTGTCTTAGAATGAGCAATCGATAACAGTGATACAATTAGAATAGATGTCCCGGTGCCTTTAATCGCCCACCGAAAATAGAGATGATAATCAAATACGTCAACATCTTCAATCGGCCAAAATAACATTAATAGAAACTCACTGATATCAATAACAACGATCACAACGATATCTCAATGGAATATCAGTCAACGATAACAATCGATACATCGATACCGCAAACCGGCTATCGACAACAACATTAACCAACAAGTATCTCAATGCCTTGAACCGGCCATTAACAAACAACAATAACATTTGACATAGCTGTCGAAGGGTATCGTATCGAACAATTCCCTGATATCAACAAACTCAAGAAGAGACTACGTCTCGAAATGATACAACACATTCAAACACATATATGATAACATTAATCTCATTGACTAGTACAAGTATAATACTTGCCTCAAACCGAAGGCGAGAAAGTCCTTCCACGATCAACGTCCTCCCATGAAACGATCAATCACACGAACAACCTTGAACGGAAAGTAATCCATTCAATAACAATCATCGACCATCTTGATATAACATCAACGATAGTACAACTTCGATTCTTACAATATTCGCTAACTAACACACTCGAATTCTCAAGCCTCAAAGCCTGTGAATCCTCGAATCATTATCTCACCTTAATGATTACATCAGTGAGGTAATAATGTTCTAAACATGAAATTCATTGGTTTCTTCAAGAACACCAAGAACATCAAAACACCAAGAACACCAAAATGCCAAGAACATACTTATCATCTTCTCTTCCAAAACATTATAATATATCATCGAGCTACGAAAACAACTCAAGGATAACAATAATCCAACCAAGAATTCGGATATCATCATCAATATATCCAAGAACACCTCCTAAGCATATTAATACACATAATAAGCTCAAGAACAACCTCCATCAACCTAATCATATCATAGAATCATCAAGAATAACTCTAGACATGACTAAACTCAAGATTAAACTCGAAAATCACTTGAAAAACAAGAGATTCAGAGTACTTCCCCAAGAAGAACAAGATGAACTCTCCAAACACCAAAGGAGCACTAACAAGCTTCCAACTTCAAGCTTCAAACCAAGCTAGGATGATCAAAATCACGTTGGAAGAGTCTAAATATCAAGAAAAAGTCCAGAGGGACAGTTCTAGGGAGAGAAAAGAGGTTTTGGTTCGTGAAGAAATGAAATACGAAACCAAGATATATAATCTGACAATCTCATTACGTACGCTATACACCAAGCGTAATGTACGTAAGGATCATTACGTACGCTACATCAATAACTTAACGTACGTAATGCTAGTCCAGAGCCTACTGCCCAAAAATATGAAGACCTTAACGTACGTAAACAACCACCATTTACGTACATTAGCAAGCTGCATGAATAACGTACGCAGAGCTCACCTCCTAACGTACGTAATGAATCCGTTGACTGCAATAGTAGATCGAATCAAAGATACCCAGGACCCACCGTCCGAAAGTTGACCACGAGGAAGGTTCCCTCTACCTACCACTCATTACGTACGTAACATAAACAGAATAATGTACGTAATGTTGAACAACGCCTAACGTACGTTAAGCACACAAGCTAACATACGTTACATCAACAAAAGTGGACAACCAAGTTGTTCCATCAATCTCAACCCGAATGAACGGACACAACCCAACGCACCTCAACAATTATGCATGGTATAACACAACATGTATAATGTTGAAGACGATGTAAACATACAGTTCAACACATCAATAAAAACGAAAAAAATTAGCCACGGATATTACAATTTAAGGAGGGAGTGTTTAGAGTGTTAAGTTTAAATTTGAAAATCATTAATAAATTTATATTTCAACTTTATTTTTTTCTGTCATTAAATAAAATTAATAATAAAATTTATTTTTCAATTTAATTTTTTTCTGTCATTAAATCTTGCGAATATTTACTGTTTTTTTTTTTTTACTTTTTCAGATGGCATAAAACACAATATTGGGAAATGAAATAAAGGAACACGGTAAAGAAAAAATAAGTCTCCTCATTAAACTTAAAATCACACAAAGTGGGCTATAATAAGGACAGGCATCAAGGGCCGGCATCGGCGGAGCTGGACTCCGCGGAGACCCCGAGACAGTCGGTCCAAGGCATCCGTCGGCGGCTCTCCGCCTCTTATCTGAGTTCGAGGCGTAGGGATGGAAAAGATTCCCATACCTCCAAGGACGGCCTCGGCGGAGGTGGAGACCATGGGGGCTCTCGACGAAGGCCCATCCGCCGTCTGCGAGCCCACCGCTCAGATCCGTCATCGCGGTGGGGGCGGCAGATGGAGACCCATCGTGAGGGACAATCTGGCGGCGAAGGGCTCCTGTCGAGAGAGAGAGAGAGAGAGAGAGAGAGAGAGAGAGAGAGGATTTCAAAGATTTTTTGTTTTAGATTGGGCTGCGGTAAATGGGGTAGGTATTGGGTAGATGAGAGTTATAAGTGTGTGTTTAAGTGAAATAATAAGGGCTCAATTAAGTTTTCCTAATTTCGACTAATTACTCTCTTATTTTGTCTAATTATTTCCATTTAAGAAAACAAGGCTCTTTCGATGGGACGGCCCAAAATGAAAAACAAGGCTCTTTCGGCAGGACGGATGGAGTATTTTTTATCTACTAAACACTATCAAATTCAAAAATTTATCAAATTGATTCTTTTTAAAATTAAGTAATACCAAGCGGGGTCTAAAAGCATGGTCAATGTTCTAACCTATTTGTTAAAATAGATAACGTCGTAGATATTTTATCTAAAAATTTTCTCCAGTACAATAAAAAGCAATTATTTATATTAGTTGACAAAGAAAAAATAAACCACATTTATGTTTGAGTCTATTTTGGGACGCTAAGTTGAGAGCAAATTCTAGTTCTTAGTATGTATCGAACTACAGTAAAATCTCGATAAATAAATATGATCTGTATCGGAGAAAAATATTTATTTAGCAAAATAATTTATTTATCGAAATTTTTTTTGAACATGTTATAAAGAGTTGGACCGGAAAAAATTACTCATTTGACGAGATTATTCGTTCATCGAACATTCATTTATCGATGTTTAACTGTATCTATTTTTCTATATTTAAGATTAATGTCTACAGTAAAACCTCGATAAATAAATATGATCGGGACCGGAGAAAAATATTTATTTAGCGAAAGAAAATTTCATGTTATAAAAAGTTGGGACCGAAGAAAATTATTTATTTGGCGAAGTTATTCATTTATCATTGAGGTTTAAATGTATTTAATATTTAGATGTTACCTAAATCTATCTATATATAAAAATTGAGTTCCATGTATTAATATGAGCATTTATGTCATAAGCTAGAGTCATTCATATCAATAGAAATATTGTTAATCTCTAAAGCTTTTTTTAAAAGATTTAAAGAACTTTTACAAACCACAATTAAAAAAAATACAAGAATAAAAAGCGTATGCATACCTGTTCAATGCCATAAGCTAAATTAATTCAACCAACTAAAACATGTCAAAGTCTCATTATTAAATTTTAAGAATTTCTATAGTCATACCACACAAAGTGTGGTTATTGTTTAACTCTTTCAACTTCTTCTTTGAGATATTTATACTCCCTTATAAACAAACCAAAAAGTCACACAACTCACTCACAAAACAGGTCACATCCTCCACCTCCCGTAAAGCAGATTCTTCTGCCGCCACAGCCACCAGAACCGCTGCCAACATCAACTGCTTCCGCCGCCGACACCACCGAATATTAATTCAATAGGTGGTGTTTCAAGCTTGGGTGGTTTCGTTGTTGTTTTAGTGGTTCCGCCACCGATATACCAAACTTGAAATCTCAAACAATTTTCTTATAAATAATTAAACAACTAAAACGTTTCTATTCAAAATAGTCTACAGAGACCTACAAACCATGAGATATCCAAAACATTATATAATTAAATTGTCAATTCCTACCAAATCTTTAAGAAATAAAGACGACATCGAGTTCTTTATAGCCAAAATAATGGATCGATTGCCAAGATGGGTTTTAAATATTGATGAGTATCAAAGGAATTGAGCTAAGGGTGTCCACATCGTTGGTTCTACCTTCTCGACCACTTAAACCCCACCACCTTCGCCATAACCGCCGTCAGCCACTGAAATATCGAGATCTAAACACAAAACCAAAACCCGAGTTTAACTTACTTATAAGCTCGAAACACATTCTACAGGAGACCCGAGATTCCAGCGATGGAGGTTTGTTGGTGATGGTTTGGCGACAAGGGTGTGGTTACGTGGTGGTTTTGGCCGGTGTTAGGTTGTTGGTGGATGATGGTTTAGTGAGAGAAATGAAAGGGTCGTATATGTTTTGTGATGAGAAAAAAAAGTGTGTTTTTGGGTGGAGGGTACAACTTACAAGTAGTTAATTTTGATAGATAAAATAAAATTAAAGAAAGTAATATGAAAGGACAAAAATACCCTCTTATTTAACAGTCAAACTAACGGAGTTAGAAAATTCGGATCAGACCCGAAATGGATGTTTCACTTTTTGGGGCAATTCTATATATACTCAACTTAAACATAATAATTTCATAAAATTCTTTAAATGCATTGTACTTATGCACCAAAAATTTGTGCTTTGGGGAAATATGGTATTTTGATTTTCAGATTGGGTAAATATGGAATTATCCTTTCACTTTTGGACCAAACCTAAAACTTTTTGAAAATTTGGACTGAAAATGAAATACCCGCAAACCACAAGGACTAAAAATGTAGTTAACTCTAATTTTAAAGGATAGTAATTTCAAGTCTGTCAATTCAAAATGGAAGGCAATGCAAAGATGATAGATATTAAATTTTTTTGATTATATCCGAGGAAAATAAAGATGGTTTTAACTAATTTAAAAATTTACAAATTTAAAAATTTGAGGTTATACAGTTTTGAGAACACGCATACCACGAATTACATGCACATGACGCAAAATAACATTATTTACATAAAAAAAATACTCTATAAACAACTAAGAGTGCAACTTTTTTACATCTAAAAAATATAAACAACTAAGGAGTAAGTGTGAAATATGTAATAAAAATCATAATATTTGCCATAAGGATTTTAAAGTATAAAAATGTGTGAGAAAAATTATTTCAAATACGTAGCATCGTAGGCGTAATAAGTGTTTGATTAAATGGCAACAAATCATTCATTTTAGATGATCGTACGTATTTGGTAACTTGACTATATAGATATCAATTCGATATCTTAATATGTTATATATGAACTCATTGTTTGAAATCTACCTCATATAGTACCCCACATATTGATGCTAGGATGCACCACCGAATAAGCTATATATGATAGTTCGATGCTACTAATTAAAAAGTAGTTCGTATTGACTTCTGTAAACACGAACAAATATTTTGCTTCAGTGAGATATAATCCATCTTAAGAAATGCACATGTAATTTTTTTATGTTGTTAGTATCATGGATAAATATGTTCTTGGCATTTGAAAGATGCTCATTTTAACTCACAATAACCCAAATGTACCATACCTGATATTAAATACGTTATATAAAAATACGATGTTTTAAATTAGAATAATTTCATTGGAAAAACAAAAACTTTGAATGTTCGGACCTTGAAATAATATGTAATATAAATATGATATTCTATATTATCAAAAATAATGTAGCCGTGCTTTAGAGTGAATAAAGGCGTGAAAATAGATTTTAAGTATTGGAGGTGCTTTAACAAACCCTCGCTCAGTTTCTCGCCTCTCACTCTTTCTCTCTCCCCGGCGCCGTTTCTCCTCCACCGGGCTGCAAATTTATCTCCGGCGTTTTTGTCGATATTTATGAGATTCTATAACAGAAGGACAGTGTGAAGGTCCGGTTGGCTCAACATGAATAACCTGAAGTTATCGTGGGAGGTTTGGTCCGAGGTGCAATTGCAGAGAGAGAATGGAGAAGAGTATATCCGACTAACCACCGTGGATATGGAGCGCAACCGCCTATTTTTTGCTTCCTCTGCCAACTACATATACGCTACACAACTTCCTTCACCTCAAGTAAACCACCTTCGCGTCGTTCGCTTGTTTATTGCCCCCTCTGGTTCGCATTTGTCTGCGCACTTCACTCATTTTTTTTTTCTGTTACAATCACATGTCATTAAAATATTTATGTACAAAGGGATTCCACCGGCCTAGTCAAGTACGGTTTTAGCATATATATAGTTTGAACATGTGGAGTGTATAAAAAATGAAGATGAACCTGGTGCACACGAGAAAGTTAGTGGGAGTACAATAATATTTCTGGTGTTCTATGTGGGATGCCATTCTACTCATTGGAAACTGACCTTCCTATTCTGCAAAGTGTTGAACTTTGGTTCGGGGAAATGTTTCACAATGAAAAACCCGGGTGAAGCCACTCTTAATATATTATTAAGCAGAAATATTTATAGAGATAGATCTAAGAAGCTTCTAGTACTCGGTGAAAGTACATAAATTGACAAAATGAAATGTTTCCTGATCATAGTTGTCAGTACGGCGTTTAGCGACGCATATCGGTCTGTCATCGCTAAGTGGGTTATAGTGTCGTTATGTCCTTTTAGCGGAATTTAGCGGACAAATAGCGGATAGCGGTGCCCTGGGCGCTACAGGCCGCTATTCGCCACTGACAACTGTGTTCCTGATACAACTGTTTGGTGGATGTTTTTGTTGTTGGTATTTGGAACATTATGGTAATGTACGCTCTGGCAGCAGTCACACTAGAGTTTACTCGATGGTGAAATTATTCTATTAGCTCTTTATTGATGAATAACATATTTCTTTTGCTTAAAAACAAACAAAAGTTGTAACAAATTAATGACTGGAGATGGATAAACATACACTGCTTATAAACATTCATGTGACGCAAACACGTCTGACTGAACTTGCAAAATATGTACAAACTTTTACGAAAAAGGTATTATTTGATGTGCAATCTCTTCTCCCCTGCTTTTTTTTCGTTCTTTTGAGAATCACATGTGTTTTAATCCAGATTGATGGAGCTTTCGATAAGAGCTCTTTCCCTGCTTCCACTCAGCTGATTGATCTAGAAACTGGAGATTTTATTACTTGTTTGGAGTATCTCATGGAAAAGGAAGCCTTGATTATAGGCACTTTGAAAGGACTTCTCTTACTTCATTCTGTGGATGAAAATGCAACAGAAATTGTTGGGCGGGTGGAAGGTGGTATCAGGTGCATTTCACCAAGTCCTGATGGAGATCTATTTGCTATGATCGCTGGCTTTGGGCAGATTCTAGTGATGAATCTTGATTGGGATCTGTTATACGAGGTGGCGCTTGACGACTTGCCTGAAGATGTTGACGTACGTAAGGACTTCCTGCCATATACTTATTTTATAGGTTAATCTGAATTCTGAAACAAGCACGTACAAGTTTCTTTCACGTTTTTTACATGGGGACATCTATTCTAACTTTGCCAGTGCTCATCAAAGAAAATTAATTTATAATTGACAAACTCGAACATCTGTAGTTTAGTATTATATTAAGATTGGAATTGAAAAAAGAATTAAATTAAATATTAACAAACTTATGATGAGTTTCAAGTGATAGGGACTCTGTTGACCTGACTTGGGGAGAGGATTAGAGTATCAGATGAAAGTTTAAGATGTTGAGACTTGATAGCGAGCCTTAACACCATTGTATTGGTGGAAATTGGAAGATACTAACAAGTAGCAAAATGTGCTTAAAAGGAACAAAATGTATAGTGCACCATTAGTTCAGGAACAATAGTCTTCAAGCTTTTCGGAGTTGGTATACCACAGTATGCAGATACGATGGTTTGACTGTCTTTGATGTTCTGATGTCTTGTTATCTTATGGACTATTGTTTGGTAAAATTTGAAGATACTAACAAGTAGCAAAATGTGCTTAAAAGGAACAAAATATATAGTGCATTGGTAGTTCAGGAATCACAGTCTTCAAGCTTTTCCGAGTTGGTATACCACAGTAGGCAGATGCGATGATTTTGACTGTCTATGGTGATCTGTCGTCTTGTTATCTTATTGACTATTGTTTGTTGTGCCCTACAAATTGTATCGTAGATGAGTTCTATATTTCGGGCCGGGTGTGTTTAATCAGGTTTCCTTTTTACGCAAATACATGTAACCTTTCCTGAAGAAAGAGGAACTCATTTGTGCTTTATTAGAATAGGAAAACTGAGTTTTGATGTAATAGCATAACATATTTGATCAGTTATCTTGTTTTTCAGATGACTCACATTCTTTCTGCTGATGACTCCTTTGTGGCCTCCATTACATGGAGAGGTGATGGAAAATATTTTGCATCATTAAGCAAGGTGCATGAGTCGTCTCCCTTGCGTAAGAAGCTTAAAGTTTGGGAACGTGATTCAGGGGACCTCCACTCTGTTTCTGGACCAAAGCCTTTCATGGGATCAGTGGTGGATTGGACCCAAAGTGGAGCCAAAATTGCTGTAGTATACGATCAAAAGGAAGAAAAGCAATGTCCATCTATAGTTCTATTTGAAAAGAATGGTCTAGAGAGAAGCTCATTCAGTATCAATGAGCGAATAGATGTAACCGTGGAATATCTCAAGTTCAACTGTAACTCGGATCTCCTTGCCGCTATTGTCAGGGGTGAGACCTTCGACACCCTCAAGATATGGAACTTTAGTAATAACCACTGGTATTTAAAGCAAGAGACTCGTTATTCAAAGAAGGATGGTATAAAATTTATGTGGGACCTGACAAAACCATTGCAGTTGGTGTGTTGGACTCTTGATGGCAAAATTGTAACTTATAAGCTTGCCTGGGTTACAGCTGTAACCGACAACTCAATAGCATTTGTAATTGATGGCTCAAAAGTACTGGTGACACCCTTTTATTTGTCCCTGATGCCGCCTCCTATGTACTTCTTTAACTTGGAATTTCCTAGCGTGGTTCGGGATATAAATTTCTGTTCCAAATTGTCCAAAAATCATTTGGCTGCATCTTTATCTGATGGAAGTTTGTGTATTGTGGAGCTTCCCCAGCTTGATAAGTGGGATGAACTGGAAGGGCAGACATTTAAGGTTGATGCAACATATTCTGGTACAGACTGTGGCGCATTGCTGCATCTTGCTTGGTTGGATTCATATGTGCTTCTTGGTCTTTCTCGTTTTGGATTTAGTCATAGTAATTGCTGTAAGAAAACCTCCTTTGATGGGGATGCTCGTCCAGGATATTACCTCCAGGAAATTGAGGTAAGATGTTCTGAAGACCGTGTTCCTGGTTCCATGACGTCTTCAGGATGGCATGCGGAAAGTCGTCATCAGATTTATCTTGAAGGGGTGGTAATTGGTATAGTGCCTAACCCACTTGCTAGATATTCTGCATTTGTTCAGTTTGGTGGTGGAAAAGTGCTTGAATACATGTCGAAGTTGGCTTTGAACAAAGGAGTCGGTTTGCAGAGATGTGATGACGTGGGCTTCCTGTCATCCTGCCCATGGATGGGTATTGCCCCAGTTGGAGGCTATGCACGAGAGAAAACGTTTCTTTTTGGGCTCGATGACAATGGAAGATTGCATCTGGATGGAAAAATAATGTGCAACAACTGCAGTAGTTTTGCATTTTACTCAAATTCTGCTGATGGGATGATGACACATTTGGTAATGACAACTAAACAGGATTTACTATTTATTGTTGATGTTGGTGATGTTGTGCTTGAGCAACTGGAACAGAAGTATGAGAATTTCCTTCCTGTTGTAGCAAGGAACAAAAGGGGAGTAGATGAAAGCATTTTTATCAACATATGGGAAAAAGGGGCCCAGATTGTTGGTGTTCTCCACGGAGACGACTCTGCTGTCATACTGCAAACTCCTCGAGGAAATCTTGAATGTGTGTATCCTAGAAAATTAGTTCTCGCTTCAATAGTCAATGCTTTGGTTCAAGGGCGCTTTAAAGATGCTTTGCTTATGGTGAGAAGGCATAGGGTTGACTTTAACGTCATTGTCGATCATTGTGGTTGGCAAGCCTTTATTGATTCGGTTGCAGAATTTGTCAGACAGGTTAACAATCTGAGCTACATAACTGAGTTTGTTTGTGCCATTAAACCTGATGATATTATGGAGACACTGTATAGAAATTACACGTCTTTACCTTGCATTAAGGGTGGCAAAGCTGTAAGGCACAGAGAACGAACGAGTAGTGATGGTGGCGATAACAAAGTAAACTGTGTCCTGGTGGCAATCCGGAAGGCTCTCGAGGAACAAATCGCGGAAACTCCTGCAAGAGAGCTTTGCATTCTCACCACTTTAGCTAAAAGTAGTCCCCCAATTTTGGAGGAAGCTTTGGGGAGGATAAAATTCATTCGTGAATTGGAGATATCTGCAGCTGCTAATCCTAGCCGCGCGTCTTATCCTTCTTCTGAGGAATCTTTGAAGCACTTGTTGTGGCTTTCCGATTCCGAGGCAGTTTTTGAGGCTGCTTTAGGCCTTTATGATTTGAATCTCGCTGCTATCGTTGCATTAAATTCCCAAAGAGATCCGAAAGAATTTCTACCATTTCTTGAAGAATTAGAACGTATGCCACCACTTTTGATGCAGTATAATATCGATCTCAAATTACAAAGGTACAAAAGTGCTTTGAGGCATATTGTCTCTGCCGGAGACGCTTATTACGAAGATTGCTTGAACCTGATGAAGAAAGTTCCAGAACTTTACCCGCTTGGGCTTGAGTTGATTGGTCATCCTCGTAAGAGATGGCATATTTTTGAATCATGGGGGGATCATCTTAATGCGACAAAATGCTTTGAGGATGCAGCCACCACTTATCTGTGTTGCTCGTGTTTGGAAAAGTCGTTAAAGGCATATCGTGCTTGTGGTAATTGGAAGGGGGTGTTGACAGTTGCTGGCCTTATGAAAATTGAAAAGGACAGTCTTTTGCAGCTTGCACGCGAGATATCCGAGGAGCTTCAGGCACTTGGTAAACCGGGGGATGCTGCAAAAATACTATTGGAGTATTGTGGTGATGTTAATAGTGGAGTTAGCCTCTTGGTGGATGCAAGGAATTGGGAAGAGGCGCTGCGGGTTGCTTTTTTGCATAGAAGGGATGATCTGGTTTTAGTAGTGAAGAGTGCATCTTTAGAGTGTGCCAGCGTGCTTGTTGGAGAATACAATGAAGGAATGGAGAAAGTTGGCAAGTACTTGACCCGGTACCTAGCAGTTCGCCAGAGAAGATTGGTACTTGCTGCAACAATCAAATTGGATGAGCTATATTTAGATGATGAGACTGCTTCGCAAGCTAGCAGCAATTTCAGTGGAATGAGTGCTTACACGACTGGGTAAATTTCTGTGGCTCTCGTCCACCAATTTTGGTTTCTGCTTGCTTTTTATTATGAGAAAAATAACTTTAAATTGGTGGTCGATCTTTTTTGCTTTGCCCCTTTGTATTTTTACTCCTAATGATGGGTAATATATGTGCTTGCTCTTTGAGAAGAAACTTTGACCGTGAATAACTTTCTGATCTTATCATGAAAAATTATCAAGAAACTAATATTATGAAAATATATTAATAAACAAATCCAAGGATGTAATTTTTATATTTAGCAGTCCTATGTCTAAAAAGAAATAAATGATCAAAGTTCAGTTTTGAAAAAGTTAAACGACGCTCATTATGGATTGTAGGGAGTATTATTTATCTCTAGGGATAACTACACAACCACCCCTCATGTATTGTCTAATTACAAAAAAAAATCACTTGCTCTCTCAATTTCATGTTATGTGTCTTTTTGGTTTTACTTTCCACTTTGACCAGAGGTGATTATCTCTCAAAATATAACGATAAAAAATACTAAAAAATTATATTATAAAATACTTCTTAATGCAAATCACAGTAAACTTTTCTTTAAAAATTATATGGTTTTTATGAAATAAACTATGGTCAAAGTTCAACTTGAAAAAAATAAAACGACTTTAATATGACACGGAGGGAGTATCTTTTAAAACTACAAACATCCTCCTTGAGGTATGTAATTACCTTACAAATATGTCCTCTTGATGATGCAATTTGTGAACCAAAAACATATATCAAGGTAGTATTTTTAACTTTAAAAGGTAACCTTTTTTAGTTGTATATAGGCTAAACCTAAGGGGTAGTTTTTGTAATTATCCCTTATTTCTATAAAATACCTTTTATTCATTGCTCACTATGGTGTTTGATCTTTTGCATAGAAAATGCTACTTTACGTTTGTTCAGTTACTGTTTCAATACACATTCGATCACTTTTTCGGGAATGAAAATATTGAAATGATGGATGAAAAATTTGGACTTCTATGATGCACCCCATCATTCACAATCTTTACCTCAATAGTGAATTGTTCATGTAGTTCTATTCTTCTCAAATTAACAAGAAAGACCACTAGGCCTACATGATATCCTCAATCTCACACTTCCTTTTTTCCCTTAATGCTATATATGGATCATGGATTTTAGTCATGAAAAAGCTGAAGTAGTTTTATTTGTTTGAATTTGAAGGGTAAAAAAAAAAAGATACATTAAGTTATGCTTATGTTTTCAAAAACGAAAATGCAGTGGACGTACTACGTTTTCCTTCCCTTTTTATTTATTTGTTATCATTAAACTATCTTTCAATTGCTGTTTAGATGTAAATAATTGTTGTAAGTAGAGATATTAACTGTTAACTGTCGCCCTAGCAGAACAAGAAAAGGCTCAAGCGCATCTTCTACCTTCAGCACGTCCACTAAGGGTAGGGGTCGTCAACGGAATAGAGGAAAAATTAGAGCCGGAAGGTACATCCTGTTTGCTTATATTTTTATTATCTTTTTTTTTTTTAATTTATATATAGTTCCCAACATATGTGAAACACAGAGTTAAAATATCCTCTTACACAGCCCTTCTATTTTTATTATCTTTTTTTTTTTTTATATATGTATATATAGTTCCCAAGATATGTGAAACACAAAATTAATTATCCTCTTACACAGCCCTGATGAGGAGATGGCTCTAGTAGAGCATTTAAAGGGGATGTCTCTCACCGAAGGAGCAAAAATCGAGCTTAAGTCTTTGTTAGTTTCACTCGTGATGCTTGGCGAGGAAAACACTGCAAGGAAACTGCAATGTACGTGCGGGAAGTTCCAAGTGTCTCAAATGGCAGCCGTAAGATTAGCAGACGATGCTGTGCTCACGGATAACATTGATGAGTATTCCTTTACTTTGGATCGTTACATTGAGATTGTGAAGAAAGAAGAGAAGAATTCCGATGCATTTTCGTGGTGGTCGAAAGTATTGCTTTGATCGACCCATGTCCTAGCAGTTTTTTAGTTGGATGATTTTGATTTAACTCTTTGTGCCGACTTCTATCGTCAAGTTCACTACTCCTGTTTTATATTAAGTATCATTTTTTTTTTTTTGCAGAACATTGATCATAGATTATTTCACAAAGATAATTATATAAATTTATACAAATTATACTGCTAGATTCGTATTAGCATATATTTTTAATATAATTTTGTAATTCTTTTTTGCTATTATTCTTTGAACGATGATCTGTGGGCAAAGTTCAACCTATAAAAAAAATAAAACGACACTTAATAGAATAAAGGTGCATGCTCCCTACTCCCTAGTCACTAAAAAAAGATGAATAAGTTGGAAGAAAAGTAAAAATTTGCAATGTGAAACATGAAAATTGAAGATTACACTGTAAATAAATATTGAACTGCATTTTTGTATATTATAAACAGTTTAATTGAAGGTAAGGTTGTATGGTTGAAGTGCGAAAATATTTATAGAAATGCTAAAAATATCGGGAAATTCTATTGGTCCCTTTTGGATAATGTACATGTGTTTTTTTGCTGTTTTTTCCTTTATGTAATTTTAAATAGATTTGAAATATACGTTCATTAGATTCAGTTTATCGTAATGCTCCACTTCTTAGACATATTACTCCATATTAAATGTACAAATAAACAATAATTTTTAAAGATAAAAAATGACATCTAATCAAAAAATATACTCCCTCCGTCCCATATATATATAGGTCACATTTGATTTTTTCGGTCAATCGTGTTTGACTTAACTACGAATTAATCTTAAATCGCAAATATAAAATATTCGATTAAATTATATAATGAAAATTTATATATGGGACAGATGGAGTATATTAAAACAACAGTTTTTTCTTATATTTAGGACTAGAAGCTTTTAAAACCAGAGTAATTATTAGCTTGCAGCTTTTAACTCTAGACACTCACTTAATCGACTTTTTATAAACTAAACATTTATCCTATATTATTTCATAAAAAATAATTATATAATATTTATATCTGCTAGAATTGTATCTAAATATATTTTATAATATACTTTTAATACTTATATTTTGAGAGAGAATATATTATTAAAGTTCAACACGAAAAAAATTCATAATTAATATTGTATTTGTTTTTTAATAGACGCCGTTTTCATTTTTTGAGCCGAAACTTTCTAATCATATCACGAAAGAATTATCAAGAATAATATAATAAAAATATTTTTAAAGAATTAAAAGATATAAGTCTTTGTATATTTAAAAAATAAATAGTCAAAGTTCAAAATGTAAAAGTCGAATAATATTTATTAAAAACATGGCGATAATTCAACGGAGTAGCACGTTTGTTCTTTGTTGTACTCTACACTTTACTTCCTAATTTTCCCCTCCATCATTTTCATATTTCTTATCATTTGTGATGTGCACTTTAGAAAAATTATACTGTATAACATGATATACCGTTCATGGTAGATCAGCTATGATTATGTTATATACCAATTGTGATTATGTCGTTGCGTCATATTTTAACTGGTGTGATTACACTATATACTAGAATATTAGTTACTAATTACTATTGATGTGTATTTTACACCGTACATCATGTTGTGGACTATACTAACTCTGCACTTTATGTTTTAACTTTCTCCAACTGCACTTTTATTTTGTTATCTTTTCATCCTTCTTTAGTTGAATGTTAGTGTGCAATCTCAAAGTTTTATATTTATTTATTTTTATACATTTATAAGCTTTATATTTATCATCTTTACATAATCAAATTAAACAATTATTTTTATATTTATCTCCACGTAGACTCATTATTATTATTTTTTAATTTTTAATTTCCAGAAATATTTATCATCATTGCTTGTACTAATTATTATAAAATACATAAAATATACACCAGCTGTCAAGTTTTCAGTGGAACACAGGGAGTATGATACTTGAACATGAAGGAAAAAAGATAAAATTCATGTAAATAAGAAATAAAGTATAAATCAAAAATAAACATGCAAGAGAAAAAAATATTATACTCACTCCGTCCAGCTTAAATGTTTATATTTCTCTCAAACAATAGTATCTTTAGTAAGTTTACTTATATCACTTTTTACAATCAAATCAAACATTTACTTTTTAATTTTTAAACTTCACTAAACATTCATCATCCATTACTATTTATTAATCTCTACCACACATTTATCATCATTACTTATAACAATCATTACCTAAAATACATCAAATATACATTTTCTAAACCAACTGCCTTGGCGCAATTGTCCATCTGACCTTCAATTTAGTTGGAGGTCAGGGGTTCAATTCATAGTGGCTACACTTTGGAAATTTCTCAAGGCTCAATGATGCTTTAGTCTTTGACTAAGGGTTAGGTCCTAGTCCCCCGGGTTAGCTGACGAATAGTTACAATATCATGTGCTTCAATTGATCTCGGTGGGAACCTGCTGTTGGATTATGGAGACCCGACATGCATATCTATCGGGGTCCAGCATGGAGCAATCACTTTGGGATAACTCCTTGTGCGCGGAAGTGGAGTATATTTAATTGTTAGTCAGGTACATTATCTCGCGCTCGCGGAATTGCTGAGGCATTACGAGGGATTAGTCATAGTACAAAGTATGGATCACCTATATATCAAAAAAATATACACTTTCTATCAACTTTTAACCGAGACAGGGGAGTATAATACCGGAGGTACATAAGAAAATATAAAAGTGACGGATAATAAAGATAAAAAACATATTTTATTTATAGTATATTTCCCCCGTTCTCTTATTATTGCAACGTGTTGACTATTACACTGTTCACATACTCTCTTTTGACCATCTTTTGTGATTTATACATATGAAAAAATATAGTCATGTGGGATCTTGTTAGATTCATCTCGAAATATACTTTCAAAATATTAACTTCTATAATTTTTAAAAATAAAAAATTGAAAATATAATAATTAAAGTTGTGCATTGACAAACGTGAAAGTTCATATATAACTTGAATGATTTACTTGATTTAAAGCTACATAAGTTTAGTAAGAGAGTTGTACTCATTGCTTTAAAGTACGCACACATTTATAGACGTCTTTTCTTTTATTCACCAAACCCCATCATTGGAAATGAAAATTTTTCCCCAATTCCCCACGAGACCCACCACTTAAAATCAAAATATCTCAAAGTACACATCAAAAAATCAAGTGGATCATCCCAAGCCGTCCGATCAAAGATAGCGTGGTCCATCACCACACATCTCGAGGGCTTAGCTGTGTTGCCCTGCTGACGCGTCCATTATTCCAATCCTAGACTCTTACATCTGATTTTCTTGCTTGCCGTGGCGGGTTACTAGATGTGTGACGTAGTATGACGTGGGTTAGGCTCCAATGGTCCCTCGGCTACCGTAAGCTTAGACCACTTTTTTTTTTTTTAAAAAAAGAAAAAGGCAATTATATATTTATTCCGTCCCGTTCGAAAATTTATTTTCAAAAAAATTGTTCTTTTAATAAATTTGCAAATAATTATTTTTATATTTTAATTTTCACCACATACTTATCATCAATGTTATTTATTTTCCTAATCTCCACTATATATTTATCAGCGTTATTTATAATAATTATTACCTATAATACACTAAATATATACAATCTGTCAACATTTAAGTGGGACAGATGGAGTAATATTTCTCAATCTGCTTAAAGTTTTATTCATAAATTTATTTTTTATAAAATTTTTCTATTATACTATTACATAATTAAATCAAATAATTATAATAAAATTACTTAATCTCCACCATATATACTCGGTATAATATCTTTTATTTTATAATTTTAACCACATATTATATTTACACTATTTGTTAAATTTGCTTAAAGACTTATAAACTTACACTCTAGCAATATTTAATTCTCTAGCAATATTTTTATTTTAATGGAAATGATATCCTCAATGCAATTATGGAATGATTTTTCTAGTCTTATGTGTATCATCTAAATAACTAACTAAAATATTTTTTTAGCTGCAAAAAGGAAAGAAATATTTTTTTTAAAAAGTGGCAAACATTGAGGACTTTTTGTGCAATCAGGTCAATAAATTGGGTGGTGGGCGGTATGCACAGCGGCATAGCCATATCGTCGGTGAACACCGTCGCCACCTCGGCGGTATGGCCAGCGGCATGGTCTCAGCGACGGGGTTTCATGCTGCGGAGGTTATGCAGCGGTTTGGCAGGAATCTGACCGTTGGGGAGGTGAAAACAAAGAAAAAAAAAATAGAAGTTGAAATAGATCCGTTGGGGTACCAAACCAAAAAAAAAAAAATCCTTATATATACTAAACTAAAACACATACAATTTTATACTTTCAACTCACATATTTAACACAAACAATACAATTCACATATTTTTACAATGGTTTTATCCTGTTCTTCTTCGTCCGACTCGATATTTATTCCTGCCGAATCGTCCGAACTATTGGCATCCGGTAGCACCCTACAAACCTTATTAGCCGTGTACGATTCAATTGACGACATGGCAAGCTCTACCGAAACTCGGGAGTATATAGAACGTTTTCGTGAAGAAGCTTTACAAACCCTTATGAATAACTATTTCGTTGAACGTCCAAAGTTTTCCGACGATACTTTTCGTGATAGATTTCGTATGAATAAAAGCTTGTTTTTAAGAATTGTTGCTGATGTTGAAGCGAATTTCGAATGGTTTCAAGAGGGCCTTGATGCGAGGGGAAAAAAAAGTTTCACGGCGTTACAAAAATGCACATCAGCCATTCGGCAACTCGCAACGGGTGAACCTCCAGATAGATTTGATGACTATTTAAACATGGCACGCCGAACGTCAGGTTATATATTTTTTTTAGGTTATCGTTATATTTTTTTTAAGTTATCGTTATATATATATATATATATTTAAGTTATCGTTATTAATTATAAACTTATGTTTATAGGAGAATGCCTTGATAAATTTTGCCAAGCGATTATTGAAATATATGGTCGAGAGTTCTTACGTAGGCCGACATCCCATGACATTGCACGCTTATACGAGTTCCATGAAGATAAACATCACATTCCTGGAATGCTTGGTAGCATTGATTGTACACATTTCCCATGGCGTAATTGTCCTAGACATTTGAAAGGTCAATATAAGCGAGGTGATCATGAACACCCAACTATTATGCTTGAAGCCGTCGCTTCATACGATTTGTGAATTTGGTATTCGTATTTTGGTCCTCCCGGTGCAAACAACGATATTAATGTTTTGAATCAGTCACCATAGTATCTTACGGAGCGAAATGGAACGGCGCCAAACAGTTCATTTCATGTAAATGGACGGTTTTACAAACGTGGATATTATCTTACCGATGGAATCTATCCTGCATGGTCAACATTTGTTAAAGCATATAAGCATCCGGTTGAACTGAAGGAAAATAGATTCAAGAGGCTACAAGAGTCTGCAAGAAAAGATGTCGAGCGAGCTTTTTGTCGTCTTAAAAATAAATGGATGATTATCGGTCGTCCTCTCCGGGCTATGTCGGTTGAAAAGATTCGACAACTCGTTTATACGTGTATCATATTTCACAATATGATTTTAAAAGACGATCGAGTTGCAATATCACTGGTTCATATAATGGATCCGCCGGTCGCTTGATTTATGACGATAGTGTATTAGAGGAGTTACTCGATGAACAAATCCATTGTCGTCTCCTATATGATCTTACGGACCACGTAGAGGCTCAAAACTTAACATATCTCGATGATTAGTTATTTCCTTTTTTTTAAGAATAATGTAATTTTCTTTTAATTATGTTTTTTTAAGTATTATGTAATTTTCTTTTAGTTATTAATGAAATATTATGTTTTAATTAAATTGTTTAATATAATTTATGAAAATAAAAAAATAAAATTAGTTGGGAGGTATGAAAAAGGCATGGTTGCCACTAAAAAGAGGTTGGGGGTATGAAAAAAGTATGAATGAGGTGGAATGATATTATTGGTGGATTTGGGAGGTATGGGATTTTTGGGAGGCATGACTGCCACCATCCTAACGGTATTTAAATATTATTAATTTCTAAATAGATTAATTGATATCATTGATTCATTTTATCTTTAATAATTACTTACACGAGGCGTTCAGACCCGTGCGATGCACACGAACTGTATCTAATTGTTCATTGCATAATATTTGTGTAAATTGTTGAAGTGTAAGTAAGATGGTGCATCTAATTGAGACGCGATTTGGCTAAGCTCCATTATTATCTCAAAAATACGGTTAAGTGCAACATCCCAACATTATTTCATAACAAATTCGTTTAAGCCCATAAATATCAAAGGTCAACCAACAGTCCATTGTAACAAGTTACCAAAGTCTGATAAAGGCCCAAGATGTAGTAACCTTAATACCCACTTCTTCAAGTATATGAGAGTAGTACCCTAATCTTTAGCATCATTTAACCCTAATATTCCTCTCACCCTCAAAACATCCGCCCCCATCTTATTCATTCAAAGTCAAAAGAAATATTGAGAATAGTATTACCATCACTTCCAAAAACACTCTGAGCCACATACACTTAAATCTATCTCAACCCAAATGCGTCGCACAAAAAAACAAATATTTCCCTTTCTTTCCTTGGCTACTATCAAATGAATTACAAATAAACAAATCATGTGGTTTTCGCTTCAAGATCCTTGCATGGGTCTAAGGTAGGCGTTTGGTTTAATATTTTATTGTTTTTGTTTGAACGAAAGAAAGTAACGGGTATAACAAATTTGTTATATATCGTTCTTTAATTTTTTCGGAGATTAAAAAGATGAGTTAAATATTTTTACAGATCTATGATGAACTTATTATACTCTTGTTGAATCAAAGAGTATTTCAAGAAAAAGTTGAGATCTTTGGTTCTTGATTGTCAGTTTTGATTCGAGTCAAAATTTAGGTTAGAGGATGATGGGTTTATGTTATTACGTGCAGGATAGGATAGTGTAATTTGTGGAGTTGATTGTGGGATAGGTATACTTGTAGGATTTTAGATTCGGTATTTTGATTTGGTTTGAGTTTCGGTATTTTGTTTTTTGAGATTCGGTGTTTTACGAAGCTAAGCTTCAAATAGATCAATGATGGGTTATGTATTCAACTCAAAAAACCGATATCATTTTCAAAAAAACCGATATTGTTATAAACTTGAGAGAAAAAGAGAGAAATTGGAAGAGAAGAAGAATAATGTGTGTATTCTTATGAGGGCCAAAAGCCTTTATTTATAGGTGTAACACCCCGAGATATTCGGAATAATTACAGCGCCGTAAACCCTTTAGGTAAGGATTTACAAGGCTAATTTTAAAAAGAGTGTAAATATAAACCAATCGTACAACTGAAGTTTAAAGACATATTTGATTCAACCGATCAAAGAGTTAATTTATACAACCATATCGAAGGGACATTATTAAAACAGACGTACTCGAGTACTAAACGAAACAAGAAAACAACTCTCAACAACAATAACATCAATCACATCACTGAGCCATCTCATCGTCCTGTCGGTACTGTGGATGCCTCCCCGCTCCTCGACTACCTGAACATCAAAAACAATGTCCACCCCCGAAGGGGTTAGCAAAACAATGCTAGTACAAGTATCGTCATACAATAAATCATCAATGCATCATAAAACATGCAAAACGGACTTCCGCTACCGGAATCCAACGATGCGAATCCTCACGATTCCATCAATACAATACAGGGTAATCCAGCGATCCAGCGCCCTTGGTATAGATCCCCATGATGATCCCGTCGGACCAACGCATGGTGGAAAACCCGTCCAGCGATCCAGCGCCCTCAGCATAGATCCCCATGATGATCCCGTCGGACCAACGCATGGTGGACATTCGATCCGCGCCTCAAGATAGATCCTCATGACCCCCCTCGGATCATTTATACCATAATCAATCAATTATGCATACACATATGCATTTCAATATGTTCATCAATACGAACAAACAACAACGAAAATCACGCGAATTTCCAGAAATACATCTCATATACAAAAATATGAACAAAACCATAAGCATGATAAATTAAACTCGACATATGATACTTGCCTCGAAAATGGCAAGACGAAATACTTCGATGATCTCAACACACTCGAAGGCCGCCTCCTTCGATCAACGTAACCGGCTCGAACCTTAACAAAAGGAACGATATACAAATCATCTCAAGTCGAACGATGGCCTAACAATTGATTACATGGCGAAAAGCTCAAAATAACCAATGCTCGTGCTTAGCGTGCGCTACGTATTTCACGTAACGCGGCGCTAAGCAGTTCGCAGCGACGCTATCGTGTAAGACTAGCGTGCGCTAGTTACGAACTGGCAGTTTGCACCGGCCGATATATAACGTACGCTACGTACGTATTATGCGTTATCTGACCCCGATAGCGCACGTTAACTCACACGTGTTAGCGTGCGCTAATATTGCATGGCAGAATACTGCAAGCCGAAAACTGGGTTGAATGGTGAGGAACTCATGAATCCTACCGTGATAATACAAGTTATCCTCGGGCAAATCATGCTAATAAGGTTTGTGGAAGATTTATGGTTATGAAATACGAATATACGGATAGTCAACTCAACATCATAGTTCATCTACGATCTCCAAGAAATAATCTAAGTTCCATTTGTTCTACGTTCCAAAACACATGATTCCATCGTGTAAAACGTATCAACTGGGCAAATATCCGGTTACTGATCATAACTCGATTTGAACATGCTTAGGAGTCCTTATAATAAGATGGTTCAAAGGTTCATACGATGAATAAGTGTCGAAACGTCGAAATATCCTTCTAACATGTGATGACTGATTATAAACGAAATACCAGCTATCCAAACATGATTCAAACTTCCTTAGGAACATTACTAACATTGGTGAAGAATCACCTACCTCAAGTAGTGAAGAACGCGGAGGAAAATGAAGCGATCCAACACCGAAGGCTTGAACACCAATCTCCAATGATATACGATCTTCAATCTCGAACTAGGAGGTTGATATGAAGTGTTTAGGACGAAGGGAGTTATGATCTAAGTGTAAGAGTTCGGGTTATGGGAGGAGAAAAACTGAAATCTCGAATAGGATGATGTCCTATTTATAATAAATGGCTATTAGCGCGCGCTAGACCCTGTTCGTAGCGTGCGCTAACGGCTCACAGTCTAAACTGTACTCGGCACTTAGCGTGCGCTACGCATATACCTGTAGCGTGCGCTAAGGCGTTGACTCGGCTTTTCCCGAAAGCCGTCCAGGTACATCCGATACGATCCGACAGGGGTCCCCCGGCCAGATCTCACCTACCGCACGTCCCAATCAATTTGACCACGCATAGCGTGCGCTAATTACATTCTGTAGCGTGCGCTATGAAACCATGTTAGCGTACGCTACCCTTAGCCTGTAGCGTGCGCTACATGCACAGAATTTCAACCTTACAAATCACAACCATAAAATTAAACGCTCGGCAACATCGGATTATGAAAATACGGAGAATAATACTCAGACAAAAGTACAATCATTACAATATCACAAGTTCCAATTACATAACAGAAATCTCGGGCATTACAATAGGTACACATCTATGGTTTCAGGGGTATAAAGGTCATTCATTAGTAAATACATTAATTAGAACACTCCCCCTTGAATGACCTTTAATACATGCTGCCTCATTAAAACCTTGTCGGGAAAATCCAGTGGGAAAAACCCGATCGAAGGAAAAAGAGTACAGTTACTCCCCCTGAAATCGATTACATAAGATCTTTGAGTTGACACATTCCGATCTTGTGTACTAGTCTTCTGAATGTTAATGTCGGCAACGCCTTTGTGAATAAGTTCGCCGACTAATCACTTAAGTGAATATTTGATGTATCTACCTTTGAGATACAAGTGACATCGTCTTCATACAATACTTCCTCTTGAATATTATGATGTTCATGTCTCATCAAAACTCCTTCGGAAAAACTCTGTTGGAAAAAACCGATAGAGAAAAAGAGTACATAGTATAAATTTGCTCATGTGTTGTATTGGTTGCCTCGTTAAAAACCTTAACTAAGAAAACCCGGTGGGAAAAAAACTTAGAAAGGGAAAATGAGTACAACCATTTGGTCTTGAGGACCTTTTGACCTCCAGGGTCGACATAATCTTCAACCTAATTTAAAAGTTATGACTTCTCCCCCTCAAGATAACAATCTTGCACTCCAATACCATGAATATAATTTTCATACATGGAGAGATTTAGTGAATAAATTTGCTAGATTATCCTTATTGCTCTTCTGAAGCTCATGTGGAAATAAATTTCATCTTACTTGCCCAAACATTATATGCAACACATAAATGGAGAATATTTCTCATCATAATAAATAGGCATCATGAGAAAAAATATGAGATCATAATACCCTAATAGCCACCAATATCGAATCTCAATCTCTCTCATGTAATAGACCAATATGGTTAACACCATTCCACATTCTCCTTCTTGGAGAAATATTTTGCTAGCATGTTAACTTCAAATTGTATATCAGGCCTGATAATGTAATGCTTCAATAGCATACAAGTACGGAACTTCTGGTCCTCTTATATCTTTGTTATCTTCTTGAGATCTATATGAGTCAGTATCCACTTCAAGTGGTAAGACAACCTTTAGGTAGCTAAATTGATAAATTTTTTCCATCATATAGCTAGATCTACAAGTCGAGACAATACTAATACTTAGTTTTGTTTAAGTTTTTCATTTTTAACTTGTCTTTAGACATGAGTTCAAATAATTCACATATATCCCCTTCAGGAGGAATTCACTTAGTCGGTTGATCCACCAGAATATTTCAAAAGGTATAAATATTTATAACTCAAAATAGTACATGTTGCGAATTTCATGTTCCTATTATTTTAGGAACCTCAAGTCCGTCACGGACTTTCATATAGATATTCGCGTCCAATGTCCCATAGAAAAATATGGTGATGACGTCACTAATTGAATATCTATATTCATAATAATTGTCATATGTATATTAAATGACGAGATGTAGTGCCAACGGGCGAATATATTTTGGGTATGCGCTTAAACCCTTGATATGCTAATCTCGCTTATCTTTCACCACTTTATTTTATTTTGCGAGTTAAGCTTTGTCTCAATTACTTATATTTTATTTAGTGCTTCAGACACTCCACTAGCAATTGTTGAGACACAAAGTGTTGTCGACAACTATCATTCTTGTAAACAATTCTCCCATATTCACAAAGTCCATGACAACTTCAACAAAATCAAATATTCAATATTTCCCATAATATTTGATTTGGTCGTTCCATAATCCCAATACTGTAATTATTTAGTGCACGTGCAATTTAAGGTATTGAGATTCTCGTCTTCGAGATGATCCTCTTCAGGAGGTTTTTGAAGTGATGCTATAGGTTAATCTATTTGTATTCCGCGGATTTTATATTTAATACCAATAAAGAATACGTCTCTCGCACTTCTGGCGTCGAGGAGTATCAACAAATATATTTCGTTCACATTCGACTTTAATTCTTTATGGTACATATACAACTGGTATATGAGATTTCATCACTCATTTGGCAATCAATAACTTGTTGAACTTCGAGTTCATAGTGCGTAAATTTAAATATCCAACCCAATGAGAATTTTCCGACTTTCTCTTATTTATATTTCATATCTCCCTCGAATGTCGGAGATAGTTGGAATTGGATTATAAAATCAATCCTCTTCAGGAGGTGCACTAATAACAGAGTGCGTGACCCAAATATTGTGCCTTTGATATGGATACTTGAATTTGAAATTCATCGCAACATGATCATTGGATAAAATATTATATCACCTATAATTAATTCGATACTCATTGAATAAAGCCCCTTTTAGAGCCGACAATAAGAATATTGCCATATAAAATTATACCAATCCTTCGGGGATTGTCTTTCTATTCCTCAAGTAGAAATTGAACGAATCAATATGACATAAAGTTATGTATTTTTCATTTGAAATAAATACATGCAACTTCAAATGTAAATTGCTCTCAAGGAGCATGTATTTTTCTTCAAAAATATTAATTGTGCTAACTCACGAGCAATAATTTAAATCAAAGATAATCATATATTACCGAAAATATGAACTACTCATCAAGAGTATGTGATATTTTTCAAAAGTATCAATTATGCTACCTTGGGAGCAACAATTTATAAGTATATAACACCCAAAATATAAATTACTCTAAAGAGTATGTAAATATTAATTAAAAGTATGTTTGAGGAGAAAGTAAAAGACAGCAAATCAATTCATTCATAACACTGATAGAGGGGCCTTTATATAGGCATTACAATGAGAGTCCTTACACACATAGGATTCCTAGATAAGGTAAGACATCTAATAGGATCCTACTACCTCTAGAAGGATCTAGAACCTTCCATCTATGTATCTACAATCAGTATTAGGTAAGACACATCACGGGAATAATAATTCCCGGAACACTCCCCCTGTGTCGAGCACTAATACAACAATGGTGCAGAAGATGTTGCCTTCGTAAAAACCTATTCCAAGCCAAAATAAAACCCCATGGGAAAAATAAAGGCTTGATGAGGAAAAGATTGCAATGCACCAACACAACATGTCATGTATACTCCCCTTGATGTATACATAACGACTCCCCCTGATGAGTACCTCAAATCATAGGAGTCAGATGCCAAGTTGCCCTCACAACTATACCAAGGAAAAACCCAGTGGGAAAAATACCTCTTGGTCTAAGTTGAGCAGTACAACGCATCATTGTCCTGGATGTTCTCATAGGTCGCCTCGTTAAAAACCTTACCAAGTGAAAACCCAATGGGAAAAACAAGCCTTGGTCTAAGGACAAAAGAGCGCGATACATCCAAAGTGCGAGTCACTAAAGACTTATCAAGTTTTCCAAAGTCTTGACCTCTATGCACCAAATCACCATAACTTCTTCGATTCAATAGGTATCAACGAGATCAGAAAACTTATGAAAACTAGACACCCATAGCTTTTCATTCACATACAGTACGTAACCTAGATCGACCTGAGCAGATCACAAAGCTCTATCGAAGTTGACTCAGCAAATTACCGGACACATCCTGTCCTACTTTGCAACAATAGTCATATGTCACTCAACATGATGGATGTGATCAAATGGTTGGTTTCCTTGGAAAGTAGACACAAACCTTTCAAATGGTACCAATTTCACTATTTTCCATCAAGTGAGCTGCCATGTAGGTCATATGGGAGATAGACCAACACATTCTGGGCAGATTCGGGTATCAATTTTCAAGTGTCCTTTTTATCGAGATAGAGCGAGCTTCAAGCTTCTTGTCAATCACAGACATTGCGTGAGCGCATCCTAGGCCATCATCACACTGGCTTTACCGGATTATTACGAATGAGTACATCGAGTCAAACATGAGTACATAATACCGTACTTTTCTCTTAAGACTGCATCATCACTTAAGTGAGCCAAGTCTTATGATGACTTCGACTAATCATTGGGAATCATATAGGCATTACTTTATCGTCTCTTAGGGAAACCGTCCCTTAGATTGCCTTAAACCGATTGATGAATACGCATCATCAAGTGTCCCAAGATCCTTTCATTCTTAACTTTGGATTTAGCGGAATCTCTTAGTCTCACAAGAGTACATCACTATAAACCCTTAGTTTTACACGCAAAAGCTTCATATCTCTTCCAAATCAAGTATATACTTAGTATGCGTCCCCGACAATCACTTGTCGACGCGCTCCGTGGTCGAGCCACTTGATTTGAGTCCGATCCACCACGAGATCCTTTTTATCACTTAACTTAGTTCCCACTAAGATAAGATTTAACCACAAGCCGCACGTCGTTTTGGGAAACTATCTAGCGAAAAGATAGTGGATGATATAACATCCATTGCGATAGCACAACTAAGTTTCGTGTCATCGTAGTCGATTCCAGTGCGTTCATGAGAAACCTCGCGCCATGAGGTGAGTTTAACTCTTTCTCTCACTCGCTTTAACAAAGTATACGGATAGGTCTTATCTTTGGAGTGTCGGTACCACTTCAACAAAGGGCTATCACTTTGTCCATACTGGAGTCACATATTTTTCCATTTTAGGCCAAGGCTACAACGTTGTAGATTTTCAACGAAGTATGGTTCGATTAAACTCACATTCCACGTCCTCATGAACCGGCTTTATTCATAGAGTACTCTTTATGGATTGACATTCATTGAGGCGTCCCCCAATGATGACTATAATCCAGAATCACATGAGACGGATGAGTTCATTTGATCATATGATCAAGTTTTCATGTACCAAACTCGCATACATTCTTAGCGAGAGTATTTATCGAACCAAGTGGCATCCCAATACTCGATGAGATCCACGGCCTAGTAACACCATCTACCACAATTTGTGGTGTTACCATATCACCATTTATAGGTGACGAACGTCCATAACCGGACACAATCCTTGCAGACATGTTTGTAGCATGTATTTAATCTCGTCACTTTAGGGAACTTGGTGAGGCACAGTAGGGACAAACTACGACAATTCCAAGTCGTTCTACTCGAACATGATCGTTCGCATCTCCCCCTAACGACGGGAAGACTGGCTCATCAAAGTGACTTACGAGATCGTCTGCCAAGGTACATTTTAAGCGGACTATGAGTGAAAGCGCATGTCATATTCATCATTTATAACCCGTCATAATGCGTTGTGGTGACGCACTTTGGCACATGAACATGTGGACGATAAAGGTTTTCAGTGTTAACACAATCCAGTTAACAAAATGCATATTGTTACACTCGTAACTAAGCATTTGAATGATGATAGGTATAGGTGAATATGACATGTTGACCTATGCTACATAGCCGTAGCTACTGGTCTTGAGAATCCAACAAAACCGCCACCATGCACCACCGGGATCGAACATAAAGAAACGATTGAACCGATGATAGGCCGTTGGTTTTATCGAACCTCTAGTGCTTTCTTGAAGAGTTCACTCCCTTCACCAGCCCCAAACACCTCAAAATTTCGTGATCATGTATAAACGGGTATTTAGGATTCCAAAACCATCAACCTTGTGGTCAAAAACCGATCGAAATGACATCGAACTAGTCGTTAGGACGGCTGGTGGTATGTGAAAACTTCATTTAAGTGGTTCACCTCCTTCCAAGTCTCCAAATGGCACCAAATTTGTGAGAAGGTAGCCTTGGATGTTAGGAAGTACTCGTTAAAATTTCACTTTAAGACTTGGTCTAAAAAGTGGGTGAACCGACCTTTACAATGACTGGTCCGCAAGTTGGACAACCATAACTCAGGTTTCATCAACTTATCAATCATTGTCAAAGGAACAACATAACATATAAATGTTATTACTTGAGTACGACCATTTGTGAACACCATCATAGCATCATAAGCCACCTGTGCTAATACTTATGATCATGTATGTATAAGGACTCGGTGAAAAGGGAGGACTCGACCATGCTTATGCGAGTCGCTACATTATTCTCTTTAGCATAGGAGGGTGTCGTCTCCTAATCGTGCCAAAGAATAGGCTTTAATAAATGAACATGGCTAAGAAGGATCATCGGGGGGGTCTTTGGCGTCACACATGCTTATGAAAGCAAGACGCGGATGACATAAATATCATCATCGGTCATGAGCCCGGCTCACGACTCCACCAACGTTCTTTGGTGTCTTTGATCCAACTAGTTTCTTTGTTCAAAGAAAATGATGTACATGACAATACCGTGGTATATGTATCATAAAACTGTCCAAACTCAGGACTATTAAAGCCTAAATGTGTCAATGTCACAATACATCTTCTGGTTACCAAAACCGATGCAAGCCGGACCATATTGACTCATGAATATTTTTCTTTTCACATATCCAATACAAGTGATGCATAAGATTTTATTCTCACAAATCACAATGAGATGCTATGAGTGATACACTTTGGCATATATATCATCGAGTCATAACATGGTTAAATTGTTACGGAACATATGTGACTAGAAAACGCCATTCGGCATTCAACAACTTGAGCATCATACCGCTCATTGATTGTGATGACCTACTCATCATAGTCACAATGGATTTATAAACCGAAATCAAATAATATCATGTTCCTTGAAAATAGCTTAATACGCACTCAATTTCGCTTGCAAAATTTCATAATCATGAGCATAGCGAATACTCTAACAACATAGAGATTTTATGCTTGATATGATCAAAATGATCTATCATATTGAGTGCATAACATGGCAAGGTTATATGCCTAAGGGGCAAAATTACGACACAAGCATGGTGTAACACTACCATGCACACGCTCGACCTTCTTACAAGGGTGCGTATTTTGGGCTTTCCCAATGAAACTGTTTTTCAACATTTGAAAGATGATAGTTTAGCGTACAACGCATACCAAAAACTGCATCATCTATGGCAAATTCGGCCAGAAAGAGGTTGAAAAATATGTGTCGTAAGACCTCTTGCAAATTCAAGATGGGAACCAAGTTGGTTGGGACAAAAATTAGCACAATCGCTGGAAATAAAATTTCGTGCAGCTTGACCTTTGTTCACTAAAACAGCGATAACTCCCTTGTTAGGAAGGCTATGGACGAACGGTCAGATGTTCTGGAAACTAGACTTCCGTATCTTTCTATCCATATAATGTGCACCACACGGATCATTAAACTCAGATCACAGTGCATATTTTAATTGGCTGTTTAGTTTTTCCCAAGTTTAGTGAGAAACCAAGGTTGAGACCATATCCAATGGCATAAGTGTTGATGCAAAAACATGGCAATGACAGCCATATGTGCGTTTAAACGCAGCAGGGTGTTCGATTTCTTATCTTCGACTAATGATCCTTTCGGTAACTCCAACTTGGTAGACTTGCAGAGAAAGTAGGAATGTCAGTCTGACTAAGGTACGTTTAAAACCACTGATTCCGTTTGAACTTTCAAAGCATAAACAAATACCAAGGAGGATGCGCCTAATCATGATCAAAAGTGCAGAAAAAATCCACCAAAGTGCATCAATCAACCAAGTATTTTAATTCTCAATTTGCAAGTATACGTCATAATAGCCATGTTATATAGATACAACGCGGTGCATCATAATTAAGCATTTTGAACCATGAGACATAATGAATATACCATAACCAACTTGTCTTGACCATCCAATAAGATCGACTAAACATAGTCAAATATATAAGGCACATGCCTTTTTAAATAGTCGGAAAAGTATTCGGACCTATAGTCATACGAACTATAATCGAGGTCAACGAATTCATGTATTTACCGCAATATGCCATTGCCTTACATGTTGAAACTCATAAGAATTACTCGTACATTCTTTCATATATCATGTTGCAAGGAGACGATACATGTCTACACCCACATGCAATATTTTATTTTAATAAGATGAAAGATGGAGTTTTCCAAGTATGGGATTGGGTCAAGACCAAGTGGTGGTCGCTCAATTCAACGTGACAATTCCGTCACAAATTGATTTTAACCCCGACATATCCGTCGCAATCGATGTTTGTCCCATTTGTATGTCACAAATCCGTGACTAATCATGAACGAGTCATAACTTTATCGTTACCGACAATGTTCATTTTTTTTTTCAATTGTTGGTTTAAAATCGACAAAACGGCGACATCAAATCGCACCCAAAACGTGGTGTATGCAACAACCACAAATATCGACTTTCAACAATTATCCGTGACTCCCCCAGGACCGTCACACAGTTTACTTCGACATCCGAGAGTGATACCACCTCTCATTGTCTCATCCACCGCAAAGTAGCGTGGGAGATAAAGAACCCAAATACCCAATTCCCCAAAAAAAATTCCCAAAAGAGAGGAATTGAAAAACGAGAACTTTAATAAAGTCTTATGGGTACTTGATTTCATATATGCTTTGATCCTTGAACGGGCGATTCTCTCCATATGAGCAACATATTTCCGTGGGTACTCCATTCTATATTTATTTTGATCCTTGAACGGGATAAATATGGCTTTTTCTCCATAGCGTGCACATCATCATGAGCGACGTATTTTCCTATATACACGTAAAACATAAACATGTAAGATTCATAAGTGTACAAATTAATGAACAAATGAATCATTGAGTAGGAAAAAAAATGGAGAGTTGAGAAACGCCCGGATAGGGCTACTGGGCTCAATAATTCGGCCGAAAAAGGACTCGAGCGCGGCGATGCAGCAGCTCGGTATTGGATGAGGTCGGATCTCCAAATTTCTTCGTAAAAATCTGCTTCTGTTCGCAGTAGATTCAGTAACCAATATTACACGAATCCGATCTCCACCGTTGAATATACAGATATTTGTGTTGGGAAGTTGGTGCCAAAACTTCACACCGATCCGACGGTTAACGAAACGGGAAACGTGATTTTCAATGCGACGCTGTGCAGAAAATTCACGCGGAAATTCTCGTCTCTCGCTTTTTTCCGATTTTGATAGGTTTTATCTTGATTGCACTAGGTTTTCAAGCATTAAATATCACGTGCATAAACCGTTTGACGATCCGCGGTGCTTGATCAGATCGGGTCGGCAACCGGTCAGTACAAACCGGACGCCAAACACGGACTTGGTTGCATTCGGACTGAAGATAAGTGGCCGGATACGGGAAGACGACCGGTGTAGATTTGGATTGATCTGCTGTGCACGGCGGATCGCGGTTGGAATTTAGGCCGATCGGGTTTGGATGATCGACGAGAAGCTCACAGGAAGATCGAAAAAACCGAGCAGGGGGCGACGATCCGACGGCGACGATCTGCGCTTGAGCGGCGCGAAAAACCGAGCAGGGGCGGGGCGAGTTGCGCAGGGGAAGAACGACGGAGCCGAGGAGTAGGATTCGTGGTGCAGACGGTTGCGGCGATGACGTGCGGTTCGGATCTCGGTGTAGGTGGGCGCGATGGTGTCCATCTGCGGCGGAGATGGGAATTAGGGTTTCCGATTTTTTTTTTTTTTTCGGAATTTCTGAATTTCGGACGAATTTTTTTCTACTCAATTGAGATACTACGTGCTGATAACGTGTTTGAGGAGAAAGTAAAAGACAGCAAATCAATTCATTCATAACACTGATAGAGGGGCCTTTATATAGGCATTACAATGAGAGTCCTTCGATACATAGGATTCCTAGATAAGGTAAGACATCTAATAGGATCCTACTACCTCTAGAAGGATCTAGAACCTTCCATCTATGTATCTACAATCAGTATTAGGTAAGACACATCACGGGAATAATAATTCCCGGAACAAAGTATTAATTGTGCTACGTCATGAGCAACAATTTATATCAATGTGGTGATAATAAAAGCAATTCAATAACACAAGGCCATATAGAAAATATTCAAAATAATGCTTTTTTTTGTTTAATATTCTTCAGGAATATTAACTTTAATTGATGTGTTTATCATAAATACTATCATAAAAATATGACTATATATCGTTGTGTTTTATCAAGAACATCAACAATTTATTTTTAATAATCTTCTGGATTATTAAAATTATAAATTCATGTTTCTTCAGGAAACCATGAAAATATATTAATTTAATGTATTAAAAGAATCATTACAAATAATTTTATATCAACGAGACATCATGGCCCGTGCGATGCACGGGCTTTATTCACCATAAAGCACGGGTACAATCGAATATCATATTTATATTACATATTATTTCAAGCCCCGAGCATTCACAGTTTTTGTTTTTTGAGTGAAATTATTATAAGTTAAAATATCGTATTTTTATATAACATATTTAATATCAAGTATGGCATAGGCTTAGTTATTGACAGGTTAAAATGACTTGTACTCAAAATGCGCAACATATTTATCCATGATACTAACACCATAAAAAATTACATGTGCATTTCTTAAGATGGATTATATCTCACTGAAGCAAAATGTTTGTTCGTGTTTACAGAAATCAATACGAACTACTTTTTAATTAGTAGCATCGAACTATCATATATAGCTTATTCGGTGGTGCATCCTAGCGTCAATATGTGGGGTACTATATGAGGTTGATTTCAAACAATGGGTTCATATATAACATATTAAGATATCGAATTGATATCTATATAGTCAAGTTACCAAACATGTACGATCATCTAAAATGAATGATTTGTTGCTATTTAATCAAACACATATTACGCCTACGATGCTACGAATTTGAATTAATTTTTCTCACACATTTTTATACTTTAAAATCCTTATGGCAAATATTATAATTTTTATTACATATTTCACTCTTACTCCTTAGTTGTTTATATTTTTTAGATGTAAAAAAATTGCACTCTTAGTTGTTCATAGAGTATTTTTTTTATAAATTTGTAAATTTTTAAAATTAGTTAAAACTATCTTTATTTTTCTGGGATATAATCAAATTTTTTTAATGTCTATCATCTTTGCATTGCATTCCATTTTGAATTGGCAGACTTGAATTTACTATCCTTTAAAATTAGAGTTAACTACATTTTTAGTCCTTGTGGTTTGCGGAGTATTTCATTTTCAGTCCAAATTTTGAAAAAGTTTTAAGTTTGGTCCAAAAGTGAAAGGATAATTCCATATTTACCCAATCTGAAAATCAAAATACCATATTTCCCCAAAACACAAATTTTTAGTACATAAGTACAATGTCTTTAAAGAATTTGTTAAGGAAATATGAAATTATTATGTTTAAGTTGAGTATATATAGAATTGCCCCAAAAAGTGAAACATCCCTAACTCCGTTAGTTTCACTGTTAAATAAGAGGGTATTTTTGTCCTTTCATATTATTTTCTTTAATTTTATTTTATCTATCAAAATTAACTACTTGTAAGTTGTATTCTCCATCCAAAAACACACTTTTTTTTCTCATCACAAAATATATACGACCCTTTCATTTCTCTCACTAAACCATCATCCACCAACAACCTAACACCGGCCAAAACCACCACGTAACCACACCCTTGTCGCCAAACCATCACCAATAAATCTCCATCGCTGGAATCTCGGGTCTCCTGTAGAATATGTTTCGAGCTTATAAGTAAGTCTGTTCTTTTGGACTGAATGAATCTGAACTTAAGCTCAATCAATCAACTGCATAGAATGGATCTGAATCAATCGAATCGAATCGAATCAAACAGGCAATGAATCAAATATATATTAAGGGTAAATAATAATAATAAATATAATAAAATAATAATAAAAATAATAATATAATAAAATATACTCCCTCCATTTTTCTTTAGATGTCGTTTGACTTTTTGACACACATTTTTAGGTGCTTTGACCGTATAGTTAAAATTATTATCTTTAAATATTTTTTTTGTGAATTAAAATTTAGAGGAAAATACGTAGTGTAGAGGAAAAATCAAAGCGACTCAAGAGAAAAATAATAATAACAATAAAAATAAAAAATAAAAATAAAAAAGAATCAAACTGAGCAGAAGTAAGACTGATAAGTTGAGTAAATGATAAGTTGAGATCTATTTGATAAGGTAAATTATAATAATATTAATAATATTATAACAATAACGATAATAACTATAATAATAACAATAATAATAATAACACTGATAATAATGGTAAATAATAATAATAGTAATTAACAACAACAACGATAATAATAAATATTATTAATAATAATAGTAATATTATTAGTAATAATAACAATAATAATTAAGATTAATAATAATAATAATAATAATAACATTGATAATAATGGTAAATAATAATAATAATAGTAATCAACAACAACGATAATAGTAAATATTATTAGTAATAATAATAATAATTAAGATTAATAATAATAATTAATAATAATAATAAATAATAATAAGAATCGAATCGAATCGAATCGAATCAGACCCGAATCGAACTTAATCAATCGAATCGAATGGACTCGAATCGAATGGACTCGAATCAGACCGAAAATCAAAAATAAGTCCAAAAGAACAGGGCCTTACAAACTCGGGTTTTTGTTTTGTGTTCAGATCTGGATATTTCAGTGGCCGACGGCGGTTATGGCGATGGTGATGGGGTTTCGGTGGTCGAGAAGGTAGAACCAACGATGTGGACACCCTTAGCTCAATTCCTTTGATACTCATCAATATTGAAAACCCATCTTGGCAATCGATCCATTATTTTGGCTATAAAGAATTCGATGTCATCTTTATTTTTTAAATATTTGGTGGAAATTGACAATTTAATTCTATAATGTTTTGGATATCTTATGGTTGGTAGGTATCTGCAGGCTATTTTGAATAGAAATGTTTTAGTTGTTTAATTGTTTATAAGAAAATTATTTGAGATTTCAAGTTTGGTATGTCGGCGGCGGAACCACCGAAACAACAACGAAACCACCCAAGCTCGAAACACCACCTATTGAATTAATTTTCGGTGGTGTCGGCGGCAGAAGCATTTGATGTTGGCAGCGGTTCCGGTGGCTGTGGCGGTAGAAGAATCTGCTTTACTGTAGGTGGTGTGTATGACCTATTTTGTGGGTGAGTTGTGTGACTTTTTGGTTTGTTTATAAGGGAATATAAATACCTCAAAGTAGAAGTTGAAAGAGTTAAACAATAAACATGCTTTGTGTGATATGACTATAGAAATTCTTAAAATTTAATAATGAGACTTTGACATGTTTAGTTGGTTGAATTAATTTAGCTTATGGCAATGAACAGGTATGCATACGTTTTTTTATTCTTGCATTTTTTTTTTAATTGTGGCTTGTAAAAGCTCTTTAAAACTTTTAAAAAAGCTTTAGAGATTAACAATATTTCAATTGATATAAATAACTATATCTTATGACATAAATACTCACATTAATACATGGAACTCAATTTTTATATAGATATAGATGATACAAGTATCATCATCAATATAATATGTAATAACTATCGTTATTACTCTTCTTCCAGAAGAAAGTGCAATAATTATTATGCAATTAATCCAACATCTATAAGATGTTGATGAAAATTGGTCAACTCAAAATAATTAAATTTTAAGTGTATAAATGTACTTCATCATATTTACTAGTAATTTATGATATTTATCATACAATATGTGTGAATTTGTATTAATATATCTTCAGGATATATATCATAAATAAATATATAGTTAAATAAAATATAAAAATGATATCAATAGGCTTCAACACCAAAGATGTAAATTTAAACATGTAAATATTGAAAGTATTAGGATTAGTAGACTTCTGGTCTAATAAGTGGTGAATTTTATACGTCGTTTACATTGATATTTTCTCTAATGCCAATTTCTTTTCTTCGGAAATTGTATATATCATTTGTCTCACTTGTTATTGCGGAATCATACATATTTCAAGTGATAGTTTAGAAATCCATAGATTTATCGATACTTAGAAGACAATAGTGCATAATCTTCGACCCTGTAGGAAGGAATTTAGTAGTTCTTCAGGAACTGTCAATAAATTTAGCACTACTTTTTTTTTCATACGAAAATTATCATTCTAGAGATATCATGCATATTTGCATTTTGATGAGACAATAAATCATGACCACTATTTAATCTCAAGAACTTGGCATTCTATTCACAAAAAGAAGAAATAAGATAAGCCAATCATTTGAATGATACAAATATCTTCAGGATATTTGACCCCTTTATCACTAATTATATAGCAACGATCAATTTAAATCATACTTCAGGTATGATATCATATCTTATATTGATAAAAACTCACAATATATCATAAGAGATAATAAAATATTAAACTACACAGTATATAAGATTAGATATTGACATATAATCTTAAGATTATCATTTTCGTGTCCTTATCATTAACCGTTGATATATCAACTCCACGAGATAAAATTTATAAATAATTATCCCCTACAAGGATAAACTCTAAATTTTATCTACTTCGGGAGATAAAATTTGTGCCATGTAATAATGAAATTTTTAATTTAATAGTGTTCACTTTCGGGAACAACTTGATAGGAATATTCGACCACTCACTAATCTTGCTATCATTGAAGCACAGTCGGATTATGATTGGAGTATATCATATCTTGTACGATCTCGATAGATGATATTCTCAAATCATATTAATATTTTTTATTCGAGATATAAGTTATATTTTCCTTCAGGGATAATATCATGTTACATCAAGAACATAATGATTTAATTATGCTATTATATTTATAAGTAACAAATCAATATTCTTCAGGAATATTGTATCATCACATAATTCATATATAAATAAGAATTATTCATTTAGAATAGTAATATTCTTCAAGAATATTATAATTAATTGTGCTACTTCGGGAGCAATAATTTTAAGATCCATAATTGAATATACAAAGGGAAAAAAATAGTACGGGAATTAATCAAGGCTCGAAATAACTAAACTAAAATAGTTGCTTTTTCAAGAGAACTTACAATATTCTTGAGGAATATTATTTTGTATTTTTCATGACGAATTGCACAAATTATTATATCTCATAGTGTTCTTCGTGAACACATCATATTCAACTAGAATATGACGAGATAACATTTTCCTTCTTCAAGAACTACAACAAATCTTTTATCTTAATAATCTTCTGGATTATTAAGTATTGTTGAATCGTGTTTCTTCTGGAAACAAAGATGAATATAATTTGATAATAAATTTTGAGGTCATCATATATATTATTTATATATGATGCACAAAAAGATATAAAATTTAATAACTAAATATAATATATTTTTCCTCAAAATCATCATATGCAAGAAAGGTTTTGAAGGAGTAAATAGAATTAATACCTTTCACCAATGTAAAAAAAAAAGATTATTTCTGTTCGGACTTTTTTTTATGCATACAATATATTTTAGAATCCGATCTCCACCGTTGAATTTGTAGATCTGCTTGTGAGGAAGATACTATAAAAATTTCATGATGATCCGACGGTTAGCAAAGCCGGAATCGCGATTTTAGCGCGATCTCGCAGTGCTGAAAAGCTGCTCGCGTTTTTTTTTTTGTTTATTTCGAAAATCGGAGAGAAAAAAAATTACTCGTAGAGTATCGTGCTGATAACGTGTTATAAACTTGAGAGAAAAAGAGAGAAATTGGAAGAGAAGAAGAATAATGTGTGTATTCTTATGAGGGCCAAAAGCCTTTATTTATAGGTACACATCTAGGGTTTCAGGGGTATAAAGGTCATTCATTAGTAAATACATTAATTACAATAGATATCATTTTCATATGATGGTGGTGAAGAATCGTTCAAAAAAAATGATGGTGAAGATGGTGATAGTTTGTTATTTATAATCTTCAAAAATCCAACTGAAAAGTCACATTTAAAGACTTATTGATGTAATTATTTGTAAGCAACTGAAAAGATGAGAAGATTTTAAACCATTAAGACTTGAAATCGAACCATCAGAATATTTATTTACACATTTTTTTTTTTAAAATTTGAATCTTTTAATAGATATAGATGTCAAAGTATTAATTACAAAGATATCCTTAATGATAAATCATGATTTTCTGTGAGTCTTCTTTTCACTTTCACTACTAGTACATCCATTGCCTACTTGGTGGAGAAGATGACAATAGGAGATAGGCAATTTCAAAAAACGAGTGGCTGGGATTTGGAGAAGACGCTGAGTATAAATTTGTTTTTTGATTTATTTTTTTAATTTTTAAATTTAATAATTTAAATAATTATAATTATGGGTATAATTATAAATGGTTTTTAAATGCCGACCTAGCATTAAGCCAATTTTTTTTTTTGACTTAACGATAGAAAAGCTCATATATTGAGTAGTCATCCTAAATCACTTCACAATTTTGTATCATTTGAGATTAAATTATGTTATGAGAACATTTTTCATTGTTTTTCTTTTAACAAAATTGAATATATTTCCTCTATGAATCAAAATTTCTTACAGACCATCACGATATTATACTGGAGAAGCTCGTACGTAAGAACTCTAATGCAGTAAGGGCCCGGACCTTATACTAGGCAGACGAGTCCGTCAATTCGGACCCAAAAAAATAACAATCTTTAGGGGTTCAGATTTTTGCCTATTTATATTTAGTTTTTTATATATAACTATTATCATCTTAAGCATGTAATGAAGTTTGGTGCAGAGAAATTTATTGTTGGACACTTGATATGGGATCAAATGCCACTTTTGTTATTTGCTTTTATTTTGTTTGCATTTATGTTGTTTATGTTCTTTTGGTTGCTTGAACCTCTTATTTTTTCTAATCGACATTAAAAGAAGCGGTTTATAGTTCATGGTGGATTGATTATATTATCCAATGAAAAAACTTTTGTTCTAAAAATCGGCCTGGGTGGCTGCCTAGGCGCTACACGGCCCCCGGGCTTCTGATTATGGTCTGAGTTTTGTCATGGACGCTTGGGTGATTAATCGCCTTCCTAGGAAGGTAAGATGGGCAGGCATCTAGGCGGTTTAGCGGGCGCCTAAGCGGGTAAGCATTTTTTATTTTATTTTAGCGGTACTATAAATTTTTAAATTGAGATACTATTGATTATTTTATACATATATTAATGTATAGAAATTTAATATATGACCAATTATATGTTTGTTTAGATGTTTAAATATTAAACTTTTTTATTTTTCTCATATATAATTTATATATATAAAAGAAATAATAATAATAATAATAAATAAATCCGCTTAGTCCATTGACAATTTTGTATCATTTCAGATTAAATTATGTTATGAGAACATTTTTCACTGTTTTTTCTTTTAATATGGGATCAAATGCCACTTTTGTTATTTGCTTTTATGTTCTTTTGTTGCTTGGACCTCTTATTTTTCCTAACCGATATTAAAAGAAGCGGTTTATAGTTTATGGTGGATAAGTTATATTATCCAACAGAAAAACCTCTGGTCTAACATCGGCCTAGGCGGCCCCGTGCGTTTTGATTATGGCCTGAGTGTTTGTTCTGGACGTTTGGATGATTAATCAGCTCCCAGGAAGGCAAGATGAGCGGGCATCTAGTCGGCTTAGCGGGCGCCTAGGCGGTTGGGAGGGCGCCTAAGCGGGTAAGCATTTTTTTTAATTTTAGCGGTATTATAAATTCTTAAATTGAGATACTATGAACTATTTTATACATATATCAATGTATAAAAATTTAATATATGATCAATTCTATGTTTGTTTAGATATTTAAATATTAGACTTTTTTATTTTTCTCATATATAAATTTATATATAAAAGAAATAATAATAATAATAATAATAAATAAATTCGTCTAATCCGATTAATTCTCGATTAATCATCTGGGCGCTAGGCGTTAGCAATACGAACATCAAACGTGTAGCGTTGTTTAGAACCTTGAAAAATACTATTGAACAGTTTGATCGGACTTATTTTTTGTCATTGCGAATGCTTTATTTTTTCATTCTGCTTCTTATTTGTACATTGAATAAAAAAAAAATATAGGCTCATTGTAGAACCTTGACTGAAGCCCGAACATAGTTAGATCGGACCCTTATAAATATAATTAGGATAATATCATAACTATGTGGAAAATATATTATAAAAAAAAGGATACAATTACAAAGGCTTTAGCTATTTAATTCATAGTTTGTTAAGTTGGGTAGTTAATCAACGTTAAATATAAAATTGAAGCTTACAAATTCACCTTGACATTGTCTAAAATAAATAAATAAGCCATAGAAATCTTATCCTACATGGCATATTCAACCAAGACTAGTAGTTTTCTTTTTTGAACATAATTTCAGTATATCTTATTATTGTTCTTCTTCTTCTTCTTCTTATTATTTTTGATGTTGTAATATTATTATTGTTATACATATTATTATTTGATATTATTATTTATTATATTAATATTAGCAATAATATTATATATATATATATAATTATAATTATTGTTGTTATATTATATATTATATGAAAATTGTTATTTGTATTATTATTATTATTTCAGTAATTTTTATTGAGTTCAGCAAAATTCAATCTAATTTTATTCGAAAAGACAGATTTGCGTGGGAGATTGATGTGATAAGTTGGATAATTTGTTTTCTAAGTCCAATGATAGAGTGAAACGTGGAAAAGGTTTATTAAGGTGACATTTTGGTGTACTAAGGGGGAGGGAGCGGTCACCTACCTCTATCCAATAAAAACCCTCCAACTCAAAACTACCCAATTCTACCCTAACACTATCCTAAGTGGAGGGAGTGGTACCCTAGTACCCGATTTTTTTTTTATATTTTTAATACATAAATACAATATTAAAATAAAAACATACCATTTCATTAAAAATAAAAATACATGTTATTAAAAATAAAAACAAATTAGAAAAAGTAAAATATAAATATATATATATATATATATACTATAAGGTTTAAAATGTAAACATGTATATACTATAAGGTTTAATATATAAATTACTTATATATTAAAAAAGGAAAAAAAAGAAGAAAGAAAGAAAACCATTGTCCTATCTTCTCCAACTGCAACCTGCAAAAAAAAAAAGGAAGCAAAAAAAACGAAGCAAAAATACCATTGTCTAGTCCCCAACGGTCAAAAATTCAAACACTTCCACCCTTGAAACACTCGGCTTCACAAGCCGAAAATTATACCTGATTCATAAACTTGACTAGGTGGCGGCGGTGTACCCGATCGGGTAGGGGTACCCGATCACCCTACCCTAATCCACTCGCTCCCCCCTAATGAATTTAAAGACAAGGAGAATGTGGTGTTCTTGCACGCTTGTATTAAATACTTATTTTATTTTTTACTTGAAACTTAGCATTTTGCTTGTAGTTTTAAGAAATTACTTTGTTAAACTTACGGTAGTAAACAGTTATATTTATAATATTTTTGTTTATTTTTAATCGCAACGTTCTGTTATTTTATACTATTTCACTTCATTGATAGTTTAACGTTTTACTTTTTATACTCCATCAATCTCACTTGAAAAAATTATATTGATGAATGGGCAACTTTTTAATTATATTACTTAACGAAGAAACACCTCTTTTAACTCACTCATTTCTTAATTATTTGTTAATCAACTTCTAATATATATAATGAATTTTTTTAATTTTAAGAAAGGTTATATAAAATTTAACTAGATATTAAGATTTTAGTTTGAAAAATCCTCTTCAAATGGAACCAAATCATGTTTTGAAATGACCCTCAAGTGGTATGAATGAATAGTACTATTCGTACACTATGCTTCGATCTTATTGTTTTACTAAAATAGAAATAATTACTAAAATAAAAATATATTACAACATATAAGATGTTGTTGGATTTGTCTCGATATATATTTCTAAAATACTATTTTTTATAATCTTTATTAGTGTATGATTTAAAACATTAAAAGTTAAAGTTATAAATTGAATGGTGTGCTGCACTCATTTGTTGCAACCTTTTGAGGAGAGAGGAACTATTATTTAAAAGAACCTGAATCCTCTGCAGTACAACATGATGTTGTGCTGCTGCACATCGTTGGATCCGGCATGCACACAAACACCTAGGCGGGTGTATGTAATTTGATGGTTGGGAGGCAGCACAACACCGTGCTGTGCTGCAGAGGATCCGAGTCCTATTTAAAAACCACATTGTGATTGTATATTTTCTACAAATATAAAAATTAATATTAATACACAAGATAGTATTAGTTTTGTTTAATATATATTTTCAAAACATTATAATTTTAATTATTATTATATATAAATAGAAAAATTAATTGTCAAAATTATATGGATTTGCAATTATTATTTTAATTTTTTTCGATCAACCCTGAACGAAGTTAAATATAATCAATTATATCCAAATCAACATGATAGATACTCTTGATTTAACAAGAATCAATTAAAGTACTTATCCGAACTTCACATCCATATGCTATGAATTCCTACATCATCAATCTATCTTAATGATCATAACAACGTGGTAATGATGTTCTTATCATCTAATCAATCGGATTCTTCAAGAACACCAAGAACAATAATTATTTTAACATCAAACCCCATGATAAACATCATTCTTTATTATCATAGCCATCTCAGGAACACCATAATTATCTTAAACATGATGTATATATTCAGTATACATCAACTTCACTGTTCGAGTTCACCAATCATTATAACCATAATCATCTCAAAAATTATGTTAAACACTTGACAATCCTAACATAATCCTTCTTCAATATGATTACATCCTTAAAGAGTTCGCAATTATCAAGAATCACTTCAAACACATTTCATAATCATCACGCTCTTCATCACATATTCATAATACATCAAGAATCATAAAAATCATGTAATAATCCATCAACATACGAAGTAAGCATTAACAACAATACCATAATCTTGAAAGAAATATAATATTAGGCAACATACCTCCTAAAGATAAAAAACAACCTCAAACACTTCAATAATCCGCAAAATGTTCAAGTCTTCAAGCTTAAATCCTAGCTATGATACTCGAGACCAAGTTGGAATAGGTTTGTAATATCCGCACTTTCTATTTTTAGTAATTTCTATTTTTGGTATAGTTTCTTTTCGGATGACTCGCTTGTTATTGTTTTAGAATTCTGAAACTATTTTGTTCTGCATCCATGACCATCCAGACGAGTTTCGGAGTTGTTTTTATGAGATTTTACTTATTGTGTAACTTTTTCGCGTTGAGGCTCGATTCTCGTAAATCTCGTTCTAATCTAGCGTTTCGTTACTTCTACGAGTTCCTTTAATAATTTTTGATATATTACAACTTTCTGAGTTGTCGTTCAGACCTCGAATCTAGATTTTCGGATGTTGGGACGTTTTGTAAATTCCCATAATAGTGGGCGTTGATGTTAATATTTATTTCCCTCGACCTTCGGGTGATTGGAACTGGGTGGTGATTTAACACTTAAGTTCGTTTTGAGTAGATCTTCATAAACTCCTTGTTTTGTCCTTCATATTATCATTCCGGATCATTGCTCGAACCATATTTCAGGACGTTCAGATTGCTGCCTGAACTGTGTTACGACCGTAAGTATAGTAATGTTATGGCCGTAAGGAGGGTACTGTTACGGCCGTAATCCATGAACTGTAACGGCCATAACGACCCTTCGTTTTTAGTCCAGAAAGTCTGGTCGCACGCTTACGGCCATAAGACTCGCATGTTACGGCCGTAAGACTTGCATGTTACGGCCGTAAAACTTGGATATTACGGCCGTAACGATTGACAATATTTAAATATGGCAGCGGACGATTTCAGTCATTTTTTCACCTCTCATTCTCCCTTCCGAGACGATAACACTCCTTTGAGTTAGGGCTCGACCAATCTTCATCTAAACTTCAGTTGAGAAGCATTTTGGAGCATCATAACATCACTCTAACACTAAATCATCCGTGGTTCGCCTTCAAATCGAGGTATATTCTTAGAACCCTCGTTTTTGGGGATTTTGGGATTTTGGCATGATTTTACCCTTTGAATCCGATTTAGTTTTGATAAGTTGTTAGATTACAATTGTGTAATCGTAATCTTTTGCTTTTATTATAGTTTAACGGATTTAACTTCAAGGTTTTTACCGCTAATAGATTATATTCAATTATGACTTCATAGTGACCGATGAATTGTCCCAACGGGTGAACTAGGATGAATTCTTACGTTTCAGCATTATTGAGGTTGATTTTATACCATTATTGTGATAGGAGCGAATTTGTGAAGATTATTCAGACCGAAACCTTTTCCTTTCGCCATTTCCTTCACGTCATATTATTCAAGGCAAGTACATATATTACATTTCGTTATGTGTGTTACGGTTGTGATACGAATGATGAATTATGATATTGTGTGTATGTGTTGTTGCTCTTCCACCCGGGGATGGTTCGATGGGACCTCTGGGGGGCGATACTAAGGGGTACGGATGCGGAAGTGATTTTCCACCCGGAGCATTCGACGGGGCATCTGGGGTCGATACTATGGGGTACGGCCACGGGTTACCAAGTGTGGATGGTTGTGATATTGATATTAGATGATTTACTGCGTTGATGTCAATAGAATATTCCGGAATATGATTTTCAAATATTTTCTAAATAAGATGACTGTGTTGAATCGTATCTGTATATAATGTAGTGTAATTTTGTACTTGCACTAGCTATTCGAATGCTAACCTCTTAAATGGGGGAAATGCGTCTTATGCGTTTCAGGTATCGGTCGAGCTGAGAAGCCGGTACGGGACACGCATGCCAAGGATGGCCCAACATGATAATGAGGCTCGAGTCTTATGTTAGATGTTTTGTTACCATGTTTACTTGGGTGTCGAAGTCAGTCTGGTTGTTTTACGAATATTGTTAAAGTCCCCTGCGTGGGCAATGAACTTGTGTTACCTTATGCTTTATGATGTCTAACTAAAATATTTTGGCCGAGGCCACGACCCTATTTTACTATTATTAATGCGTCCTATGGGATTTCTTTTGTGGATTATATGTCATGTGTTAGCCTTGTAGACCTTGTAAAGGTTCTACGGTGTAACACCCCAAGAGCCATCCAGGAATATTACAGCGCCGGGGCCCCCGAGACGGAACCCACAAGGCTAAAAGACATTTTCGCAAATATTGACAAACACCTAAGAGGCTATCGATGGTACTATATTTTAAAAACATCCGAAGACTTTTTAAATCCGTTTATCAAAACTGTAGCAAAATCTCATTTGAAACTACAAGACCCGAAATGCCAAAACTCTGCAGTTTAAAAACATACATTAAGCTATCGCTTACACACACCGACAAATAGTTTAGAAAACCATTTCCAAAGTAACTCAAGTTGACAAAAACCAAAAGGCTATTTAAGAATACTCATGCAGCGGAAATGACAAATAATTAAGAATACTCTAGCAGCGGAATACAACGTATAATCAGAATACTCGATTCACAAACACATGCCCTAGCCAGAATCCTCCGGGAGCTCATATCCTCACGACCGCTACAAACTCGATACCCCAAGAACCTAAAAAGAAAGCCCACGACGGGGTCAGCTATAATATCCAACAATGATAACGGTCACATCACATCCATAATTACATACCAATGAAAATACTCGGTAAGAATTCTACCAATGTAATCTTACCGCCATGACTTTACCAACTCGCAATAATCCTCATCAAACTAACCATTATCATATTGCACATCTTGTAATCTCGATTAACCAATATCAATCATAACATATATATTGTTCATTAAACAATACCCAAGATTCTCAAGACATCACAACTCGCGATACGAAAATATACCAACTTTGACCAATTCGATCCATCAGATATCATCATCAAATCCCAACACGATAATCGATTGTCCATCAAAGACAAATACCAAGAGAAATACGGAACGTGCCTCAAGATATGAAATGCAACGATAATCATGTCAGTCTAATCCGAGATCAGATCAATACAACATACGGACACGGTCCTAACACAAGACCTACAAATGCATACTCACATGACGACATCAATATGCCCACGATAACAACAACAATGTATACTTATGGAAATCCGATGATCCAGCGTATACAACATAGATCCCAAGATGATCCTGAAATACCAACACGAGGTGGATAACCCATAATATACATATGCACAACAACAACACATGGGTAATTCTATGATCCAGCATTCACTGCATAGATCCCAAGATGATCCCGTCGGACCAACACGAGGTGGATAAACCCGTCCAATGATCCATCGCACGCTAGCATAGATCCCAAGATGATCTCGTCAGCTCAACACGAGGTGGATATACAACAACGATGCACACATGCATAACAACAACAATACACAAATGTATGACAATAACAATACACGAATGTATCACAACATGATCGACACAAAATGATAAAAATGATTAGAGTACTTGCCCCGAGTCCTTCGAGAGCAATCTCGATGTCTAAACCATCACGAACCATTATCCTCAATATTCGACGGTCCAAAATGTCACGGACTGCAGATAATTCATATCTTCGTCTTTATCACAATTTATCATCGATACCCAAGTATACCAATAACCAAATGTAAATCATATACATTATGATTTAAATTCCCAAAATCCAAAAATAACGTACAATCCCTAAATCTCCACTGTTCACAATTATAATCATTTCCATATGAATTATACACGAATGAAAGTGAAACCATTCATTAACTATTATAGACTGTGCAAATAAAAAACTTGCCTCAATGCCGATACGATGATAACGAAGCCATTACCAAGTCCTTGCCGTCGTCTACAAGCTCCTCGGCTCCCGTCCAAAGCGGTTCACGTATGTACTCGAACCCGACCGCAACATATAATTTTAGTCGACGATTATAACCAACGATCCATGATCACAACCTATTGAAGTAATCAATTAACACATATTCGATAATAATCGATATAACCAATCAATCAAACTCAACGGCTCAACAATTCCTCGATCATATACACAACCAAATAGTATAACTCAAACCGTCACGAACTCGTATCCATAATACGAACCGAAATCTGATAATCATTATTAACAATCAATATAAACGGTCAGCAAACCCAATGATTTTACAATATCTCGATTAAACATAAGTCCGAAAAATCCAACTCAAATAATTACGAATTCACAACCACAATACGATTACGAATATGTATGTAAAGGAAATCATATTCGATGATCAATCACAATCTTTCTGGATTCCAATTGTTTATCATGATTCGTATTTCATCAAGAACATACGAATTCTACCACTACAATCAACATGACTTAACGAACATTCCACCTTCATATCTAAAAATACCGATAATTCAACATACAATCATCTTGCTACGTTCTATTTATCAAAAGTTCTCCAAGAACACTAAGTGATTCGAAACCATGTTCATAGCCATCAAAACAACATAATCTGATATCCTTTAACATGTAGATAATCCTCCAACTTATAATTCAAGTCATATATTATCGTATTCTTCAACATACAATTCACATGACTTCAAGAATCACAACAACAACACCATAATTATCTTCATACGAATCATTCATCAACAATAACATCAAAATCTGAATACAAGGTGTAGAGTTCATCAACACACCTCAAGAACATGAACAACACCATCAAACACATCAAGGATCAACCATATCTTCATATCCAAGCCTGAAATCCATGTTTCCAAGCTTATATCCAAGATAGAAGAGGTTTATCTTCACTACCATACTCAGAGGGATGAATTTTGGAGGAAGAAGTGGTTTTGTTCTCGTGAAGAAATGAGAAACCGATGCTTAATTTATAATCTGCAACGCTCATTACGTACATTACCAATCCACATTAACGTACGTAATGCTCCTTACGTACGTTACAGGTCCTTCATAGCGTATGTAACATCATTCCAGAACTCACTGTCTTGCTTCGTATCTTGCATAACGTACGTAACACTTGTTCCATAGCGTACGTAATGCATACATTGACTTGCTACAGTATATGCTCATATTACGTACGTAATATGCTCTGCATAGCGTACGTAATACCTATTTGACTTATCTTTTGGCACGCTAGCCCATACCTGCGCTCCACATGGCAGGTATTGATTCCTCTGTCCGATTCCTCTCGTTACGTACGTAATGCGTTATACATAGCGTACGTAATACTTAGCATCTTAGCGTACATTATCTCATAAACTTAACGTACGTTAAGGGCTCTATACTTAGCCATTTACAATTGTTCCCGCCTGTCGTCTCGACATACCGAATACATTTACACGACATATTGAATAGACATAATTGTTCCAATAACATTCTCATACGATAAACCTGGTATTTAAAATTTAAGACAATCTGATACACGATATCCTCAAATATAATTGTCGACCATATACAACAATTATACCAATACAGATGTCTCAGTTTTTCCATTATTTTATCCATACTGTACAGATTCTATACTATACAACATAACTCGGATAAAATAACATTAGGCAACAGTAGTAGAAATTCCAGATATTACATACTACACCACTTAAAATAAGTTTCGTCCTCGAAACTTGCAATCCGTCATAAAGAAACAAACCGTCCAACCAAAATATCCCGAAATCATCATGACAACGATCAATTATCATCATTAACGAATAACCGAAACAATATACTTACAAATGCGCAAAGTCGACGATCTCCTGCGATACTAGCAAGAGACTTTACTGTAAAGCCTCGATACGCTTACAATCACAATTCCATGAGTCTCAATAAAATATATTATCTTCGGATGAAATAATCTACCTGTGTTAAATCTTGTTTGCCTGATTATACAGTCAAGTCCCAATTCCGATAAAACGAATATTACACGATACATATATGAAACAACTGCCAAAACAATGACACAAATCCCAAAACATCGACACAAAATTTGAATGCTCGTACGATCATTAACAATGATCAACCAACAAATTAACCGAGAATACCATTGACATGATAAACTCCAATACGACCAATTCAAAGGTCGAAACACAATCGAGTATATCATCAACATGATAAACTCTAATATGTCCATCCAAAGGTCAAAACACAACCGAGTATATCATCACTATGATAAATTCTAATATCATCAACGAACGATCAATGATAATCAAGAATATCCTCACACGGTAAGATCCTATAAGATCAACACAGAACCACAGAGACGGATATATGGACGAATAAAATTCTCAAAACGTTACGCCAATCACATACGGTAGATCTCAAAGAAATACACCCGACGGTTGAACATACCCCTTGGCGTATGAACAACAAGCCGCAAACTGACGAACATTCTCCATCCTACATGGAGTGAGAACGACCAATCAATACCCAAAACAACCATCCTGGGGTCACCATCCCCAAACCCACACTTACAAAGAAATCATTCAAAAATCACTATGGTAAAATTGCGCTACTACCATACCAATGGAATCACAAAGCACATATGTCCCGGTTTCACAAAACTCGTCGTTCCAAAATCACATTCTGTACATGAATCTACAACACGCATTATATTTCTCTTATCTGATTAATCAACCGATCATCCCTGGATAACCAAACTACTATACTAAAGTTCGGATCTCTTTTCATCGTACCATACTGATGTCTTATCCAGTTTGTGAGTCATACTCATAACTTCACCATGATATGCACTATGCACTAAATGCGTATGTATATCAATCACATTTTCAAAACCAGTTTGAAATCATATAGTCTCATCAATAAGACAAATTTTCGAAAGTTCTTTCAAACATTTCAAAACTCAAAACATAAATTTTCATATGACCACGAAATCAATTTTCAAAAAGTTTAACCGGCTCGCTTATGTCAAGTACTCGATGACAATTCTTTTTGAGTACATATGATTAAATAAAATGGAATTATGCAAATCCTTGACCACATCCATACTCCTGTATACCAGTTCTTGTCACCAAATCCACTGACATTCCATCAAAAAACCACACGATAGAGTTCCAGAATCTCAATGTATAAACTCCGACAAAAACTCATTTTCCACATATGACTCGCAACGTCAACCATTAACCCATCCTGGATCACCTCAACCATGATATGACAAAACATTGTATAGTCGACAAATCAAACACAACGAAAGACTACTCGAGAAGTTTCATTTGAATAAGTAAACCAAAATCCCAAAAGGTAGTAATAAAATAGATAAACGATTCGTAAAATGTTTTACAAATCTCGGGAGTTTTAGGAAACAGAAAAGCCTTTTGAAACATTAGGGTCTCAGCCCGTATCTCGTTCCGCATTATAAGAAGTTTAAAAAATAGAAAACCCTTTTGGACCCCAAGTCCTATGCTATAAAACTATTTCAAAATCGATTGGGTCGCGGCCCAAAATCAATTTCTGTAAAACATCCGTGAAACATTCATTTTGAAAAGTATTATTTTCAAATGCTCAAAAATAGTTCATATATGTCAAAATGAATTAACATTACTACATGTTCTTCTCAACCATCCACAACATTTCTCTCAAATGCACAACTCCGTTCCAAAATTTAACCGACATATTGATTTCCAAAATCATAGCTTCTTAAGATCATAAATCCTGTCTCCATTCTGTCACCTCATACTGTGACGCATAATATCTTTCTGAATCTCAAAGCATATCAACTTAGAACAGCAATAAATCTCAATGAAATTCAAAAATCCAAATACTTAGATATCGTGAAGCCGACGATTCCCCGTGATACTGGCACATGTCTCGACTCAAGAAAATACTCGATACCGATAATTTCAAAACACACATTTTGCAAACTCAGTTCAACACGAGAACACAACACATCTCTATCCGAAGAAACAAGTTAAACCATTTGGAAAAGTTTACAACAACCCCAGTGCCACACTGGTAAATCACATAACGCACAAGCCCGAGTGAACCACAAAAATCCAGGGCTCTAATATTCGTCAAACGACAACTCGAATGACGTGATAAAACACGACTCGACTCGACCCAACTGCCTATGTTTTCTCAATCTAAGCTCCGATACCATATTCTATAACACCCCCAGAGCCATCCAGGAATATTACAGCGCCGTAGGCCCCGAGACTGGACCCACAAGGCTAAAAGACATTTTCGCAAATATTTACAAACGCCCAAGAGGCTATCGATGGTACTATATTTTAAAAACATCCGAAGACTTTATAAAATCCATTTATCGAAACCGTCGTAAAATCTCATTTGAAACTACAAGATCCGAAATGCCAAAACTCTGCAGTTTAAAAACATACGTTAAGCTATCGCTTACACACACCGACAAAATAGTTTAGAAAACCATTTCCAAAGTAACTCAAGTTTTCAAAAAACCAAAAGGTCATTTAAGAATACTCACGCAGCGGAAAGGACAACTAATTAAGAATACTCTAGCAGCGGAATACAACGTATAATCAAAATACTCGATTCACAAACACATGCCCTAGCCAGTATTCTCCGGGAGCTCATATCTTCACGACCGCTACAAGCTCGATACCCCAAGAACCTAAAAAGAAAGCCCACGACGGGGTCAGCCATAATATCCAACAATGATAACGGTCACATCACATCCATAATTACATACCAATGTAATCTTACCGCCATGACTTTACCAACTCGCAATAATCCTCATCAAACTAACCATTATCATATTGCACATCTTGTAATCTCGATTAACAAATATCAATCATAACATATATATTGTTCATTAAACAATACCCAAGATTCTCAAGACATCACGACTCGCGATACGAAAATATACCAACTTTGACCAATTCGATCCATCAGATATCATCATCAAATCCCAACACGATAATCGATTGTCCATCAAAGACAAATACCAAGAGAAATACGGAACGTACCTCAAGATACGAAATGCAACGATAATCATGTCAGTCTAATCCGAGATCAGATCAATGCAACATTCGGACACGGTCCTAACACAAGACCTACAAATGCATACTCACATGACGACATCAATATGCCCACGATAACAACAACAATGTATACTTATGGAAATCCGATGATCCAGCGTACACAACATAGATCCCAAGATGATCCTGAAATACCAACACGAGGTGGATAACCCATAATATCCATATGCACAACAACAACACATGGGTAATTCTATGATCCAGCATTCACTGCATAGATCCCAAGATGATCCCGTCGGACCAACACGAGGTGGATAAACCCGTCCAATGATCCATCGCATGCTAGCATAGATCCCAAGATGATCTCGTCAGCTCAACACGAGGTGGATATACAACAACGATGCACAAATGCATAACAACAACAATACACAAATGTATGACAATAACAATACACGAATGTATCACAACATGATCGACACAAAATGATAAAAATGATTAGAGTACTTGCCCCGAGTCCTTCGAGAGCAATCTCGATGTCTAAACCATCACGAACCATTATCCTCAATCTTCGACGGTCCAAAATGTCACGGACTACACATAATTCATATCTTCGTCTTTATCACAATTTATCATCGATACCCAAGTATACCAATAACCAAATGTAAATCATATACATTATGATTTAAATTCCCAAAATCCGAAAATAACGTACAATCCCTAAATCTCCACTGTTCACAATTATAATCATTTCCATATCAATTATACACGAATGAAAGTGAAACCATTCATTAACTATTATAGACTGTGCAAGTAATAACTTGCCTCAATACCGATACTATGATAACGAAGCCATTACCAAGTCCTTGCCGTCGTCTACAAGCTCCTCGGCTCCCGTCCAAAGCGATTCACGAACGTACTCAAACTCGACCGCAACATATAATTTTAGTCGACGATTATAACCAACGATCCATGATCACAACCTATTGAAGTAATCAATTAACAAATATTCGATAATAATCGATATAACCAATCAATCAAACTCAACAGCTCAATAATTCCTCGATCATATACACAACCAAATAGTATAACTCAAACCATCACGAACTCGTATCCATAATACGAACCGAAATCTGATAATCGTTATTAAGAACCAATATAACCGGTCAGCAAACCCAATAATTTTACAATATCTCGATTAAACACAAGTCCGAACAATCCAACTCAAACAATTACGAATTCACAACCACAATACGATTACGAATATGTATGTAAAGGAAATCATATTCGATGATCAATCACAATCTCTTCGGATTCCAATTGTTTATCATGATTCGTATTTCATCAAGAACATACGAATTCTACCACTACAATCAACATGACTTAACGAACATTCCACCTTCATATCTAAAAATACCGATAATTCAACATACAATCGTCTTGCTATGTTCTATTTATCAAAAGTTCTCCAAGAACCCTAAGTGATTCGAAACCATGATCATAGCCATCAAAACAACATAATCCGATATCCTTTAACATGTAGATAATCATCCAACTCATAATTCAAGTCATATATTATCGTATTCTTCAACATACAATTCACATGACTTCAAGAATCACAACAACAACAACATAATCATCTTCATACAACTCATTCATCAACAGTAACATCAAAATCTGAATTCAAGGTGTAGAGTTCATCAACATACCTCAAGAACATGAACAACACCATCAAACACATCAAGGATCAACCACATCTTCATATCCAAGCCTCAAATCCACGTTTCCAAGCTTATATCCAAGATAGAAGAGGTTTATCTTCACTACCATACTCAGAGGGATGAATTTTGGAGGAAGGAATGGTTTTGTTCTCGTGAAGAAATGAGAAACCGATCCTTAATTTATAATCTGCAGCGTTCATTACGTACGTTACCAATCCACATTAACGTACGTAATGCTCCTTACGTACGCTACAGGTCTTTCAAAGCGTACGTAACATCATTCCAGAACTCACTGTCTTCCTTCGTATCTTGCATAACGTACGTAACACTTGTTCCATAGTGTACGTAATGCGTACGTTGACTTGCAACAGTATATGCTCATATTACGTACGTAATATGCTCTGCATAGCATACGTAATACCTAGTTGACTTATCTTTTGGCACGCCAGCCGATACCTGGGCTCCACGTGGCAGGTATTGATTCCTCTGTCCGATTCCTCTCGTTACGTACGTAATGCGTTATACATAGCGTACGTAACAGTTAGCATCTTAGCGTATGTTATCTCATAAACTTAACGTACGTTAAGGGCTCTGTACTTATCCATTTACAAATGTTCCTGCCTGTCGTCTCGACATACCGAATACATTTGCACGACATACTGAATATACATAATTGTTCCAATAACATTCTTATACGATAAATCTGGTATTAAAATTAAGACAATCTGATACACGATATATCCTCAAATATAACTGTCGACCAAATAGAACAATTATACCAATACCGATGTCTCAGTCCTTCCATTATTTTATCCATACTGTACAAATTCCACACTGTACAACATAACTCGGATAAAATAACATTATGCAACAGTCGTAGAAATTTCGGATATTACATACGGCGTGTAATGTTCCTTATGAGATTTGGGGTGTTACAAGGTTAAATATCACTTAGGTGTGAAGGGAGACAATTATAGAGAGTAAAAATCCCAAATAGTTCCTGAAGTGAATAATGATAGACAACGATGTTTTTATAACCTATGAAACTTACAGCAGCCGCTAATCACCATCACTAACGTATGTTAACACGTCTTACATACGCTATCCCTCATTGGTAGCGTACAATATCTCATTCCAGAGGTTAATGCCTCACTTCGTATAATGCATTACGTACGTAACTCCGAGCAATGTATATTAACGGTCCTTGTTGTGTGCATTATATCTGTAATGCTTAAGTACGCTAAGCCCGTTTACTAGGGCTGACAATTCGTATGTGTCTGGTCGTTATCGGGTCGACACGACACGATAAGGCTAAACACAAGCACGACTCGTTAAGAATATGCCCCACACGAACACGATACGAAAGGTTGAAACACGGACACGACACAGATACGATATGACACGATATTTTTCGTGTTGACACGAAAAGATAATGACACGATACGACATGAATCGATTAATTTAAATAAAAAATTAGAAAATAAACTAAAAATATTTAACATGATAGTAAAATTAATGTTAAAAATATAAATATTATCGGGTTACACGAACACGAACGCGACAAGACACGAACACAAACACGAAAGTTATCATGTTACACGAATACGTCACGAACCCGACACGAAAGCGTGTCCTTATCGTGTCGATACGATAAGGACACGAACACGATAAGGCCAGACACTAACCCATTAATTTCGTGCGTGTTCGTGTCGGGTTATCGTGTCGTGTCGGAAATTGCCAGTCCTAACGTTGACTCACCTGTCATATTCATGCCGAAAATGCTCGACCCTACACATCGAAAGTTGCCTTCAACCAAACTTAACCTACGCAATTCGACCAGTCCAACATACGTTAACAACAAGTAGCGTACATTAAGTACCGCATGTAGCGTACGCTATGACTACAACATTTAGCCATATTCCAACACATCCGTTCGATTAACAACAATACCTACAATATTCATAATCAGTTCAATCTCATATCAAATAAGTGTAATATACAAATCCAAAACCCAACATCAAATGTAAATTGCAGATTGAATACGTACAGGACAATAACACGAAAACGAAAAACTACACCTAGATTTTACAAATGGTTTAAATAAACTCAATCGTATATTACTCCATGGAAAGAGACAACTATGCTCATCTCACTCCACATGTTTTTTTAGGTTTATGACCTACTTAGCCAAGACAACATAAATATGCACAATATTTACTTGTAAAATATCTATTACTCTTCTCACTCTCTACCTCCCAAACTACCTGGTATGTATGATATTAACTTAAGTACTGAAAAAATCCCCAGAACATGTTCTCATTGTTTGGATTTACTGGGATATATGAAAAAGAAAATCGAAATATGATAAAGAAACAGAAGATTTGTTAACTCAATTCGTCAGAAATATGACTACGTCTGGGGGCGCTACCAAGACAGGAATTTCAGTCAGAGAGATATGTTCAGCTCTTACAATTTTGGTGTGTGTTTTACAATTTGTAACACCCCGAGATATTCGGAATAATTACAGCGCCGTAAACCCTTTAGATAAGGATTTACAAGGCAAATTTTAAAAGAAGCGTAAAAATGATTCAATCGAACAACTGAAGTTCAAATACAGATTTAATTCAACCGATCAAATGAGTCAACTTATACAACCATATCGAAATGACCTTATTAAAACAGACGTACTCGAGTACTAAACGAACCAAGAAGACAATACACAAATACAATAACATCAACCACATCACTGAGCCATTCCATCGTCCTGTCGGTACTGTGGTTGCCTCCCCGCTCCTCGGCTACCTGAACATCAAAACAATGTCCACCCCCGAAGGGGTTAGCAAAACAATGCTAGTACAAGTATCATCATACAATAAATCATCAATGCATCATAAAACATGCAAAACGGACTTCCGCCACCGGAATCCAACGATGCGAATCCTCACGATTCCATCAACACAATACAAAGTAATCCAACGATCCAGCGCCCTCAGCATAGATCCCCATGATGATCCCGTCGGACCAACGCATGGTGGAAAACCCGTCCAACAATCCAGCGCCCTCAGCATAGATCCCCATGATGATCCCGTCGGACCAACGCATGGTGGACATTCGATCCAGCGCCCTCAGCATAGATCCTCATGATCCCCTCAGATCATTTATACCACAATTCAATCAACTATGTATACACATATGCATTTCAATATGTTCATCAATACGAACAAATAACAACGAATATCACGAGAATTTTCAGAAATACATCTCATATTCAACAATATGAACAAAACCACAAGCATGATAAATCAAACTCGACATATGATACTTGCCTCGAAAATGGCAAGGACGAAACAGTTCAATGATCTCGACACACTCGAAGGCCGCCTCCTTCGATCAACGTAACAAGCTCGAACCTTAACAAAAGGAATGATATACAAATCATCTCAAGTCGATTGATGGCCTAACAATTCGGTCTACGGCCGAAAAAGCTCAAAATAAACAATCTGCCTGGACTGCTTAGCGTGCGCTACGTACTCTACGTAACGTGCGCTAAGCCGGCCTGTTAGCGTACGCTATCGTGTAAGACTAGCGTGCGCTAGCTCTGAATCGATTCGAATCGGCTGATAAATAACGTACGCTACGTACGTATTGTGCGTTAACTGAACCCCGATAGCGCACGTTAACTCACATATGTTAGCGTGCGCTAACCTTGCATGGCAGAATACTGCTAACGGAAAAACTGGGTTGAAAGGTGGTGAATTCATGAATTCTATGTTGATACAACAAGTCATCCTCAAGCATGTCATGCTAATAAGGTTTGTGGAAGTTACATGATCATGAGGTACAAATATACGGATAATTATCTCAACATCATAACTCATCCAAGATCTTCAAGAAATATTCTAAGTTCCGATTCTTCCAAGTCCCAAAACATATGATTCCAATATGTAAAACGTAACAATCTAGGTAATATCCGATTACTGATCATAAATCGATTTGAAAACGCATAGGAATCCATAAACTAAGATGGTTCAAAGGTTCATACGGTAAATAGTGCCGATACGTCAAAAGTATCCTTCTAACATGTGATGACCGATCATAAACGAAATAACTGGCTACCAAAACATGATCAGACGTCCATAAGAACATTACTAACATTGGTGAAGAATCACCTACCTCAAAGTAGTGAAGAACACGGAGGAAAATCGAAGCAATCCCTCACCGAAGGCTTGAACACCAATCTCCAACGATGTACGATCTTCAATCACGAGCTAGGGTATTGATATGAAGTGTTTAGGGTGACGAAAGTTATGTTCTAAGTGTAAGAATTCGGGTAATGGGAGAAGAAAGAACTGAAATCACGAATAGGATGCTGTCCTATTTATAAGAAATGGCTATTAGCGCGCGCTAGACCCTGCTCGTAGCGTGCGCTAACGGCCACCGACTTAATCAGACTTCAAGACTTAGCGTGCGCTACGCATATACCTGTAGCGTGCGCTAAGGCGTTGACTCGGCTTTTCCCGAAAGCCGTCCAGGTACATCCGACACGATCCGACAGGGGTCCCCCGGCCAGCTCTCACCTACCGCACGTCTCAATCAAAATGACCATGCATAGCGTGCGCTAATGACCCTCAGTAGCGTGCGCTATTAATCCACGTTAGCGCACGCTAAACGTAGCTGATAGCGTGCGCTACATGCGCAGAATACAATCTTTAAATCACAAACACGAAATTAATCGCTCGACAACATCGGATTATGAAATACGGAGAATAGTACTCAGACAAAAGTACAATCATTACAAGATCACAAGTTCCAATTACATAACAGAAATCTCGGGTATTACACAATTGACAGCCAATTGGCCTATTTATAGCAAAAAAAAACAGAAAACCCTAATACACGTAAATACCCTATATCGGCGATATCGAGCTTTGGTATATAGTACTTCCGGCTCCGCAACCCAACACTCATTTATGGTTATTGAGAAATAAATGCCCCGGAAATAAACCCACCTATAAGAATCATACATATACCGTTATGTTCAAAATTTTACGTTTTTTTTTTATATATAAATTTTGCATTTATAAGTCTCGCAAACTCACATTATACAATTACAACCATATCACTTAATCTTTATCATACACATATCATCAATACTTTTTATATTTTAATTTTCATATATATTCACCATTACTATTTACTCGCCGTACTAATTCATCATATCTAATTATTTATCTAAAAATTATTAGAACTATATATCATTTGTCAAGCGGAACTGATAAATACGATTGAATTGAGTGTTAATTCTAGATTGTCAGTAATTGTATTTGATTGTCAGTAATTGTATTTGTCTGCCGTAGGTAGTGGATAATTAATACTGGAGAGTGACTCATCATTGGTATTAGTAAACCCTAACAGTTGCCAAGATTATAAACTCATTTTTCTATAAATGGAAAGAGATGAAAATAAGTCAAATAGAAATTTATTATGATGGACCTTTCATTACCAAAAAAGATAAAAGAGAGGAAAGTATAGTAAGAAAACAAATGATGAATGTAAAAAACATAATTTCAAATTATTAAAAATAATAATTTCAATTTGTATATACTCCCGTCCAAAAAATTGATTAAGCATGACTTATTGAAAATTTCAATTTACCGCGATGATGATAATAATAATAATAATTATTATTATTATTGTCTGTGTTTTGCCATATTTCTTGACAATGAGAACTAATTATTATAAATTGATTTTCCATATGTTCAAAAATATAAATACATCACAAAAAGTCTCAAATTATCCCTTCCTTGTTAAAGTGATATAACTTTAGATACCTTAATGATCTAGATCATTTCTTTTATCAAATAATAATACATTCCTAACTAATTTTCACAAGAAAACTTCACATCAAATTATTTAACTATACATTTATCACTAAATTTATTATTTATTATATCATCTATCCCTATGGTTGTTCATGAATCGATTATCCATAATCAATTTCCATGAACTGACCTATTCCCGTCGATTGACAAAATAGTATCACAAGCAAGTTCATATGATCGAATGCCCGTTTTTTCGGTTAACTGTAATACCGGTTCGGGTAGGCCGGGTACCCGACCCGTCCATCATAATAAAAATAAAATTTTTAAATACAAAACAAATAAAGAATGTAAAAAAATGTCACTAAGTTTTATATTACTTTTTAGAAGTATTAACACTTTGCTAGACGAAATTCAAATTCAAATTTTTATTATATCTCCAATCGACAATAACACAATAACAGAATATTTATTCATACCAAAGAACAAAAAAATATTCTTATAAGTGGACCGGTTTGAGTACCCGTCGGTTCACAATAATAAAAATCGTGAACCGATCTATTATAATGTGTACCCGCCTCTATGCTCGTCCCACTTGCTCTAAGTAGTTCGATTACACATTTTTGTGATTTAAATTGGGTCTTTTTTATATCTATCATATTACTCACATAATCAATAGTCCAACAATCAAAACTGCCACAATAGTTGTGGTTGTACCATTATTCTTCTTGTTTTACTATAAGAGTATGAAATAAGGAGTAAAAGTGTAATTATTAAATAAAACTAGCCTTTTATTTTATTTTTACCGGAAACTATTTTTTTATTCATTTAAAAAGTTATTTACGAGATAGTACTTATTTCGACTGTTTGAATTTATTGAAAAAAAATCAAAACCATTTTTTCTTTTTTTAATTATTGACAGCATGAAAAAGTGAAAAGCCAATAAAGAATCCATTTGACAAACAGGGGTTTGATAACTCATGAGAGCTTCACATGCAATGACACAATTCTTCGAATTCTCTTACCGTAAATGGATTTTCGTAATAGTTTTTTCACTGTCACTTTTTCAGTAGTAATAAATGAAGAAAGAGTAAAAGAAAAAAAAAATGTATAGAAAAGGCAACCAACCAACCAACCAACCAACCAACGGACCTGCTACTATACACTTCACTATTCATTCTTCATTTCCCACAGGCCATATATGTATGTAGTATAACTGATGCTGCCAGAAACAGTAGATCAGTCAAACACATTACCCCACCATATGATTATTAGTTATATTTAGGCTTTGTTTTTTTTGGACAATAAATCTAAATTATATTGAATTGAATTGAATTAAACTTGTTGATATCTGATTTCGTCAACGTCACGTGTACTGATTTGGACGAATGGATCGAAGCCACGTAGAAAATAATAAATAAGATGAGAAGGATTGGATCACTAAATTTTATTAATGACCTTAATATGAAGTAGAGCCGAGCTGATAATTTTATAGCCGGTATATCTACTTTTCTCCGTTATTACAAATTCTCTCTTTTTTTCTCTCTTTATCATAAATGCTAAAAGTCCAAAAGATCTGTTTCTACTGTACATTCCTTCTATATATAGACAATATGGGCCAGTCAAGAGGTGACAGGTGGCGAATGTTTGGGAATATGCCCAAAACACTTGTCAGCCTGCAAATATGCCTTAGACACGTGGCGGTCTCTAAGTGTTGCCTCTGGAAGAGGCATGACTGCATGCGGTAATTGGCATGCGGGCCTGTCCCGCATGCTTCTGGCGACACTTATTCGCTGGGGTCGGTCCTCGGGTCTCCCGCCGTTCAGGTCGGCCTTGTTGTAATCTTGAATCAGAGCGTTTTTTTATCTTCGACCTGCTCGGCCCTTCTGGATCGGTACCGGGTCGGCTTTGACGATTCTGCCCTGTCCGGTCTTTAACAAGCCCGGGAGAAAATCGGGTTCATTATTGGTTCGGCTTCAGGCTCTGTTTGGCCGGTTCAGCTGTCTGGAGTGCTTACGTGGATGCCAAGGTGGATGGGCTATCAACAAGGGCCCCCGAGTCCAGGGCCGTGCCGAGTTGGCCGGGGCTGGGGTCGTTTCATATTGAGGCCGATCCGGCTTGTGGGAGGATAAGATCTCTCGAAGGGACGCTTCCTCGAGAGTCGCATCGATTCGATTTCAGGGTCATCAAGTGTCATGATGAGGGAGACGCGTGGCGGAATCTGATTTGAGGATGCGTTCACGCGTTTTCGAATTTCGCGACGGTTCAGTATGAATCATCGCTCCACGTGTTTGGCATTTAATGCCCTTTCTCTCTTATAAATATATGATGTCTCCTTCTTCATTATTCACTTCGCCATTTTTGAGTTTTGTTGCAGAGAAGAGAGAGAAAAATTTTCGACGTTCTTTTCCTGATTTTATAGAGACTTTCCCGGTAAACTTTTTTTCCCCCCTTTTTCATTTAAGATGTCGGAGCTGAGGGGTGAGACAGCGGCGGAGTTGACCGTGTCGCCTGACCGCACGGGTGTGGCGGATCTGTCGGTAGGCGGAGTTCCTGTCGACTGGAGTGTCAAGGAAGAAGAAGGCGAGATCGCGAGGTCGCCGGGATCTGGAGAGGTGGAGATGGCGGTGCCGTTGACGGCCGTCGGAGGGACTCAGGCGGAAGAAGGGATCGAGTCGGTGGTGGCTTGGACTCGCCCTCGGCTGTCCCCTTTCGTGGAGGCGGAGTGGAATTCGGCCTCAATTCGCTGCACCGTTACAAAAGAGCAATTAGCGGCTTGGCGGCTGCGATTTAAGATCCCGGCTAGGGTGCGGATGTTCATTCCGAATCCCGAGGAGAGGCCTCACACTCCGCCCGTTGGTTGTACGGCGGTGTACTACCGCCCTCTGCTGGCCGGGCTGAGGTTTCCGCTCCCGTTAGCCTTCTCCTGGTGATTAAGGCAGTGGGGCCTTCCTGTCCCCCAAATCCATCCGAATTCCTGGGCTCGGGTGGTGGGTCTTTTCATCCTTTTCAACCAGCACGGCTGGCCCGAGCCCAGCTTTGAGGAGTTCAACAGTCTCTTTCTATGGAGGTCGGTCGGCAGATCCGGCTCCGGCTGGTTTTACCTGACAGCCCGGCATGCCATGCATAAAGAATTAGTGGATGTGCCGGAGACCATTCATAGCTGGAAGGAGCAGTGGTTCTATATAGGGGGACCGTGGAGGAGCTCGGCGGATGAGTGGGAGCCTGGTGTGATAGATGCCGATCTTCGGGTCCCAGAGCACTTCATTGTCAAAATGAGTAAGTGTCGTGTTTCGTATTCCTGTTCCTTTTTTGTCTAACGCTCATCCTTTATTGCATGTGCAGAACGCATCCCGGCGCAAGAGACCTCCTCCGAGTTCGATGACCGGGTTGAACAGCTTTTGGACCTTCCTATTGAGCAAAGGAAGTCACATCTTTTGGTTACCGAGGAAAACCTCTGGGCGGACGGACTTCGATCAACTGATCCGAATATTATGTCTTCATCACGTAGCTTTTTTTTTTTTTTGACATGTCTGGTTTTTCCAGTTCCTAGGGCTAAGGCTTCGTCCGGACGGAAAGAGACGCCCGCGCAGCGCGTGGCGAGACTGACTGCTGAGGCCGCCGAGCGGAGGGAGCGTGCTGGCAAGCGGAAGAGAGTAGAGGCCGAGCCTGAGGACAGCGCGACCAAGACGGAGGGCTCGTCTGTTCCTGAAGTTGTTGTATCCGCCCCGAGCCCTATCCGGACGGGTCGTGCGACCGGTAAGGAGCCCGCAATTGACTTGGAGGGCCACTATCTCCCGATTAATAAGGACCGGGAGGAACCTTGTGCCCAAATGAAGGGGCGACGGCCGTGTTGGTTTCTGGATTACGTCCAGGCAGCCACTCCGACCGCTGAGATGCTCGACCGGGTCCCTCCGACGGTGGTTGACTCCAGTCATGTCCCTATCAGGCTGGACGCCCAAGATGGAGATGGTGACCAACGACATGGGTCCGGATGAGCAGATCCAATTCGGGAATGCTCTGATGGGCCGTGCGTTGTGCACTTACATAAAGGCCACTAGGGAGCTGATGGCCCTAGTCGAGAAGCACAAGAAGGCGGAGGCCGATCTCAAGGCCTTGCAGGAGGAGCACCATCTCTGCCCTTCGCTGATCAAGTCTCTGGAGGAGGAGATGACCTCCATGAAGGGTTAAATGGAGATTTTGGAAAGTCGGGCCCTCGAGGCCGATGTTTGGAAAGGAAAGGCCGAGGAGATGACCACGGCGGCCGAGCAGGCGCATAAACAATGGTTAGACATCAGGGCCGAGCACGAGGATGATTTGAAAGAAACCAAGGACCAAGTTGAAAGTCTTACCGAGCGTGTTAATACCTGTGAGGCTTCGGGCTATGCCAAGGGTCTTGTCGAAGGGGCGACGGCCTTTAAGGAGACGCCCGAGTTCGAGGAGCTGATCAATTTGAATTACGTCTCCACCTGCTACGAGATATTAGATCTCATGAAGGGGGGAAGACCATTCAAGAGATCGAGGCCTACATAGCCTCTCAGGCGACCGATCCGCATGTTGATATTCATGGAGGTGAGGAGCCAAAGGTCGTCGAGGTTGAAGATCCCGGGCAGGCTCCGCACGGCGAAGGTGAGGGACAGTCCTTTCAGGCGGCCGGCCAGGAGGGTGGGGCCGAGTAGTTTCCTTAGATTTCGCTTCCTGCATGTCCTGCGTGCCAGACTTGCTTTTCTTTTGTTTTCTGTTTTCACCATATGTACTTTGCAAAAATGCCTTAAGTGAATAAAATCTTCCTTGTAGCATATGTTGCTGTTTTTTGGATGTTTGGGCCCAGTTGGTTGGGTCGTTGCCTTTTTATCATGTTCTTTACTTGTTGATTGCGCCGAGGCGAGCTCGGTCTTATAGTGCCGGATGAGCCGGTCTTATGAGGTGCCGAGGCGAGCTCGGTCTTATAGTGCCGGATGATCCGGTCTTATGAGGTGCCGAGGCGAGCTCGGTCTTATAGTGCCGGATGAGCCGGTCTTATGAGGTGCCGAGGCGAGCTTGGTCTTATGGTGTCGGATGAGCCGGTCTTATGAGGTGCCGAGGCGAGCTCGGTCTTATGGTGCCGGATGAGCCGGTCTTATGAGGTGCCGAGGCGAGCTCGGTCTTATGGTGCCGGATGAGCCGGTCTTATGAGGTGCTGAGGCGAGCTCGGTCTTATGGTGCCGGATGAGCCGGTCTTATGAGGTGCCGAGGCGAGCTCGGTCTTATGGTGCCGGATGAGCCGGTCTTAAGAGGTGCACCAATATTAAAAAATGGAATAGCGTCAAATTTTATTGATAATACCTCTTTAAATACATAGCATTCCATGGGTAAGTTAATCTCTGGCCGTTCAGATATTCCAGCCGGTAGGCTCCATTCTGAAGGACTTCACTAACTTTATATGGTCCTTCCCATTTGGGCTTGAGTGGTCTGGGATCCGGGCCCAATACCCGTTTAAGGACGAGGTCGCCGACCTGGAAGCTTCTAGGGTGAACCTTGGAGTTATAATATTTTTCGCTCCTTCTTTTATAGACGGCGTTCCGCATTTCCGCCTGAGCTCGTTTTTCGGCAAGGAGGTCCAGGTTCACTTGGAGGGCCAAGTCATTATCTTGCTCTTCAAAATGGGCTATTCGGTAGGTAGGTGCTCCGATTTCAACCGGGATGACGGCTTCAGAGCCAAAAGCCAAGGAGAAAGGCGTTTCTCCGGTGGCGGACCTATGCGTCGTTCTGTACGTCCATAAGGTTCCGGGGAGTTCCTCGGGCCAGGAACCGTTGAGTTCTTCGAGGCGTGTCTTGAGATGCTGTTTTAGGATTTTGTTGACCGTCTCGACCTGCCCGTTGGACTGCGGATAGTACGGTGTGGAGAAGTTATTTCGTATTTGGAGGCCGTCGCAGAAGGCCCGTAACTTCTTATTGTCAAATTGTTTTGCATTATCAGAGACAATAGATTGTGGGATCCCGAACCGGCAGATGAGTGACTTCCATATAAAATCAACTATTTTCTGTTCAGTTGTTCGCGCCATAGGTTCGGCCTCTGCCCATTTTGTAAAATAATCGACTGCGACGATGGCGTATCGTACTCCTCCCCGTCCTTTAGGTAAAGGGCCGATCAAGTCGATTCCCCACTTGGCGAATGGCCACGGGAAATATACGGATGTGAGGGTTTCCGACGGGGATCGGATATGCGGAGCGAAGATTTGGCACCGGACGCACTTTCGTACGAGCGTGATGGCATCTTTTTTGAGATTGGGCCAATAATAGCCTTGCCGGATCAATTTATAGGCCAATGTCTGGCCGCCGGAATGATTACCGCATATACCCTTGTGCACCTCTCTGAAGGCATACTCTGCTTCTGACTCGGACAAGCATTTCAGCAATGGAACCGAATATCCTCTTTTGTATAAGGTTCCATCCATGATGGTGAACCGGGCGGACTGGGTTCGTAATGACCTTGCCTGGGCTCGGTCCTCAGACAAAATGCCGCTTTGAAGATATCGGATTATAGGCTGCATCCATCCTTTCGGTTCTGATTGTTCGGCTGCCCGGACTTCGGCCATTTCTAGGGCTGATGAGGCATGATATCCTATGCTGACCTCGTCCATATGTTCGGCTCCGGAACTGGATGCGAGTTTAGCCAAGGAGTCGGCTTGGATATTCTCGGTTCTGGGGATGTGTTGTATAGTTCCCCGAAAATCTTGCAGCCGGGCCCGCGCCAGGCTGAGGTACTTAACCAGCTTGGGTTCCTTGGCCTCGTATTCGCCGTTGATTTGGTTCACCACTAATTGAGAATCACTCAAAACAATGAGGCGAGCAAGACCGAGGGAGGTCGCCATTTCTAGACCGGCCAAGAGAGCTTCATATTCTGCCTCATTGTTGGTGGTCGGAAAACCTAAGCGAATGGCCGAGCAGAACAAACGTTGGTCGGGACTGACGAGGACTATCCCGGCACCCGACCGGTCGGCGGTTGAAGATCCATCTACATAGAGTGACCACTCTTCTGATCGGTCATTCTCTTGTGCGATTGCTGGTGTGAACTCTGCAATGAAGTCCGCCAGGGCTTGAACCTTTATGGCAGTGCGCAATTCATAAGTTATGTCAAACTGTCCCAGTTCGACGGCCCATTTGATCATCCGGCCGGATACGTCAGGTCGGTGCATGACCTGCTTTAAAGGGTAGTTTGTTAAGACGACTACCTGATGTTCCATAAAGTAGGGTCTTAACTTCCGGGACGCCATTATGAGCGCATAGGCCAGCTTTTCCATCGGGGCGTATCTGAGCTCGGCATCATGAAGGGCCTGACTAACATAGTATACCGGATGTTGAACTGCGTTCTCCGTTCAGATTAAAGCGGCACTGATCGCAGAGTTGGATACCGAGAGGTATAAATTGAGAAGTTCCCCCTGGGTCGGTCGCTGCAAGATCGGGGCTTCTGCCAAGACCTCCTTGATAGCTTCGAAGGCTCTTTGGAAAGGTTCTGTCCACTGAAAATCTTTGTTCTTTTTTATCGCCTCAAAGAGCGAGAGATAAAGCGACTTAGCGCGGCTAGTCGGTCAGTTAGGCTCTGCACCTTTTTGACCGAATTTGGAGGAACAAGTCCGGTCACTGCCGTAATTTTATCGGGGTTGGCTTCAATCCCTCTTTGGCTCACCATGTAGCCGAGGAATTTCCCAGAACCTACCCCAAATGAACATTTCTTCGGATTTAACTTCATCTTATACTCTCGCAAAATAGCAAACATTTTATTGAGGCCATGTACATGATCGGCCGAGCGCAAAAACTTTACTAACATATCATCTACATATACCTCCATTGTATGGCCTATCAAGCTATTGAACATTTTATTTACCAGGCGTTGATATGTCGCGCCGGCATTCTTGAGCCCGAAAGGCATCAACCGGTAACAGTATAGGACGCGGGCCGAGTAGAAGGAGGTGTTTTCTTCATCAGTGGGATGCATTGGGATCTGGTTGTATCCGGAATATGCATCCATAAAGCTCATTAGCTCGTGCCCGGCCGTTGCATCCACCATGTAATCGATATGGGGGAGGGGGTAGCTATCTTTCAGACAGGCTTTATTCAGGTTAGAGAAGTCAATGCAGAGCCTCCATAGCCCGGTCAGATTTTTTACCAAGACCGGGTTGGCTACCCAGGTCGGATATTGGGCTTCCCGAATAAACCCATTATCGATTATTTTCTACCTCCTCTTCCAGCCCCTTCTGTCATTCAGGCCTCATTTTCCTTATTTTCTGAATAACCTGCTTTGAACTGGGGTCAATATTCAGCCGGTGGCATGCAAGTTCCGGGTCAATCCCCAACATATCCGAATGGGTCCAGGAAAAGACATCCAAATTCTGTCTCAGATGGAAGATTAGCTCGGAGCGGATCGGCTCTTGGAGGTTGTGGCCGATCTTTAGCCGTCGGGCGGGATTAGATGGGTCCATGTCGACCAGGTCCAACTCTTCTGTTGGCTCAGCATGGCGAGTTTTCCCTCTCGGATTTTGGCATCGCGGGTCGACAGGATCCTCTTCTAGGATGGGCTCTTTCCCGGGTCTACGGCCCCGGTCCGCTTCCATGTCAGTTTCCATTTCGAGGGTTTGCGCGGCCCCGGGACCTTCGGTCTCCTGTTGGAGTAGGGTGTCTCCTGCCAGCTGTTCGGAGCTGGTGGCCCCCATTTCTTCCGATAAATTTTCCGGGATGCCCTATGCGGCGTTGATTTCACGAGTCCGGATGCTGAGGTTGCATTCCCGGGCGGCCCTTTGATCCCCTCTATGTACCCCGACGCCGCCCGGGGTGGGAAATTTCATGCACAGGTGATACGTGGACTGAGTGGCCCTCAGCCTTGACATCACAAGTCGGCCTATGATGGCATTATAGTCACTGTACACATCGATGATCTTGAAGGTAGTGATCATCGTCCTTTTGATCGGCCCCTGACCGAATTCCAAGGCGAGGTCGATTTCCCCCAGTGGGGAGGTGCGACAGTTGGCAAATCCCCTAATGTCCTCATTGCAGGGCCGGACATAAGATTGGTCTAACTTCATCCTACGAAGGGTATGAAGGTAGATGATGCTAGCATAGGCCCCGGAGTCTACCAACACCCTGTGGATCGGGATCCCCATTATGGGCAGGGTGATGACAAGGGCGTCTGAATGGGGATGGTCCAAACCGTCTGCATCGGACTCCTCAAAAGTAACTGCCAGCTGGGGGTTTTGGGGGGCTTCTTCGGCCAATGATAGGAAGCCCTCTGCTCGGCGCTCGGTCCGTTGATAGGAGATGGTGGACTCTCGAATGGATGCCTTTTTCTGCCGCTTTGACCGATGATCATCGACCTCGGCGGTTCCAATAATGGTTAGAATTTCCCGGGGGGACTTGGGGGCTGGAGGCACCCGATCATTCTTGGCTCTTGTCGGGTCGGCCCGATCTTGGCGATCCCGGGGCGGGTTCCGGGTAAATCGCCTTAAGCCTGTATCGTCACATACCGCGATCAAGGCGGCGATGAGGTCTCGGCACTGTTTGGTGTTGTGACCCGCTGATTCATGATATTTACAAAAGCGGGTCTGGTCCATGTCCTTCTGATCCTTATAGATCGGCCGAGGAACCAGGAGCAAATTTTTGTCCTTTATTTGATCAAATATGGCCGCGGATCTGACGGAATATATCTCAGCGAAATTAGCTATGAGCTCGGGCCTATGCTCGCGATAGCTCTGAGTCGCTGGGGATGTCGAGGAAGAGGCGGGAGCCTTATTCTCCCGGCGAGATTCTTGACGGGCCTCTTTGTAGTCATGCCTATCCTCTTTCTTTTTGTAGGACCCTTTCTGGTCGGAGGGCATGACTAAAACTGGCGCCGGCATAGCTTCCTCGGCAGCTATATGGGAGCTGGCGCGCTCCAAAAATTCCTGGTAGGTGTGAGGGACATTCTGGCACACCGTCCAGCGAAAAAAAGAATTTTTGAGGAGGACGACCTGGGCAATAATGGCCAGCGCATCGTCCGACATAGGTTCCGTCTCCAATATCCATTTATTTAAACAAGATATATAATCTTTAAGGGACTCGTTCGGCCCCTGTACGACGGAAGCGATGGATGAGCGCGGGGCGACTCGCACAAGGGACCCCATGAAATGGGATAGGAACGTCACCGAGAGCTGGGCCCATGTCTGTATAGAATGGTGGGGCAGCGTCTAATACCATCTCTGGGCCCTCTCCCCCAGAGTCAAGGAGAACATTCGGCACCGGAACGCATCCTGAGACCCGTGCAGGTCCATCCAGGAATTATAATGTCCGAGATGGGCGTTGGGGTCTGTCTCCCCGTTGTAAGGCGGAATCTGAGGAATCTTGAACTTCTCCGGGAGGGGTTCCGCCAGAATACTGGGGGCCAGGGGACTCTCCTGGCTGTTAAGCCATTCTGAACTTTGGGATGGTTGGAGTTATTTGTTTTCGAGCTCCGTAAGGCGTTTTCTAAGAAACTCGATCTCACTCGAGTTATCGCCGGGAGTTGGAGGTAATACTTGTGTCGGATTTAGGGACTGGTGGGGAGCTTTTTCTTCTTTACGGCTCTGACTCTGGATAGTGGAGCCGTGGCGCCTTCGATTTTCTTCCCCGCCCCAAGGCGATCAAAAACGGATATGGGGCGCGAAAGCTTACTTTTTCGAGAGGGATGTGAGCTTTCGCCATGGCTTTCCGCCCTTTCCCCGACGACCCCAGATGCTGTCCTCTTTTTGTTTCGTCCCGAGGCAGCTGGGCGGGTCGTCTGAGACTCCGCCTCCACATGATCTTCGGGTTTTTGAAGGGTCCTGCCCCCAGTAACCTGTGCCATAAGGGCCGCCATACCCTGGATGAAGGCTGGGTGTTTAAAGCACTCTACCACCTTATGGAGGTTTTATTCCTCCGTCGTGGGCTGAGGGTTTTTTGAACTGTCGTGAGACATCTCCGGTGAGCAGTATATCTTTTTTTTTTGTTATCGAGGGTGCCCCCCTTCTAGCGCCAATCTGTTGACGTCTAATTTGGTCAACGTCACGTGTGCTGATCTGGACGAATGGATCGAAGCCACGTAGAAAATAATAAATAAGATGAGAAGGATTGGATCACTAAATTTTATTAATGACCTTAATATGAAGTAGAGCCGAGCTGATTATTTTATAGCCGGTATATCTACTTTTCTCCGTTATTACAAATTCTCTCTTTTTCTCTCTCTTTATCATAAATGCTAAAAGTCCAAAAGATCTGTTCTACTGTACATTCCTTCTATATATAGACAATCTGGGCCAGTCAAGAGGTGACAGCTGGCGAATATTTGGGAATATGCCCAAAACACTTGTCAGCCTGCAAATATGCCTTAGACATGTGGCGGTCTCTAAGGTTTGCCTCGGGAAGGGGCATGACTGCATGCGATAATTGGCATGCGGGCCTGTCCCGCATGCTTCTGGCGACGCTTATCCGTTGGGGTCGGTCCTCGGGTCTCCCGCCGTTCAGGTCGGACTTGTTGTAATCTTGAATCGGAGCGTTTTCTTATCTTCGACCTGCTCGGCCCTTCTGGATCGGTACCGGGTCGGCTTTGACGATTCTGCCCGGTCCGGTCTTTAACAAGCCCGGGAGAAAATCGGGTTCATAATTGATTCGGCTTCAGGCTCTGCTCGGCCGGTTCAGCTGCCTGGAGTGCTTACGTGGATGTCAAGGTGGATGGGCTATCAACAAAACTGATTGAACTGAACTGAATTGGACTGAAATATATATTAAGAGTAAATAATAATAATAATAAAATAATAATAATAATAATAACGTTATAATAAATATTGAAAATTATAATTATAATAAAATAATAAGAAAAATAATAATATAATAATAAATAATAGAAAATAATAATAAATATAAAGTAATAATAATAATATAATTAATTACAATCATAATAACAAAAATAATAATAATAATAACAATGACAATAATGATAAATAAAAATAATAATAACAGTAATCAACAACAACAATAAATATTATTAATAATAATAATAATAGTAAATATTATTAGTAATAATAATAGTAATCAATAATAATAATAATAATAATAATAATAATAATAATTGATAGGACGTCGAATGTACGCTCCCAGAAAACCCGGTTTAAAATATGGACCAATAAAGATCCGACCTAGGTTCTTAGATAAGGAGATGACAACCCCAAGGTCCTTTAGAAGGGCGCCGACCTCGGAGGCCCCACTTAGCTGTAACATCTGTTAGAAGGGCGCCGACCTCGGAGGCCCCGTTGACCTAGGATATTTGATGAAGGGCGCCGACCTCGAAGGTCCTCGGCCCGGCTATGATATCCGAGAATGCAGTCGCCGACCTCAAAGGTCTCTAAAACTACCGATTTGAATAGGGATGAGCCGACTGAAAACCACCGAACTCGGGAAGGTCGAACTCTTGAGAAAGAAGATCTGACTCACACAGCGAATCCACAAGATCCGGGGTTGAGAGCCCATACCTTGCCATCCCGGAGATCCAGGGATTGAGAGCCCATACCTCGCAATCCCGGAAATCCAGGGATGGAAAATCGCAGCTTGAATCCCTGGATATCCGGGATTCTCTCTAGGAATCAGGAAAAATCCCAGATAACAAGGCATCCTCCTCCTATAAAAGGGAGAGAGGGGGTTCCTCAAAAGGGATACACACTCTGAGAATACAACATATTTTAGAGAGAGAAAGAAAAGAGAGTACTTCAAATATTTTGGGTTTTCTTAGCTAAACTTCTAAGATTAACCCGATTCTTGGTGACCGATCAGCTCGGTTACATCAAGTGGCGCCGTCTGTGGGAACTGTGACATCGAGTCACTTTGAGTTGAGACGTGAGGTTAGTAATGGCAGAAGAAATGAACCGAGAAGAGACGGGGAGTTAATACCGAAATCTAGAAGAGGAACTAGCGGTGGCGGGTGGAGAAGCGACTGGAGAAAACACCGTCACCCCTATAGAAGAAGCACCAAGCACAATTACATTGTGAAGGAAGCCTTAGCGACATAATCGCGGGCAATCCGTAAGAGCCGGGAGGTCGAGAAGCAAAGGGTACCACGAAAAATAATACCCATCTATCGGATGGGCGGAAAAATTGATCGGCGGGAAGAACATGGGGAGAGTTATCCAAAATATGGGAGCGATCTAGGCAGGAAAACGCAGGATCTCGATATCCGGCATGCGGGGCGAAATGGAAGAGTTGAGACAGAGGGTTGCGGGGAGGGACATGGAAAGTCATCCGAGGCCATCCCTTCTCGGAAGGCATACTACAGCCGAGCTCTCGTATGGGTTTAGAACATTACCTTCACCTATGATGGACTCTCAGATCCTACCCGACATTTATACCGATTCGAGAACATGGCGGTACTACATAGATATTCGGATGCCGTGAGTTGCAGGGCATTCTTGGCCACACTGACAGAGTCAGCTCAGGATTGGTTTCACCAGATACCCCCTGGGTCAATCACGAGCTTCAAAACTTTCAGCTCCGCGTTCTTGATGCACTTTGCCAGCGCCAGGGCGCACCAAAAGACCTTCATGTCCTTGTTCAGTATCAAGCAATATTCTGGAGAAGCGCTGAGAGCTTATGTGACCCGATTCACGAAGGCGTGTCTGGAGGTACCCTCGTCGTCAGAAGAAGTAAAAACCAGTGCCTTGACACAGGGACTGAGGCCGGGGTTGTTATGCACCTCATTAGCTAAAAAACCAGCCAGAACATACGATGAGGTCTTAGCCCGATGCTCGAAGTACATCAACGTTGAGGAAACTGAGAAGGATATGGAGGAGTTGCATGAAAATCCCGAGGATGGGGAAAGGGGGTCCAGCAGATTGATACGACAGGAGGAGTACACCTTTCAAGGAAATTTGCCTCGGGAAGAAATGTCACGGGGAAAAACAGATTGGAAGAAGAACGATATCGTTCTAAGGCGACCAAGATTTGACCAATACAACCCACTAACAATGAGGAGAGCCCAGGTTTTGGAAGCAGATGAGGGTAAGATGAGCAGGGTCATCGAGTGGCCTGCATCTCGCCCTAATAGGCCCACCCAGCCGAAATCAGAGCTTTATTGTCGGTTCCACAATGATTACGGGCATAAAACAGACGAATGCAAGCACCTTAAGGATGAGATCGAGAGGCTGGTCCGAGCGGGACATCTGATGGAGTTCACATATCAACAGAGAAATGGAGGTCGGAGGCAACCACCCATGCCCCAAGGAGGGGCGGGGGTGAAAAGAGAAGCTCCTCGGGGACCCGCTGCTCCCCCAGCTAAAAAAGGAGTGATCCACATGATATCAGGAGGACCAACCGACGGAAGTTCTAATCAGGCTAGAAAAGCCCACGCACGAAAGGCTAGGTGTCATCAACTCAAGGAGGTCGCCTCTGTAGGCAGTGGTCCTATCATTCAGTTCAGCCCCATGGATTATAATGGGATACATACGCCCCAAAATGACGCGTTGGTCATCACAGCGGAAATCGCCAGTTACGATGTGCAAAGGGTGTTTATCGATACGGGAAGCTCAGTAGACATCTTATTCTATGACTGTTTCAAACAGATGAACCTGGAAGTGGAATTGAGGAAAGTAGATACCGCGCTCTATGGGTTCTGTATGACCGAGGTGCAACCAGTGGGAGAAGTGGTGCTTCCAGTAGCACGAGGTCGGATGCCCCATCGGAAGGTCAAGACACTCAGATTTTTAGTGGTGGACACCAAATCGGCCTATAACGCCATTTTAGGACGACCAGGGCTCAACAAATTCGAAGCAGTAGCCTCTACCGCGCACATGAAAGTAAAATTCCCCGTAGGAGGTGAGGTGGGAGAAGTAGCAGGAGATCAGTTTGTCGCCCGTTCTTGTTATCAAACAACCGTAAAGCAGGGAGTACAGCGCGGAAAGAGGACACCCGAGCTCGGGGGTCCGGATCCGGAGTCTAAGAGGAATAAGCAATCGAAGACACCCAAGGAAGCTGAGGAAGAAGGTGTCAAGCCCAACGAGGAGTTACTAAAAATAGAATTGGTTCCAGGAAAGCCGGAAACAAAGACTCGCATAGGGAGTCGGTTGAACGATGGAATAAAGGAAAGCCTCATCAGCCTGCTAAGAAGATTCGTGGACATTTTCGCGTTCGCAGCTGAGGATCTGGTGGGAATCAGCCCAAGAGTTGCCGAACACAGGTTGAACATCGACCCCACCATAAGACCAGTAAAGCAGAAGAGGAGGCATTTCGGGCCAGAGATGGATGGGGTCATTGGGGAAGAGGTTGATAAGCTCCTCCGAGCTGGGCACATAAGGGAGATCCAGTTTCCAGAGTGGCTATCCAATGCTGTGATGGTAGGGAAGGGCCAGGGGAAGTGGAGGATGTGCATGGACTTAGGGACCTAAATAAAGCATGTCCCAAGGATCACTACCCGCTACCCCGCATAGATCGGTGGTGGATTCAACCTCAGGGTGCGAGTTACTCAGTATGATGGACGCTTCCCAAGGATATCATCAAATTCCTCTCGCACCTGAGGACAGAAAGAGGGTTAGTTTTGTGGTTTCAAAGGGAACTTTTTGTTATGTACGCATGCCTTTTGGATTGAAAAATGCAGGAGCTACATATCAGAGGATGGTCGACAGAATCTTTAAATCCCAAATCGGCAGAAACATGGAGGTATACGTGGATGACATGCTAGTGAAAAGTGTGAAGGCAGAAGAACATATCAGGGACCTAGAAGAGACGTTCGAGAACCTACGTACGTACGGGATGAAGCTCAACCCATCAAAATGTTCTTTTGGAGTCAAATCGGGAAAATTCCTGGGGTATGTGGTCACAAAACAATGAATCGAGGTCAACCCGGAGAAGGTCAAGGCAGTACTGCAAATGAATCCTCCAAAAAATATAAAGGATATCCAGATACTAACGGGAAGAATAGCAGGGCTGAGCCGTTTCATATCACGCTCGGCCGAGAAGGGGTTCCCATTTTTTAAACTCTTAAGAAAAGGGAACAAGTTCGAATGGACCTCGGAAGCGCAAACGGCATTCGGAAAATTGAAAGAGTATTTGGCCGAGCTGCCCCTACTCACCAAACCGGTACCAGGAGAGGATCTTGTACTCTACTTATCCGTGGGAGAAGGAGCGGTGAGCTCGGTCTTGCTAAGAGAAGAAATGAATAAACAAAAGCCCATTTATTATACGAGCCGAATCTTGCAAGGAGCAGAACGGAACTACTCCGAGTTAGAAAAAGGGGCGCTGGCGTTAGTGGTTACGGCCAGGTGATTGAGGCCCTATTTCCTAGCCCACCGGATAAAATTGCGAACCAACTTGCCCTTGAGAGAGATATTAGGGCGACCTAATGTGTCAGGTCGTCTGGTGAAGTGGGCGGTAGAAATGGGGGAGTACGACATGGAATATGAGCCGAGAACGGCGATTAAAGCTCAGGCCCTAGCAGACTTTATCCAAGAGGGGGCCATGCCATCGCCACCAGAAGGACAGTGGCTGTTGCATGTGGATGGATCGGCGACAACCAGTGGTTCTGGGGCAGGAATAATCCTCACTACCCCAGAAGGTGAGCAATTAGAGTGTGCCATAAAATTCGATTTGAGGGCATCTAACAACGAGGCCGAATATGAAGCCCTGGTTAAGGGAATGCAGCTGGGAATAGACTTGGGCGCACGACGACTCATCGCTTACTCTGATTCCCAACTGGTCACACAACAGGTAGAAGGAAAATTTGAGATAAATGAAGATCGGATGAAGAAGTATGTGGAGGAAGTAAAAGAGGCTGCCAAAAAACTAGGAGAATGGAAGTTAATCCATATCCCTAGGTCGGAGAATGCAAAAGCTGACTACCTAGCAAAGATGGGAAGCTCCTTAGTGGATTGCCGCTCGCGAACAGTAACGATTCTGGGAGCAGCCCGAAGTAGCATCATGAAACAGGTGATGGAGGTGAATGAGATGGCAGATTGGCGAACTCCTTTGTTGGCATACCTAAGAAGGGCAGAATTACCCAAGGAGAGACAAGAAAGAATGAAAATTGTGCGAAGAGCAGCAAGGTTCTGCTGCATTAATGATGAGCTATATAAGAGGTCTTACCTCGGGCCATACCTACGATGCATCTCGGAAGAAGAAGGGCGAAGTGTATTGGAAGAAATCCATGAAGGGTGCTGCGGAGACCATACCAAAGGAAGAGCGCTGATTAGCAAAACACTAAGGGCTGGTTTCTTTTGGCCGACCATGAGCAAGAAAGCAGTGGAAATGGTTAAGCGATGCCAAAAATGTCAAGTGCACGCACCCTTAATTCATATCCCAGCCGAGGATATGATCGCCATGGGAGCGCCCTGTCCATTCGCCAAATGGGGAATTGATATCATGGGGCAGTTTACACCTGGATCGGGAGGAAGAAAGTTCTTAATAGTAGCCATAGACTACTTCAGCAAATGGGTAGAAGCCGAGCCTGTGGCCACCATAACCGAGCAAAGAATCATAAGTTTCCTGTTTAACAACATTTGCTGCAGGTACGGAGCGCCCCAGATACTCATCTCAGATAATGGAACCCAATTCAATGGGAAGAGAACCCAGTCCTGGTGCGAGGGTTTGCATATCAAGCAAAGGTTCGCTGTGGTTGCTCACCCGCAAGCTAATGGGCAAGTAGAGGTAACTAACAGGACAATCTTGCAGGGGATAAAAACCCGCTTAGACAAAGTGGGAGGAGGATGGGTGGATGAACTTAGCTCGGTACTATGGTAAATGCAGGACCACACCTAGATCGTCAGCGGGAGAAACACAATTCAGTATGGTATTCGGGTACGAGGCCGTCATCCCCGCAGAAGTCGGAGTAATGTCCCATGGGGTTCGATGGTTCAACGAGGTGGAGAACGAGTAAATAATGAAGGAGGCGTTAGATACCATAGAAGAAAGGAGAGAAGCGGCAGCAGCACGAACTGTAAGATACAAAAGCCTGACAAAAGCAGCTCATGACAAAAGAGTCAGGAAGAGACAATTCAGTCGGTGATTTGGTGCTTAGGCGGTGATGCCCTCGGAAAACAGGAAAGCTGGAGCCGAACTGGGAAGGCCCTTACAAGGTAATCCGAATTTATGCGGGAGGAGCTTACGAGCTTGAGGATATGGAGGGGCACCTCATCAAAAGACCTTGGAACATATGTCACTTGAAAAAGTATTTTGTGTGAAGAGATGTGGAAAAAAGCTTATGTTGTTTTAATGAAAGTCTATTACAAAAATATATCTCTGAATGTGTTGATCAAGTAAAACTAGAAATGACATCTGAATAGGCGAAACGCCTCCAGATCCGAGTAAGGGTGAACCGCCCTCTGACATCTGAATAGGCGAAATGCCTCCAGATTCGAGTAAGGGTGAACCGCCCTCTGACATCTGAATAGGCGAAACGCCTCCAGATCCGAGTAAGGGTGAACCGCCCTCTGACATCTGAATAGGCGAAATGCCTCTAGATCCGAGTAAGGGTGAACCGCCCTCTGACATCTGAATAGGCGAAACGCCTCCAGATCCGAGTAAGGGTGAACCGCCCTCTGACATCTGAATAGGCGAAACGCCTCCAGATCCGAGTAAGGGTGAACCGCCCTCTGACATTTGAATAGGCGAAACGCCTCCAGATCCGAGTAAGGGAGAACCGCCCTCGGACATCTGAATAGGCGAAACGCCTCCAGATCCGAGTAAGGGTAAACCGCCCTCTGACATCTGAATAGGCGAAACGCCTCCAGATCCGAGTAAGGGCGAACCGACCTATGAAGCTATGACTAAGGGAAATACCCAACCTACACTAAAGATCGGTGAAAAGATTAAGTCAAACTGGTCGGATTACATTTAGGATTTTTCGAAATTTAAAAGTGGGGCCTCCGAGCTATATCAACTTTGTTATATCAAATCAAACAGGCACAAGATACATCAAGGTTACAAGCAACTCCGAGCTATATCAACTTTGTTGTATCAAATCAAACAGGCACAAGATACATCAAGGTTACAAGCAACACCGAGCTATATCAACTTTGTTGTCATTCAACTCAAAAAGCACACAAACCCAAAGTATATTCAACTCAAAAGGTTGTCATTCAAAATAATGTGCAGTACAAATAAAGTAGAAAAAAACAGTTGAAAAATATACATTGTCTACACTAAGCTACAGGCTCTGAAGACGGAGGAGGCAACGGAGGAGAAGCATCACGATCGGTCCCAACCACCTCGGGACTAGGAGTGCTGGCCTTAACAGGTGAACTGGGAGGATCAGAAGGCAGCTCCAACTCTAAGCCAGATTGCTTTATGGACTCCTCAAGGGCGTCCTTCCACCAGGCCGCCTCCGGAGATTCTTCCACGTCCGGACCAACCCGAAGGAGCGGAGCCCGTCAATGCGGCATCCGGTCCAGCTCGCGAAAAGCCCAATGAAGCTAGCCGCTCAAGAGCACGAGTCGAGCAAAATCAAAATATTGTGTCGCACTGGGCTAGCTTAACCAGAATGCGGTGGAATTATGATCTCGGCCGAGGGCGGAACGGTAGGCCTCCGAAAAGAGTGACCAACGTCACTAGTCGAGAATCGGCGTCGGCCATCCGTCACCTGCGCTCATAAGGCGATCCCTCGGATCTAGCCTCGGCTAGTTGAGTCTCGGCAGGTCGCCTTTTCCGATGCCGCTCTAGGCACGAGCTTCGAGGTCGGCGACCTTCTCCAACTCGGCCTTAGCCCGCGCCTCAAGTTGAGCTATCCTTTCGGATTCGGCCCTAGCTTCCGAGCAAGCCGAGCCTCGAGGCCCACCTTCTCCGTTTCAGTAGAAGACATGGTCTTCCAAAATTTCACTCTTGGTTTAGTGAACATTGGCCATCTGGGCCCGCTCTAAAACCGCCTCCCGCTCAGAATCTTTCTTAAGGGCAGCATCTAAGCGATACTCCCTCTCCTGAAGCCGGGCCGAAAGATCAGAATTAGCCGACAGGGCGGCCTCCAGGTCGGCTTGCATCTGGGTGAGCTGCGAAGAAGAAGTAGCGCCGAGCTTATGATCCTCGGCGAAGGTCACGAAGGTGGCGAAGAACTGCACAAGAAGTTATATCAGGTCGGCAGAGGGTAATAATAAACATAAAAATAACCAAAAGGGGTATGAAGGCGAAAAGGGGAATACCTTCCCAAAGTACATCATCATAGCATCAAATTTAGGGTCCTCCTCGGCGTCTCGTAACCCCAGCTTATCCTTAGCTGGGACCATGGAGCTAAAATAAGGGAGAAATTTCTCAAACTCCTTGCAACGGAGAAGAGTCTCCATAGCCGGACCTAGAGGACCCGCGGTCTTCGGCTGTTTGGAAGCAGGGGAGCTAGGAGAAGAGGCCCGCTGAGTGACCTGAAGCTGCCGAGACGAGCTTGCAGAGCCTCGTCCGGTGGTCAAGGTAGGAGCCAGGTCGGATGGGAGAGTTACCCCAGACTTGGGGCGAGCAGGAACCTTCCGTTTAGCTTTGGACGAGCCCTCCGCCCTCTCCTTAGGAGGATTCGTCGACTTAGGGACCTTCTCTTTATTTGGTTCAGCTGGCTTGGAGGCATCCGACTGGCAGGTCCGCATGAACCGATCTACAAAAAACAATACAAACGGTCAAGGAAATAGCTAAAAAGCAAAATAACAAAGATCTAAAAAAAATATATATAGATAAAGCCTACCGATGTCAGGGATAGCCGGGTAGGGATTCGAGCTCATCCCACAATGGAACAGAAGATCATGGAATTGCGTCAGCTGGAAAGCATTATAGGGAATGGCATTCCATTCCCGAACTTTCTCGACCCACGCTACGCCTAGGAATAGGATCCTGGCTCGGAGTAGCCTGCATCCATTGCGTAGGAAAGCCCCAAGAATCGGATGTGGGGAGCCGAAGGAAAAAGAAGCGGGACCTCCAGTCCTTCACATTGGAAGGGAGGTGGGTGAAGAAATGGGCGCTGTTTCGGGAGGTCAAGTAAAAAGAGCCTTTAAAACTCTTTAGCCCAAAGCAAAAATAGAAAAAGCCCAGGTCGGGTTCCTCATGTCTGTAATGACACAGCACGAGAAAACCCACCATGTAGCGAAAAGAGTTAGGAGAGAACTGGTTGAGGGGAAGATTGTATTTAACGGAGAGAGAGACAAGGAAGGGATGGGGTGGAAAGCGAAGACCACGCTCACTGATCCACAAACCAGGTAATATGACCGGAGGAGGATGATCGGGGGTATCGCTAGCCCGAGGTGTGACAAATTCCCACCGGGGAAGCCTAAGAAATCTTATAAAACTAGCAGCGCGGCTGGGCTAGTCCTCGATAGAGGATGGGGAGGGAGAACTCGAGTCGCCCCTACAACCGTCTGATATGGGTCGGCTAAAAGGCCGGTCACAGTTACCTCGTCCATAGGGGGAGGAAGGAGGATCTACAATGATTAAGGGGATGCGAGAGGGAGGGATGTCACCTAGCTCGGACGATCTACGTCACCTAAAGGTTCATCCCTAAGACGAAGAGAGGAACCAGTAGCTCGCCCGACCTACCCCGAATCCCCATCGAAGAGGAAAGACCCTCCAAAAAGAGTTCACGGCCGATTCGCGGAAATATTTTGGGAATCAAGCAGATGACATAACTAAAGGAAGAAAAGGGGAGGAAGAAGAAAAGGAAAATATCGTAAAACAAATCAAAAAGCTAAAGAGATGTTTAGATGAACATACCCATGGGATTGGGTGGAAGTTCGCCGGAGAAAAGTAGAGCAAGCGCGTCGGGAGACAGATAATGTGATCGCTAGTGTCGCTGAGAATTTTCGCACGAGAGGTTGAGGTATAAAATCGCGGAAGTGGTAAAGGGGGAAGAAGACGACCTTTTATAGGAGGGAGGGGCAAAAACCGAGGAGGATAGGGACGATCTGGAGCGTCCGATGCCCTATTCGAAGGAACGGCTGGGATTTGGCACCGTCTTAGCCGATCTATGGCAGTCGACACTGCCGGCCATCGACGCGACGTTTGGGAGGCAGGGAAAGGAAAAGACAGGTTAATTATAGCGCACAAAGTCCGAAGAGCCTCGTTATCTGGGAGCGGGAGTCCCAAGGATAATTGCGTCAAGGTCGTCCGGTTGTAAACAAATCTTACTCTACTCGGTCTTACAGCTCGACTAGAGTAGGGGGGACTGGTTGATAGGACGTCGAATGTACGCTCCCAGAAAACCCGGTTTAAAATATGGACCAATAAAGATCCGACCTAGGTTCTTAGATAAGGAGATGACAACCCCAAGGTCCTTTAGAAGGGCGCCGACCTCGGAGGCCCCACTTAGCTGTAACATCTGTTAGAAGGGCGCCGACCTCGGAGGCCCCATTGACCTAGGATATTTGATGAAGGGCGCCGACCTCGAAGGTCCTCGCTGGCCTATGATATCCGATAACAGGTCGCCGACCTCAAAGGTCTCTAAAACTACTGATTTGAATAGGGATGAGCCGACCTGAAAACCACCGAACTCAGGGAGGTCGAACTCTTGAGAAAGAAGATCCTGACTCACCTGACAGAATCCCTAAGATCCAGGGGTTGAGAGCCCATACCTTGCCATCCCAGAGATCCAGGGATTGAGAGCTCATACCTCGCAATCCCGGAAATCCAGGGATGGAAAATCGCAGCTTGAATCCCTGGATATCCGGGATTCTCTCTAGGAATCAGGAAAAATCCCAGATAACAAGGCATCCTCCTCCTATAAAAGGGAGAGAGGGGGTTCCTCAAAAGGGATACACACTCTGAGAATACAGCATATTTTAGAGAGAGAAAGAAAAGAGAGTACTTCAAATATTTTGGGTTTTCTTAGCTAAACTTCTAAGATTAACCCGGTTCTTGGTGACCGATCAGCTCGGTTACATCAATAATAATAATAATAATCAAGATTATTAATAATAATAACTAAACTAAACTGAACCGAACTGAATGGGCCTGAACTGAACTGAGCTGAACTGAAAAACTGAAAATAAGTCCAAAAGAACAAGGCCTTACTCTAATCTAGGATCGTTAAAATTTTCACTCTCTCTCCTCCGTTCCTCTCATATATTTATATTTATATTAAAAATAATTTATCTAGTAAATTTACATATATTACTTTTTACAATTAAATTAATCAATTATTTTTTTACTTTTAATCTTCACCATACATTCATCTTATATATATAAAGCTTGAGAAGCCTTATAAATGTAAGTGGTCATGATTAATGCTTGATGAATGATTGTATCATATTTGTTATTCCACATTGATTTCCAGGCATGTCAAGCAATTTTCGTTAAGTGTACAATGAATATTCACATAATGGCCATTTATATGTTAAGTATATGAAGCATTTGTCAGTTATAAATGTAAAGTGGTTATAATAAATGGCTCACGAATTGAAAGTAAAATGTGGAGATGAAGTGTTTGGTGCCATAAATGCATAAATTAAACACACCAATTAGTGTTAGTCTTTTTACCTTCCCGTCCATGAGTTACAAATATTTTATCAACTATATAATGTGTCAAAAATCACACACCACAAAACACAATTTCCTCCACACAGCGTGCACATTGGGCTACAACTTATTATGGTGGTAAAGTAAGCATCATATCGTCTAGCTTAATTAGCATATTGATTTATATTGTTTTATGTAAATTTCACGTGTGTTTTGTGTGTGTAACAATGTAGGACATAAAGATGGTGCTTAGGAGGTTTGGTAGTAACGTCATCTTCTCTAATGGTTTAAGAGATCCTACACATCGTTGTCTTATCAATTATGTGGTACATGCACGAACATTTTTACTTTGATCGAAAATGCAATATATTGATTAAATGTATTTAAGTTACTAACGATCAACTATATCTAATTGTTTTTTGTAGCGCGTCAAGAAGCATTAAAGAAATATATCGAGAAGTCACAAAAATTGTATCAAGAACAAAACATGAAAAAGGCCAATGAACAACAACGATAAAGACAACAACAACAAGAAGAACAACAACAAAAACAAGAACGACGCCATGGCCATCGGTGGGATGAATACTTAGCATTCATATTAATATATGTTATAAATTAAACATGCAATATTTTGCTTCATGTAATACCGTTAAATGGGCTAATACTATTGATTCGTTGGCAAGTAAGTTTATTGAAAATAATGTGACGAGTTCAATTTTTAGTCAATAATTATTACTACACTTTGTTGGTGCATTTTAAGATTTTTTCTCTTAATTTAGTTTTTTGTCTTGCGGTGTGTTAATGTCACTTTCTTAATTAAACGTCTTGAAATATTGCGTGACTTTGATACTTGATATGATTGTGTAAGTTATGTCAATGTTACATATTGCAAATGGTAGTATATAATAAAAATATCTTCACACTATCATCTTTATCCATAAATGGTGCAAAGCAATAGACTATAGATAAAACAAATACGTATTAATGATTCGGGTAATCATATCCACAATTAGTATCGGCAATTAAGTGATTATGTTATTTTGAGAATTTATCATTTATATAATTTCTTGTAGTTTAAATCTTACATAATAAATAATATCATTTTGACGATTTATGTAGTTTAAACAATATAGATATACCATTTATATAATCTATTATAAATTAAATTTAAATTTTACTCAATAAGTAATATCACTATGGAGATTAATTGATTATCTTAATATAATTTTAGTTTCATTTGTAGAATGACAAGCAAATTTGGAAAAATGAAATTGTTATATTAGTTATTAAGAGTAGAAAAATTATATGTTGAGATTGATGTCTTCAAATATATGTATATATGCAACCTGGTACAAATTAAATATACTAACAATATTGGACCGATTTTCACAACAATAAAAAATATTGAAACTTAAATGGTTTTTGTGCATAAAATAAAGTTCGATTAATTAAGCGTAGTAATGTGGAACTACCGTATTTGATATGATAAACCAAAAGGATAATTAATTGTCACAAGCTAGATCTCAAAATATAGCGAATATCCACTTTGTTACGATTTTATATAAGGGTTACATTTATTTTGAAGAACCGTATGCGTTTAAACTTCCTTTGACATTTAGTATGTAACTTATACATATTAAAAAGTTACATGTGAAGAGACTCTTTTAAATGTAGCATCTTGAAAAAAGTCTCTTCACATATACTCTTTTAATGTCAATAAACTATTTTAAATGTGTGTCATGCTTAGAAAAGGTGTGATACCATCACAACTTAGATATATAATGACGAAAATAAGTGCCAAAGATTACGCTATGAACACTTATATACAGCCCATGTAATGACGAAAATTAGTGTTAAATAATACACTATGAACATTTAGATTAAGCCCGTGTGCATTATCGAGTCACGAATGACTTCGGTCTAAATATAAAAGTCACCAAACAACTAATTAAACTCATTCATCTTAAACTCATGCGATCTTACAAAAGTTGTGATACCATCACAACTTACAAACCTAATAGCGAAAATAAATACCACACATTACACTATGGCCAATTAAATAGAAATTTAAATTAACGCAGACGGCCTGAATGACTAGTCATAAATAATTTTTATTTTTAAATCTCCAGTCGTTACCTAATATACACCGAATATACACCATATATATGTCAATTTTTGTCTTAGAAAGAGAGTATAATTAATGAACTCTAATGATTAATTACAAAAAGCTAGTAAGAGAAAAGATATTATATTAAAACGAAACAATGCATTTATTTATAGAGTTTATTACAACAGGGTGATGAGACATGTTTCCAACGTGGGATACTTAATTATAACAAGTTTAACTAACATAAAAACTAATAAAGATAGGGGGTCGTATGATGCTTAATTCGTATAATAAGTTGTTTCATTTTTTAAATATTGGATTTTCATAATTTATTTTTACTAGATATTGGGTGTATCCAGAATTTTTAATAGCTTACATTTTGATAACTTTTCATTATATTACTTGTATATTTGCATATTTGAGGGATCGATCATGTCTGAATAGCTTGTGTTTATATGAGAACCACATTTTACGCACTCGAGGCGCTTGATTAATTGCCTGAACAGGTTTAGGTTTGAGTTTGGATATATTTCTATCTTGATCGATTATTATATATACTTATATTAATAGCGTGTTGTACTTTATCAAGCTAGAGGTTGTGATCGTCAGTCCGTCATTTTCGTGGAATTGATATTCGAAGCATGTACCTTGCATATATGCTTTATATTTCATATATGCAGTTGTTATGTATTGGATTTTATGTGACTGTGTTAATTGAATTTTTTTAATTGTGAATTGTGCTTGGGTTCTAAAGGTTTCTTTATGTATGGCCTTGTTAATTGTTGATCATTCACTTGTGTTGTGTTTGTTGGTAATATATCGTTGATGATGGGTGGTCGGATTTGTGCATACACTTGGAGATATATTGTGATGCTCGTTTGACCGATAATTTATTTCGTATTAACTGTTTATTGTTTCATGTTGGTTGTTGAATCATTGATATTGTACAATGTGGATTCATATGGCGATGTGTTCAACCATATGAAATTTTTCTTCGGTGGGAGCACCGAAGAGCAAAAAGTTGTCTAAGTCAAGGAAATTTATACGAGTTTTATATATACTACCAGCAATCTCATACGATTTGGTTGTCCCGATAACTCAATTCGACAAATTACTCCATTATTTCATGACTATAATTCAGATTAAATTCTCAAGATTAACAATGATTCTCCTAAACTCTTATACTTTAAAAATTATCCAAATTCCTTAAACAACTCTAAATCATCAAATTCATTCATCACCTACACCTATGCCAAAATGATACTCTCATTCCGTAATTTTCAACAGAATAATTATTCATGACCTGAGAAGTATTTATCATTCATCATAACATCTCATGCCATGTTTTTTTGGACTTATTTTGATTTTTATTTGATTCGGTGTAGTGATCAATTCGATTGATTCGGTTGATTCGGTTAGTCCGTTAAGTTCAGTTCAGTTATTATAATTATTATTAATTATTATTATTATTATTGTTGTTGTTGTTGTTGATTACTATTGTTATTACGAATAATATTTACTATTATTAATAATAACATTTATTGTTGTTGATTGTTGATTACTATTATTATTATTATTATTATTTGAATCATTATTATCATTATTCTTATTATTATTACTATTTGTGACATTTGATACTTTTGTGACATTTGGGACATATTTATTAGTATTATTATTTTTGTTATCAGGATTGTAATTAATTAGATTATTATTATTACATTATATTTATTATTATTTTTAATTATTTATTATTATTTTATTATTTTCCTTATTATTTTATTATATTTATTATTTTTAATATTTATTATATTATTATTTTATTATTATTATTTACTCTTAATATATATTTCAATTGATTCGGTTAAATACCGAGTCTATTGATTGATTAAGTTAAGTTGATTCGATTCGAATCAATTCGATTCGATTCGATTCAATTGATTAAATACAATCAAAAAAACGAGCCAAATCTTTCAAAGAGCTTCTCAAAGAACATGCCCATAACCATATTCAATTAGCATCATAATATTCATAATCATAAAAACAATATAATATAATATTCTCCAACTATCTAATCCATAATCTCAACTCATAATCCAACCAATATCCACATATCATCATCGTGTCCTTCCACACATACTTCATGAAAACCAACAATCATATCAATACATCGCCATCACATGAATTAATCGTCAACACTATATCATAGACTAACTAAAGTGCGAAGTTAGCCAACAAACCTCTTGAAGATGAACAACAACATCAAACATCAGAAAAATCATCAATAACTCCAAGTTTCAAACTTAAATCCAAGCTATGATGCTCATAACCATGTTGGAAGAGGTTGGAAAACATTTACATATGAAGAGTGATGATTTTGGGAGAGAAAATATGTTCTATTTCATGAGGAATAAAAGACTAAGCCCCACCTTATAACATGTATACTCATAATGTACGTCAATCTCCACAACTAACATGCGCAATAGTCTTTAGGTACGATATTTCTCATAGGTAGTGTACGCTATCAAAACCCGTTGCTTCGGTCTCAATCTTGGCAACCTTAACATACACAACTCGCTCATTGTGGCCGCTACCTAACCTTCATATCATACGTTAACACCTCTAATTAGCGTATGTAAATCCCATTGACTCACTTGTTCTCATGCGGGTCGAACCCACCCGGCCGTGCATGGCTGGAAGGTCCTCGATATAAACATAGCGTGTACAACATCGCCTTAACATACATTAGTTGCTGCACATAGGCATAGCATGTATAATTCTCCATAGGTTACGTATGTAATTGATAAGTGTCAGTTTTATACACTTATCCGTGATTAGTATTGATACATTTCACCCATATTTTTGAGATAGTCTACTCGTTTTTGCTTTAAATTAATTAGTTTTTAATAATTTTATTTTATAGAATGAAGATGTAAATTTAGCCTTAATCGGATTGAATTACTGATTTACTCAAGAAATAACATGTTTATATAATATTATCTATATTGAGTTTTTATGTATTCATGTTGTAGAGATTTTCGAGACGAGTTTGGCAGTCTTTTCGGATTCAAAATCAGAGATATATATCAAAAAGTTGTCATCCGAAGAAGATTTGAGGCGAAAACGTAAAAGTCTAAGAAATTATGGGCTGAAAATGAAGTATGAAACTATATACGGGCGTAATATCTGAAAGTTATGGCCGTAACTCACACAACAACTAATGTGCAAAAAGCCGAAGCAAAGTTACGGCCGTAACATCCAAATCATACGGCCCTAAGTCCTCTATGTTACGACCCTAACATCTGAAAGTTACGGCCGTAACTCTTGATAGATGTATGATCATTTTTAAATCTTTTATATTTTTGGTCTATTATTGAGGGGATGGCTGACCTTGATCCGATCTAATATAATAATGCTGGAGTTTTGGAGCTATTAGATGACTTTAGGTGTATGAATAGACTCTTAGATCCATCATTTATCATCCTTCATCTTATATTTTTCCTACTTTGTAATATTTTGTGTGAAGAACACACATGTGTTCTTGAGTGATTTATGTAATAGTGGTTTAGCTTATGTTGTTGAGGGAGTTTATTGCTTCTTTCTCCTTTATCTACTAAGGGAGTTAATATCAATTTTTTCTCTTTTTTAACTAATAATGACCACTCAAGCTTGTAATATGTTGAATAAAGCCTTCATGGGCTAAGTTATCCTTAGTTGGGATTATAAACAAGGTTTGTCATGTTATTTAAGTTTGTATAAAGATCTATTATGGATTACTTATTATTGTGTGTGATTTTCATTGTTTTACCAATCTTTATTTATTTGGCCAATAAATGATGATATTTATGGTCTTCATATGCTTCGAAAGAAAATATGTTTAACTAGATCAAATGATCTTCACTCTAAGTTGTTCTAGGGGATAGAAATATACCTCTAGACCTTAGATGATTCTTTGAGTTATTTTCATAAAACTTAATGCTATGTATTGAAGTCAATCAACATAGAAATATAGTGGATTGATTCAATATATAAGGGGCGTTTTGACATTCGAAAGAGGAACCGTCTTTTTAAGGAAAATCGAATCTACACAACATAATAAGTAAATACATCTTATGGTCTCCTATACGTCTTCTATAACTAATGATGAACTAAGTTTGTAATCCCAACTATTTCATTTTACCTTTTATTAATCTATTATTAGTGCAATCTTTCATTTCCTTAAATTTTAGAACTATTATTTCATTTTCCTTGCAATTGTCAAACCAAACTCTTAATTTGTGTGTTTCACTCATCTAAATCTCAACAACTAATAGATAAATAGTGTAAAATTCAATATATAACCTAACTTCCTCGTGGGATCGATAAACCGGACTTAAAAAGTCCACTCACTACTTGATACGATATCGTGCACTTGCGATAGTTACACTAAAGACGTGTCAGTAATCGCCAATTACCTTACCTTTCCACACGCCAACTACCATCTGACTCAGCATGGCACCACGTCTTGAATAGTGATTCCTCTCCCAATCCTCCCCTAATTTACCCTACACATTATGCTTAGTATATATTATACTTAGCGTTTAACATACATTATCTTGTCAAACTTCTGCTGCGGCAATGCAATGGCGAGTGCACTATATTCCGCCCCGGTACTAGACCGAGCCACTATCGGTTGCTTCTTAGTAAGCGTCTTTCTTATCTAAGCTGGCTGCTTGTATAGAATCGGACCCACTACGCGCTAACTAGGATTCATAAGACGAACAAAAGAAATACATAAAAAAGGGCGTTTAGCTCGACCAATCAAAAATAAAGAGGAACTATGGCAGTGATGAATAAGTAAAGAAACCGCTCTTTAAGAGTTAGTCTACGTTTGCGCGGGGACGGATACCACACATATGTGGTGAAACCCTACTTTCCTTTTCATCTAAATCGTCACTGATATAGGAACTTGCTAGTCTCGTTCTGCCCTTCAGGGATCACCTTTCTTTGAGTCATAACATCGTAAATTAAGTCTTTCCATACTTAGCCAATTTCAACTTCTCCCAACAAGGATCATTATACAATATATCAGGCCTCAATCACTCGACATGTCTGATACATAATATTTCCAATTATCATTGTAATCCAACCATGATAATTATATCAGTGCAGCTGTCAGAATCTCAAAATATTTGTACATACTATTCCATACAATCCGGACAAAATAAAATAAAAGTTCATTGTGGATTTCCATGATATTACAAACAGTTTCAAGAAGTTGCGAGATGGTTACATGGATCAGATTTGGATCGATGGCTCCAAGGAGATGCGGGACAGTTCTAGGCAAGCGGAAGCAGACGGTTCCAAGAGACCTTGCAAGTCATGCGCGCAGTTATGGGGGAAACTACCCGAGCCATGCGGCTCCATGCAGAGCACCGAGATTAACCTAGCGGTTGGGGTTGTCAACCGATATAGCTTGTGTAACAACTATAAATAGGGTTTCATCGATATTTTTTAGAGAGGTGATGAGATTTTGGTCAACAATTCTCCTCGTATATCAGGGGGATAATAAGTTAACAAGGTTGGAGACTCATTTCCATAACTTTTGGGTGTTTTGATTTTGTGTGCATACATGAAGACTTCTGTCGTGTGTTGCACGCCGGTGAGTATGCAGACTTACTTGGCCGGAAATTCCTTCCACCCTACACATAAGTGATCACTGAGGCAAACATGAGCGTTGTGAGGGAGTGTGGGGACCAGTGGCGGACCCAACTATGTGCAAGGGGGTGCAGCTGTACCCCCAAAAAAATGTAAAATAATTTTTAATATTAGAAAAAAATAAATTTTTTCAAGTATTTTGCAGTTTGCACTCCCAATCTAAAATTCATATCACGTAAATTAAATTAATGAAAGCTAAGTCTAGAATAGAAAAAAAAATTAAACCCACTTTAGAATAAGTTGATGACGCAAAATGCTAAGAAAATTAAAATAAAGTCCAAAATATTTTGCCGTGTAACTATATTTTCTTCTTGACAGCCGTTCAATTTTTTTTTATATTTACGTAATTATTTCTTGCACCCCAAATACAAATTTCTGGATCCGCCGCTAGTGGGAACTAGTCAAAATGCGTCCGATCAAGCTGGAACAATGGTTTTATTCGGTGAAAATTTATGGCGCCAATTTATTATATCAAAGCTGCTGCACACACATAAAAATGCATACACAAATGTACACTCTTGCTTTGTAGGGGTTGTACCCTGCGTAGTAGGAGTTGTACCCTGTTTTATAGGTAGTAGAGTGCAATCCCTCTACGCAGTCTGATCCTCTGAAGCGAGGATGTGCGTTGTGTGTGCATTTGTATGTGTGTGTAGCATTATTCTTATTATATTCGGCAACTTGGAGTTGTCATTACTTTTGATGTAGTTTACTAATTATATTATTATATTTATTTTTAATGAAAAATATTTTATTTATTTTTTCAAAAATAGCTCTTGGAAGGAGATCAAAGAAACTTATTTTTTTTGACTAATTTTTGTATGGTTATTGATCAACTCCATAATATTTATTATTTCTAAGGTGATTTTTATTCCTAAATATTAAATATTGTTTTAGTTTTTAAATAGTACTTCATTCGTCCCTCATATTTATTCCTATATTTTTTGCAGCACGTCTCCAAATTTATTCATATGTTATTTATGGACAATATCTCACAAAAAATCCATATTTTTTTATGCTCAACCATACCATCACCATGGATGTAGGACCATATCTCGCTCATTGTACACTCCACAATAGGGTCCATAATTTTTATTAAAAATGATGCCGAAAATTCTTAAAAACAAATTGCGGGGAAAATGGAGTATATTAAACTATTCAATTGTCCCCAGGGACATAGCCGAGTGGTAAGGCATATGGTGATGTGGGGAGAAATCCTCCGGCAACGCAGGTTCGAATCCCGTATGAAACAAATATTTTTATTAAAATATTGTGGAGGTTTGTTCTGGAGTTTGAATCCTCTTGGTTCTCTCCCATATATATTTGTCACTGGGACACATCCGATTGATAAAGTAACCTCTGAATACTTTCTCCTCTCTCCCTTAACCGAAAAAAAAAATATTCAATTAAACCAATGGAACAACGGTTATACAGTAGTATGTCTTAATTCACGTGTATAAACCTTCAACAAGAAGTAGCACCACCACCAGATCATTTCCATTCCTTGTTTTGCGTGAAACGGAGAGTATAGGGTATTTTACTGTGAGCAATAATTTCGTAAACACCATCACTGACCAGTGACCACCCCCGCCCACATTTTCTTCCCTGCCCCTGCGAATAAGTACAGCTTTACAAAGGTATTTTGCAGGCTTTTGATTTGAGCTCATCATAAAAGAACCCCAACCCCAAACACACGCGCCCCCACTTTTCTCACTCCACTGCTCTTCGCTGCCGAGAAACCAGGCGGGCCCCCGTTTTGCGAATGAACTGAACTCATTTCTGAAACTGATTTATGTTTCGGCGTGTAATTAATCCATCAATGGCGGCCAATCACTATAGTAACACCACCCAGAACAATTCGCCGTCTTGCCCACCTCAAGAACCCGACGAAATCTCCCTTTTTCTCCAGCAAATTATCCTCCGTTCTTCTTCATCGTCGTCGTCGTGTTCCCTCACACGCCAACAGCCTTTTGCGTCGGCGTATCCCAATCAAGGATTCGCAGTCGGTTCGGGTTCGGGTCAGGGTCAGATCTCCGTTCCTAATCCTGCAGTGTTCAACTCCACTTCCGCTTGTAGTTTCGCAGCGGCTAACGTTTCGTCTTCTTCTATTGGGAAATTGGATAATGAAGCGGATGAGTACGACTATGAAAGTGAGGTATTATTATTATTATCATCTTTTTTTCTTTTTGCATGATATTTTTTTTTTTTTTGAATTTAAATATTGTTGATGATGACTGCTGTGCGTTAAGCTGGGGTCTTCACGGAAATTGTGAAACAGCCGACCTGGTCTGCGTATATCTTACTTCCTTTAACCCTGCTCTAAGTGAGATATGTTTGGTTTGGTTTATATTGTTGATGATGATTATGCGTAGGAGGTCGTTGAGGCGGTTGTGGAAGAGACGGCGCCGAAGCCAACGCCGCCACGGAGTTCTTCTAAGAGAAGCAGAGCAGCTGAAGTGCATAATCTATCTGAAAAGGTATAGTATTTATTTTAATAAATTATTTGTTTCTTGACCTGATTTTGAATGAGATCTGGAAATTATTGGATGGGTGTGGCAGAGAAGGAGGAGCAGAATTAATGAGAAAATGAAGGCATTGCAAAATCTGATTCCAAATTCAAACAAGGTGAAAAATAAAGTTAGTCAACATCTAAATAAATTGGTCTTCAGTGTTATTACTCCCTCCGTCCCAATTAACATGATCATTTTGACTTTATATGATCAATAATTTTTAAGTTTGACTATAAATTAATCTCAAACTATAATGATAAAATATTTAATAAAATTATATTATGAAATTTTAAATGGTGAAGTTTCATAATATAATTTTGTTAAACATTTATATCAGGAGTATTATTATTAATAATAATAATATTATTATTATTATTATTTTTTTTTATTTATGTTATTTTCATTTATTGTATTTTCTGTAGACGGATAAGGCTTCGATGCTCGACGAAGCTATTGAGTATCTGAAGCAGCTCCAGCTCCAAGTGCAGGTGGGCCCAAGTTCCCATTTTATCAATTCTTGTTTTTTATTTGGAATTTAGTGACGCACGTCTCAAACTAAATCTCAAAACTTTGTATTTAGTAGGATCGGGTTTGCTATTCAAAAGGGGGTAGCAGCGCAACTTGTTGTCCGGCTACCTGTCAAAATAAAAATTTTTAAAAATATTTAAAAAAAAGGATATTCTTAAAAAGAGAAAACTGAAACTGAAAATAAAATGGAACCCAAAAAAAAAAAAAACTTGAAACATTGCATGTATAAGGTGCCCACATTAGTAGCATATATCTGTATGTAAATGGTGAATATACATACTTTAGAATTTTCCTAAATCTTTGACTTCCAATATCCTTGTTAACTACTCCTTATTTCCCTGCTATAAGTTTTTAGTTTGACTTTTTCCTACAATGATTATGATTATTTGTAATTTTATAATTATAAAATCATAATACTTTGAAAAATATATTTTATAAATAATTTTTTTAATAATATCACATCATAACTAAATAAATTGTTTCATAAATTTGGGGTCAGAATTAAGAAAGTTTTACAAAAAAAAAAATCAAATGTGGAACTTATATTGGGACTGGGGGAGTATGTGTTATTACCAATTATTATAATCCGCCATCATTCGATGTAGGGGTATATTTGAAAATATACAACTAATATTACTTTCCAGACAAAATTTAAGTTAAATATGGTTAGAGATGTTAAACGGCATTTAGCCTGTGATTCATTTAGTCTGTGAGCGGGCCAAGCAGTCCCATTAAAGCCGGATTTAAGCGAGTATGAAATATTGGCCTAACCCTAACTAACGGGTTTGGGCTAAATTTAAATATTTAAATATTTAAAAAATCTATTTTTTATTTTTTTATAAGTAAAAAAAAATAACAATATATTTTATATATATAGTAACAACTATACTATAATAAATATAATAAAAAATACACTTTTATGTATATATATATGAGTAGAGTTATATTAAATACCAAACTTTTCTTACATACCAAGGAACTCATCCCCACCATCCATCCAAAAAGAAATCAATGGTTGAGATTAAAAGCATTTAATATTTCACACATTTTTTATAATTTAAATATCTCTTAAACCGTTAATCGTTAAGCGAAAATAATTACACCATCGCGACGAGCATTTAATTAACTTTCTATGAAACAGGCACTTTGATATACTTTCGACAAAAAAAAATTTCATTTTTTCACGTTTTTCGTGGCGAAAATATCATATGTGATATATCATATATGATATGTAATATCATATATGATATGATATTACATATCATATGTGATATGTAATATCATATATGATATATCACATATGATTTTTTGTGCAAAAACGTGAAACGGAAAAAAATTGTCGAAAGTATATCAAAGTCTTTATCTATAGAAAGATAATTAAATGCTCGTCAACGATATTTTTTTTGACTTAACGATTAACGGTTTGAAAGATATTGATATTTGAAAAAAAATGATGAAAGTGGGTGTTTTAAATTGTTGGGATTAATCTCATTCATTAGATCAAATAAAGATGGAGGGAAGATGAAGGGTGGAGATTAATCCCTTGGTATGTAAAAAAAGTTTGGTCCTCAAATGATCTTAAATCTATGTATATATATATATATATATATATATACACACACACTATGGGTATGTTTGGTAAAATTAAGCTAGCTTATAAGCTAGCTTATAAGTTGAGCTTATTTAAGAAGTTCTGTTTGGAACACCTAAAAATAGCTTATAAGCCAAATTATAAGCTAGCTTATTGAAACGCTACTCAAAGGGTATGTTTGGCAGTTTAGCTTATAAGCTATCTTATAGCTTATAAGCTAGCTTTTTGAACGCTACTTTGAGTGGCGTTTGATAAAACTTATAATTTGGCTTATAAGCTATTTTTAGGTGTTCCAAACAGAACTTCTTAAATAAGCTCAACTTATAAGCTAGCGTTTCAATAAGCTAGCTTATAAGCTATAAGCTAGCTTATAAGCTAAACTGCCAAACATACCCTATATTAACAAATACAGTAATAATATAGATTATATATAATATTAATATAGTGTGTATATATATACATGTATATATATATCGGGCTTCGGGCTAGCCTTAACGGGTTTCGGGCTAAACGGTCCGGGCCAAAAAAGCCCGGATTTAAACGGGCTAGGAAATATCGGCCCTAATCCGATTTTTTGGCGGGTTAAACGGGCCAGCCCTACGGGTCCGAGCCCGTTTAACATCTCTAAATATGGTACCGTGTGATAAAAAGTTTTTGCCTTGGATTATAAATTTGGGTGCAGATGGGTACTTTGAGAACTACAACCTCGTAGCAATATAATGACTGTACTTAAGCAACATATTTGATACATTTATGATTGATATGATCCTAGTCCAATTGCTAAACAGTGATTGTGACCCTCTATAGTATTGGTCCTTTTAAGGTTAAGTTATTGCCGTTTCTTTATATACAAAATTACGAATAATGGACTCTGATTCATTACTATCATGATTAATCCAATTTGTAGATGTTGACAATGAGAAATGGATTAAGCCTTTATCCTGTTTGCGTGCCGGGGATGGTGCCGCCTCCTAACCAAATGTTCCACACGAGAATGGACATTTATAATGATACAGATAAATTCTCGAAGATGGATCAAAACGTCTCGGTAGTAGATACACTACTGGGCATAGGAGACAAATGTGTTAAGCAGGCGCCTGATATTGATTTCTCAAGTATGGTTGGTTCAAAAAATTCAGTCCAAGTCGAATCATCTATGCACGATCATTTTGATACCTTTCAACGACGTGGATCTTCTAAAGTAAGGCCCTCCTTTTTGTGTGTGTGTGTGTGTGTTCCTTTTCATATGACTGTTCTATTGGAGAGGACTTGACGTTTTCAGAGAATGATTCATGTTAGGTTGTTGTTGTGTGTGTATGTTATTGTTGTTGCATTACAAAATTCTGAAAGAGCAATGTTTTCACTTTTCTTGAATGAAAAGGGAATTTGTCACGAGAAGGTTCCGTTTTGTCATCCGGTGCACGAAGGTCGTCCTCAAACTAGTTCAACAGGTAGAATACGGAATCCGACTTCATTTGTCTACATATATCATGTTGCATTTTCCTTCATAGATTAGCCCTCGTGCATGTCTTCAAATTGATATATTTTATAGGGGTGATAATATGGAGAAGTGAAAGATGACTTTCATATGTTGGTTTAGATTATAAAAACAACATACCCATCAGATTCGACTTCGACTTTTTTAATAAGAAAGAAATCATTTTGAAATTACAAGTACCGCTATAGAAACATCCAGAGCCGACTATGTAGTTTGTTATATAGAAAAACATATATCAAGGGTAACTTTTGTAATTACCCTTTATAGTAATTTTTTGTGGGTTTTCTAACTGATTTGTGGGGAATCATGTAGGAACAAAAACAACGTCGTCAATCCCTTGTGAAACAATTATATCCAGTTCGAAGGAGTATACATTAGAAGCAACGGACCATCTACTCCAGAACTTTGTCAATCACCCAATCTTCTCGTCACGGTTGAATATGTGATTTTTTCTACTAAACAAACCGTTTTTTTGGCGATTTTTCCAAGTGGGGATCAAACAGTTTCCATCAGTCAGCTCGCACATTGAAATCCAACTAGACGACGTTGTAACATCAAAAGAGAAGACATCAAGTTCCGGTGCTTATTTTGTATGTACTACTATATAAGTAGAAAAAGCTAGATTTTGCTATGATATAGTCTCATACAGCTAAAGGACATTAGTGCTGTTTATTGGTGAAGTCTCCGAAATACAAATCTCGTGTTCTTAATGTCCGTTTTTTGCTTGAAAGTCAAGTCGTCATCTGGTTGATAGTTGTCCCATGTATGTATAAGACTTGTTTGGTTGAAAGTATGTGCGTAGCTGAGCTGCCATTATGTAGTTACTGGAAAATGCCACGAACAGATGGAGGTATATGTTAATGAATCTATTTTTCTCCTTTTTATTATTGTGTGAGTTTGTCACAAACATGGCCATGCTATACCACCAACTCCAATATGATTTTTGAATTAAGGTGCAGTTGATGTTCATGAAGAAGAACTCGTCGTGAAGCTTACTAAACCCATATGAAACACACGTAACAAACATGGAGTTTGGTAGTCCTATATTAACACATTGGTATTTAAAAAAAAAACACAATTTTGGAAATATAGTACTTAAAAGAACTCTTGTTTGCAGTCGAAAAATAGATCCCGTCACATCCCGCCATCACGATGACCACGAATGGCCAACGCCTTGATACTATTATCCCCAATCCACAAACCCCCATTCACTGAAATGAGTATATTGAATTTTAATCATTTATTTATTTTTAGAATCTTAATAATACTATGAAGGGTAGGCTTGAGTCACTATGAAGTACTATGAAACGGGACAGTGCTATCAAAATTATTTTTAAGATATTGTACCAATAAATATAAAATATTGTTTTAGGACAAAGTAAAAGACAGCAAATCAATTGTATTCATACTTATTTGATAGAGGCGCTTTATATATGCATTCTGATGAGGCGCCCATACATGGGATTAAAATAAGGTAAGGCATCTAATAGGATCCTCTATACAGAAGGATCTGGACCTTCCATCTATGTATCTACAATCGGTATTAGGTAAGGCACATCACGGGAATAATAATTAGGAACACTCCACATGTCGAGCACTAATACAACAATGATAGTGCAAAAGATGTTGCCTTCGTAAAAACCTATTCCAAGCCAAGCAAAACCCCATGGGAAAAATAAAGGCTTGATGAGGAAAAGATTGCAACGCACCAACATAACATGTCATGTATACTCCCCCTGATGTATACATAATGACTCCCCCTGATGAGTACCTCAAATCATAGGAGTCAGATGCCAAGTTGCCCTCACAACTATACCAAGGAAAAACCCAGTGGGAAAAATACCTCTTGGTCTAAGTTGAACAGAAGTACAACGCATCATTGTCTGGATGTTCTCATAGGTCGCCTCGTTAAAAACCTTACCAAGTGAAAACACAATGGGAAAAAAACAAACCTTGGTTTAAGGACAAAAAGAGCGCGACACATCCAAAGTGCAGAGTCACTAAAGACTTATCAAGTTTTCTAAAGTCTTGACCTCCATGCACTAAATCAGTCATAACTTCTTCGATTCAATAGGTATCAACGAGACTGTAAGAACTTATGAAAACTAGACACCCATAGCTTTTCATTCACATACAGTACGTAACCTAGATCGACCTGAGCAGATCACAAAACTCTATCGAAGTTGACTCAGCAAATTACCGGACATATCTTGTCCTACTTTGCAACAATAGTCATATGCCACTCAATATGATGGATGTGATCAAATGGTTGGTTTCTTTGAAAAGTAGACACAAATCTTTCCAATGGTACCAATTTCACCATTTTCCATCAAGTGAGCTGCCCTTTAGGTCATATGGGAGATAGACCAACATATTCTGGGCAGATTCGGGTATCAGTTTTCAAGTGTCCTTTTATCGAGATAGAGCGAGCTTCAAGCTTCTTATCAATCACAGATATTGCGTGAGCGCATCCTAGGCCATCATCACAGTGGCTTTACCGGATAATTACGAATGAGTACATCGAGTCAAACATGAGTACATAATACCGTACTTTTCTCTTAAGACTGCATCATCACTTAAGTGAGCCAAGTCTTATGATGACTTCGACTAATCATTGGGAATCATGTAGGCATTACTTTATCGTCTCTTAGGGAAATCGTCCCTTAGATTGCCTTAAACTGATTGATGAATACGCATCATCAAGTGTCCCAAGATCCTTTCATTCTTAACTTTGGATTTAGCGGAATCTCTTAGTCTCACAAGAGTACATCACTATAAACCCTCAGCTTTACACGCAAAAGCTTCATATCTCTTCCAAATCAAGTATATACTTAGTATGCGTTCCCGACAATCACTTGTCGACGCGCTCCGTGGTCAGGATCCACTTGATTTGAGTCTGATCCACCACGAGATCCTTTTTATCACTTAACTTAGTTCCCCACTAAGATAAGATTTAACCACAAGCTGCACGTCAGTTTTTGGGAAACTATCTAACTGAAAAGATAGTGGATGCTATAACATCCATTACGATAGCACAACTAAGTTTCGTGTCATCGTAGTCGATTCCAGTGCGTTCATGAGAAACCTCGCGCCATGAGGTGAGTTTAACTCTTTCTCTCACTCGCTTTAACAAAGTATACGGATATATCTTATCTTTGGAGTGTCGGCACCACTTCAACAAAGGGCTATCACTTTGTTTATATTGGAGTCGCATATGTTTCCATTTTAGGCCAAGGCTACAACGTTGTAGATTTTCAACGAAGTATGGTTCGATTAAACTCACATTCCACGTCCTCATGAACCGGCTTTATTCATAGAGTATTCTTTATGGATTGGCATTCATTGAGGCGTCCCCCAATAATGACTATAATCCAGAATCACATGAGACGGATGAGTTCATTTGATCATATGATCAAGTTTCATGTACAAGCTCGCATACATTCTTAGCGAGAGTATTTATCGAACCAAGTGGCATCCCAATACGCTATGAGATCCACGGCCTAGTAACACCATCTACCACAATTTGTGGTGTTACCATATCACCATTTATAGGTGACGAACGTCCATGACTGGACACAATCCTTGCAGACATGTTTGCAGCATGTATTTAATCTCGTCACTTTAGGGAACTTGGTGAGGCACAGTAGGGACAAACTACAACAATTCCAAGTCGTTCTACTCGAACATGATCGTTCGCATCTCCCCCTAACGACGGGAAGACTGGCTCATCAAAGTGACTTACGAGATCGTCTGCCAAGGTACATTTTAAGCGGACTATGAGTGAAAGCGCATGTCATATTCATCATTTATAACCCGTCATAATGCGTTGTGGTGACGCACTTTTGGCACATGAACATGTGGACGATAAAGGTTTTCAGTGTTAACACAATTCAGTTAACAAAATGCATACTGTTACACTCGTAACTAAGCATTTGAATGATGATAGGTATAGGTGAATATGACATGTTGACCTATGCTACATAACCGTAGCTACTGGTCTTGAGAATCCAACAAAACCGCCACCATGCACCACCGGGATCGAACATAAAGAAACGATTGAACCGATGATAGGCCGTTGGTTTTACCGAACCTCTAGTGCTTTCTTGAAGAGTTCACTCCCTTCACCAGCCCCAAACACCTCAAAATTTCGTGAGCATGTATAAACGGGTGTTTAGGATTCCAAAACCATCAACCTTGTGGTCAAAAACCGATCGAAATGACATCGATCATTGGGGGGGTCTTTGGCGTCACACATGTTTATTAAAACAAGACGCGAATGACATAAATATCATCATCGGTCATGAGCCTTTCTCACGACTCCACCAACGTACTTTGGTGTCTTTGATCCAACTGGTTTCTTTGTTCAAATAAAATGATGTCCATGACAATACCGTGGTATATGGATCATCAAATTGTCCAAATTCCAGACTATTAAAGCCTAAATGTGTCAATGTCCCAATACATCTTCTGGTTACACAAACCGATGCAAGCCGGACCATATTGACTCATGAATATTTTTCCTTTCACATATCCAATACAAGTGATGCATGAGATTTTATTCTCACAAATCACAATGAGATGCTATGAGTGATACACTTTGGCATATATATCATCGAGTCATAACATGGTTCAATTGTTACGGAACATATGTGACTAGAAAATGCCATTCGGCATTCAGCAACTTGAGCATCATACCGCTCATTAATTGTGATGACCTACTCATCATAGTCACAATGGATTCATAAACCGAAATCCAAAAATATCATGTTCCTTGAAAATAGCTTAATACGCACTCAATTTCGCTTGCAAAATTTTATAATCATGAGCATAGCGAATACTCTAACAACATAGAGATTTTATGCTTGATATGATCAAAATGATCTATCATATTGAGTGCATAACATGGCAAGGTTATATGCCTAAGGGGCAAAATTACGACACAAGCATGGTGTAACACTACCATGCACACGCTCGACCTTCTTATAAGAGTGCGTATTTTGGGCTTTCCCAAGGAAACTGTTTTTCAACATTTAAAAGATGATAGTTTAGCCTATAACGCATACCAAAAACTGTATCATCTATGGAAAATTCGGCCAAAAAGAGGTTGAAAAATATGTGTCATAAGACCACTTGCAAATTTAAGATGGGAACCAAGTTGGTTGGGACAAAAGTTAGCACAATCGCTGGAAAAAAATTTCGCGCAGCTTGACCTTTGTTCACTAAAACAGCGATAACTCCCTTGTTACGAAGGCTATGGACGAACGGTCAGATGTTCTGGAAACTAGACTTCCGTATCTTTCTATCCATATATTGTGTACCACACGGATCATTAAACTCAGATCACAGTGCATGTTTTAATTGGCTGTTTAGTTTTTCCCAAGTTTAGTGAGAAAACAAGGTTGAGACCATATCCAATGGCATAAGTGTTGATGCAAAAGCATGGCAATGACAGCCATATGTGCGTTTAAACGCAGCAGGGTGTTCGATTTCTTATCTCGACTAATGATCCTTTCGGTAACTCCAACTTGGTAGACTTGCAGAGAAAGTAGGAATGTCGGTACAGCTAAGGCTGTTTAAAAACCACTGATTCCGTTTGAACTTTCAAAGGATGAAGAAATACCAAGGAGGATGCGCCTAGTCATGATCAAAAGTGTAGACAAAATCCACCAAAGTTCATCAAATCAACCAAGTATTTTAATTCTCAATTTGCAAGTATACGCCATAATAGCCATGTTATATGGATGCAATGCGGTGCATCAATATTAAGCATTTTGAACCATGCGACATAATGAATATACCATAACCAACTCGTCTTGACCATCCAATAAGATCGACTAAACATAGTCAAATGTATAAGGCACATGCCTTTACAAATACTCGGAAAAGTATTCGGACCTATAGTCATACGAACTATAATCGAGGTCAACGAATTCATGTATTTACCGCAATATGCCATTGCCTTACATGTTAAAATTCATGAGAATTACTCGTACATTCTTCCATATATCATATTGCAAGGAGACGATACATGTCTACACCCACATGCAATATTTTATTTTTAATAAGCTGAAAGATGGAGTTTTTCAAGTATGGGATTGGGTCAAGACCAACGTGGTGGTCGCTCAATTCAACGTGACAATTCCGTCACAAATTGATTTTAACCACGACATATCCGTCGCAATCGATGTTTGTCCCATTTGTACGTCACAAATTCGTGACTAATCATGAACAAGTCATAACTTTACGAATTCACAATGTTCGTTTTATTCAATTGTTGGTTTAAAATCGACAAAACGGCGACATCAAATCGCACCCAAAGCGTGGTGTATGCAACAACCACAAATATCGACTTTCAACAATTATCCGTGACTCCCCCAGGACCGTCACACAGTTTACTTCGACATACGAGAGTGATACCACCTCTCATAGTCTCATCCACCGCAAAGTAGCGTGGGAGGTAAAGAATCCAAATACCCAATTCCCCAAAAAGAAAATTTCCCAAAAGAGAGGAATTGAAAAACGAGAACTTTAATAAAGTCTTACGTGGGTACTTGGTTCCATATTTGCTTTGATTCTTGAACGGGAGATTCTCTCCATATGAGCAATATATTTCCGTGGGTACTTCGTTCTATATTTACTTTGATCCTTGAACGGGATAAATATGACTTTTTCTCCATAGCGTGCACATCATCATGAGCGACGTATTTTCCTATATACACGTAAAACATCAACATGTAAGATTCATAAGTGTACAAATTAATGAACAAATGAATCATTAATTAGGAAAAGATGGAGAGTTGAGAAATGCCCGGATAGGGCTACTGGGCTCGATAATTCGGCCGAAAAAGGACTCGAGCGCGGCGATGCAGCAACTCGGTATTGGATGAGGTCAGATCTCCAAATTTCCTCGTAAAAATCTGCTTCTGTTCGGCAGCAGATTCAGTAATCAATATTACTCAAAATCCGATCTCCACCGTTGAATATACAGATATTTGTGTTGGGAAGTTGCTCTCAAAATTTCGCACCGATCCGACGGTTAACGAATCGGGAAACGTGATTTTCGTACGACTGCGCTGTGCAGAAAATTTACGCGCGGAAATTCCCGTTTCTCGTTTTTTTTTCCGATTTTGATGGGTTTTGTCTCGATTGCACTAGGTTTTCAAACAGTAAATATCATGTGCATAAAACCATAGGAAAATCCGGCGGTGCTTCGATCAGATCGGGTCGCAGCTTTAGGCAACGATCAATTTGGACAAAAGCGATCAGCAGGGTGTCGAGCGGGTCGGGTCAGCAACCGGCTCGGGTCGGGTCCATCAACAGCAGGCTAGGCAGCGGCGACGAGCGATCTAGGTGGACGATCTGGCCGCGGGTTGTGGTGCCGTCTGGAAGGGTTGATGGCGGAGGTTGCGTCTGAAATATGGTTTTCCTCAGACGGGTGGTGAGGGCGACGCAGGAGATGACGACGATCGGGTTCACTTCGTCGTCCGGAAGGCGATTGATGGGGGCCCTGCTCTGTGCGAGGTTTTGGGCGAGGACGGCGGAGGCCTGGTAGCGCGACTAAAGTAGATGATGTTGGATTCGGAACAGGGGCGGCCGGAATCCGATCTGGGTGCGGTTGTTGGATGCGGCGGACCCGACGCCAGGGGCTGGGCTGCATCACGGGTGGAGGTAGGGCTGATGGTTGGCGGCTGTTCGGAATTAGGGTTTGCAGGAAAAAAAATCCCGATTTTTTTTTTTTTCGGAATTTCTAAATTTCGGGCGAATTTTTCCTACTCAGTTGAGATACTACGTGCTGATAACGTGTTTTAGGAGAAAGTAAAAGACAGCAAATCAATTGTATTCATAACACTGATAGAGGGGTCTTTATATAGGCATTACAATGAGAGTCCTTCCATACATAGGATTCCTAAATAAGGTAAGACATCTAATAGGATCCTACTACCTCTAGAAGGATCTGGACCTTCCATCTATGTATCTACAATCAGTATTAGGTAAGACACATCACGGGAATAATAATTCCCGGAATAAATATATCATTCTAGTATTTATTTTTTAATTATGTTCACCATCCTATTCTTGGACAGTTTTTATCACTCCTCCCGTCCCGACGACCTTGAGGCATATTGACTTTTTGTGGTCAATAATTTTCAAGTTTGACCACGAATTGTTACTACCCAAAATATTATCCGGGAATAGATATTGCTGGAACGGATGGGCAACAAACAAAGTTGCGAGAGCACGTCCGTGGGGGTGTAAATAACACAAGATTTGCCGGGTTTGTTAGGCCCGGGCTTGAATGCTCTCGCGAGATGTTATTAATAAGAATACGTTGGAGTACAAATATTAATGTAAGAATGCGATTACAATGAGTGTAAAAGATCCTAGTTATCTAGCTGTTGAGTGCTTGCCGGAAGAACTAGAGTTGCTCTGAGTTCTTGTTCTCGTTTCTGCCGACCGTCTTATGGGTTAAGAGGTCTCGAGAGTGACAGAGAGATATGTCCGAAGTGTATAGCGTTGCCAAGACTGAAAAATGCAGAGAGCCAGAGAGGTTTCCAAGTGTAGGAAGCCTTCTATTTATAGGAGATGGGATGCCTTCTCCGTGACGGGCGATCGCCTTTCTTGTAATATAATAAGGGGGCGATCGTCTTTTAGCACATGGGCTGTCTGCCTTAAAGTCCACTGCTGCTGCTGGCAGCCAGCTGTGCGAGCCAATGAGAAGCCTGCACGCGTCCTGAGTTGCTGTCACGGGAGGTCCCACTTTGCACCTTTCGGCGGGTCTGTCGGTAGGTGAGATTGGTGACAGGCTGTGGTCAACGATCCATGTCCTGCGGCGCCTTTTCCGGATCTGCATGTGAGTCTCTATCCCGAGTTTCGGCCTTTGCCGACTAGGCGGATGCTGGCCTCGCGCGGCATGAGGCGGTGGTCCACGGTCGGTTATTAGAGTCGATCGCCAGGTGCCAAGAGACGATCGCCTTAGATGTCGATCGCTCGACACTTGGACTTGACCTGGGACCTTCGATCGGCCAATCTGCCTTGGTCTATTTGGCTCTGGCTCGGTCGCCCGGTCTCTGTGCCGATCGCCTGTTGAGATGTATAAATCTCGACACAACAATTGCCCCCCAGCTTGCTCCGATGTTGAAGACATGGGGTGAGGTGGTTCTTACTGGCGATTGTTGAGGATAAAGACGGGCGATCCGTTGTGCGGACTTTGGTCTTGGATTTTGGGCGAACTGATCGTTTGGAAAGTTATCTTCGGTCTTGTACCTGTGATCTTTAATTTTGCAGATCCCTCGTGGACGGCCGATTGTTTTGACCTTGAGGAACCGTGCACAGTCGCGGAGTTCGATGGACCGACCTTCATGACCATGTCTTGTGCGCGAGCGACATTCCAACTGTAGGTTTGTCTCGTGACTCATTTTATTGTGAGGGTCCTCCGCTAGGCTGCGCCCGCCTCATATTTAAACGAAGGGCGTGTGGTCTTGGTCTGGAGGAGTCCTTGCGTGGGGCATCGTCGGATTAATCGACTCCACGTCCGTGGCTTGTTAGCATTTTTCTACCTCGGATCTTCATGTTAGATGACAATCCTCGATGGTATACGTTGTGACGGGGGTAGGGACGCGTCGCATTGTCCGGATCCACCAAGTTAGATGATGAACCTCTGAGGTCGGGCGAGCGTGTCCACTGATTTGTTTGGAGGGTCCCTCGGCTACGCCCGCCTCGTATTTAAACGAAGGGCGAGCGATCGCAGCCCAAGGGAACCTTGCATGGCCGAAGCTGTCGGTTCCATCGACATCCAGGACCATGGCTGCACTCTTCTACCTCGGATCGTCAAGTTAGATGGCGATCCTCGACGGTATACGTTGTGCGGGGGAGGCGATCTCGTGCCTAGGTCCATCATGTAGATGATGAACTTTAGATGGCAAGCGAGTCCTCCAGTTTCGGAGATGTTGTTTGATTCTGGCGATCGGGTTGGAAGACTGGTGATCGTCGTTCTGACGCCGATCGCGCTGCTCATAGGTGAAAAAGTAACCTCCCTCTGGCCAAAAAGTCTGCGGCCTTGGCGCGGAAGATTGCGTAGGTCGGGGGGATGTCCTTCGTAAGGTGCCTGAACATAGGCGAAAGACTATCGAATCCCCCCAGGACCGAGTATAGGGCGATCTCGTCGCTTACGGGCTCGCCGTAGCTTGGTCGCTTGTGGTTTGGCTCTCAGAGCGGGAGCCGAGGCGATCGAGTACCGATCTCCTGACTCCGCGGGAGGCGATGAGGTCGTCGTCGCCGATCTCGATTCTTCGGTGAGGGGGAGCCAGATGGTTGTCCTGCCTTCTGGGAGTTGGATAAGCTGAACTCCTGGTGACGGATTCGGGCTCCGTCGTCTCCTGGCTGGGGCCAGATTGTCCCGGTCGCCATGATGGGTCGCTGCCTAGGCGGCTGAAAACGGAACCGCCCCGCCTCGCGAGTGCTTCTGCTCGTGAATCGGGGCTTTTTGACGGTCGCTCGTCAAGTAACCCCTTGAGCTTCCGCTTGCCCGCGCGGCGGATGGCCGATGGAGTAATTGCGGGCGCGTCGAATGCTCTCCGTCGCTCCCTTAGGATGGCCATAGCCTCCTCGATGCATTCATGATTTGGGCCGGTCGAGCGAAAGGCTGGGGCCGTCCCTCAGGCGCAGGATCGAGAGTCTCGCGTCGCCGCGGCTACCCTCTACCGTAGGCTGGGGCTCGGATTGGGCCGGAGTCAGGCTTCCGACGGATCGTAGAGTGGCCCTATTCGATGTGGTGGCAGACGTCATGACTCTGAAGGCTTTTTCTTTTGAAGAACAGTGAGTGTTTCTTCAAGTATATGTCCCGGAGAACAGTGAGTGTTCTTCGAGACGGTTGGAATAAAAATGAAGGTTAAGATCCCCTTCTTCTAGCGCCAATTGTTGCTACCCAAAATATTATCCGGAGATAGATATTGCTGGAACGGATGGGCAGCAAACAAAATTGTGGGAGCACGTCCGTGGGGGCGTAAATAACACAAGATTTACCGGGTTTGTTAGGCCCGGGCTTGAATGCTCTCGCGAGATGTTATTAATACGAATACGTTGGAGTACAAATATTAATGTAAGAATGCGATTACAATGAGTGTAAAAGATCCTAGTTATCTAGCTGTTGAGTGCTTGCCGGAAGAACTAGAGTTGCTCTGAGTTCTTGTTCTCGTTTCTGCCGACCGTCTTAAGGGTTAAGAGGTCTCGAGAGTGAGAGAGAGATATGTCCGAAGTGTAGCGTTGTCAAGACTGAAAAATGCAGAGAGCTAGAGAGGTTTCCAAGTGTAGGAAGCCTTCTATTTATAGGAGATGGGATGCCTTCTCCCTCACGGGCGATCGCCTTTCTTGTAATATAATAAGGGGGCGATCGTCTTTTAGCACATGGGCTGTCTGCCTTAAAGTCCCCGGTTGTTGCTGGCAGCCAGTTGTGCGAGCCAATGAGAAGCCTGCACGCGTCCTGAGTTGCTGTCACGGGAGGTCCCACTTTGCACATTTCGGCGGGTCTGTCGGTAGGTGAAATTGGTGACAGGCTGTGGTCAACGATCCATGTCCTGCGGCGCTTTTTCCGAATCTGCATGTGAGTCTCTATCCCGAGCTTCGGCCTTTTCCGACTAGGCGGATGCTGGCCTCGCGCGGCATGAGGCGGTCGTCCACGGTCAGTCATTAGAGTCGATCGCCAGGTGCCAAGAGACGATCGCCTTAGATGTCGATCGCTCGGCACTTGGACTTGACCTGGGACCTTCGATCGGCCAATCTGCCTTGGTCTATTTGGCTCTGGCTCAGTCGCCCGGTCTCTGTGCCGATCGCCTGTTGAGATGTATAAATCTCGACACAACACGAATTAATCTCAAACTATAATGGTAACATGTGCAACAAAATTTTATTATGAAACTTTTATTGTGAAGTTTCATAATATAATTTCATTAATCATTTTACCATTATAGTTTGAGATTAATTCGTAGTTAAACTTGAAAATTATTGAGCGTAAAAAGTCAATACGACTCAAGGTTGTCGAGATGTAGGGAGTATATTATAATTAAAAAACTACTTGTAGTTAAAATTCCATTGCGAAGGTTTTTTTTTTCTTTTTTTATTTTTTGGATTACTAAACACCGCCCTAGAATATTACCTTTTTGCCCTTAATTCATATTAATTAGATTTTGGATCCTAATTTAACATTACTTTTCTCTCTAAACAACCCACCCGACGCAGCCGAACCGCCGCCACACTACCGCCGCACAGCCGCCGTCCGTCGCCATATTACCGCCGCGTAGCCGCCGTCTGCCGCCGCCATGTCCGCAAAAGGAAAAGCGCCGGAAATTTTATTTTTTTCGTTTTACTGTTTCATTGGCCGCGGCCGCCGTGCCGGAGTGCACGGCAGAGGCCGCGACCGTTATTTTGTTACAGGCGTCAACGATGACGCTGGCCATAGCAAAGCGCCCGCCGATTCCTTTGTCCATAGCGCAGCGTCCATGGCGACGCTCATCACAGTGTCTGAGACGTCCGGCGGGCGTCCATACCATGATTCGGCGTCGAGATCGGACGCCTAGCCGCTGGAGAAGCGTCTGTCTCGGACGCTTGGACCATGGAAGTAGCGTCCAGACCAGACGCCTGTGCCATGGTTCAAGCGTCCGTTCCGGACGCCCCAGTCATATTTTTGGGAAAAAAAATAAAATTTTCAATTAATAATTAATAATGTGTATTCTTTGTATGATTATTACTTATTTTTTTTTTTGAACGACGAATTTCAACTTAGACTCAACCACCTGCAGGACGCAGGCCCTAACCACCACTTGCCCAGACTATGTTGTCTTAACCGGGCCCACGCTGGTGACAAGTGAGGCTACGGATTCACGAGGAAACCGTACCGCCTCCACACAAGTTTCCTTGCTGGAGTAACGGCCGGATTAAAACCCCGCTCTTGCTCAGACTCGAACCCCAGCGACTTTGTCTAACGGTTCTTGTCTTCATTGCAAATAACCATCGGGCCATACGCCCTTTGGTATGATTATTACTTATTAGTTGTATTGTTTGCTAAATGCAGATGAGAGGAGGAGCGGGCAAATCTATGCCGCTAGTCACAGAGTTGATGGGTTCTGGAGCGCATCACACCAGAGCTCGTGGTGTTGATGCTTCCATTCGTAGACAGCGGGAGGCAGAGCGTAGGGGATTCGAGGACGTACCTTATATTGATTTTGGTACTGAGGATTCGAGCGAGTATTATTCGCACGATGAGGCCGACGATCAGGAGGGCGGTGATGATTCTTCTTCATTTTCGTGCCGGGTTCGGAAGGGGAGAGGGGGGAGGTTTGTGACTTCTGGGTCTACCAGTAGTAAACGGCGTAGGGCAGAGGATGAGACATCTTGGATGGTTTCTGAGGAGATGCCTGGTGGCCCTATCGACGGCAGCGTTATCCTGAGTTTCGGTGGGCATGTCGCCGCGCGTATCTGGACTGGAGATATGAGAGGTTTGCTGAAGTGTTACACCAGGACTGCTGCTTGTCAGAGCTTGAGTCAGTGGCGCTCAGTTATGTCACCCTCTTTAGTGAGTCGGATCAGTGGGACTGGGTTATCCCACATGACGGACGCCATGTTCAGACATATTGACTCCCCGTTGATTTCTGCGTTCGTTGAGTGGTGGCAGCCCGATACGAACTCTTTTCACATGCCGTTCGGAGAGATGACCATCATGTTACATGATGTGTGACATATCCTTCGTATTCCTGTCGAGGGGCGATTGGTTGATGCCGATAGCACATCTACACAGTTGCAGGTGGATGTGATGGAGGTTCTTGGAGTATCGCGGTTGGAGCTACTGAGTACTCACTGGGGGGTGGCGGCGTACTTATGGACTCGATTTTCAGGTCATGTCGCGATGGAGGTCGAGTGGAGGGCACCCAGGCCGTAGCTTGGATGTGGTTGTTATTTGGATCCACCTTGTTTGTTGACAAGAGTGGTAACCGGATTAGGCCTTCCTGCATATTGGAGGTGAGGGACGGTATGGATACTACCGGTCAGTATTCATGGGGTTCGGCCGCATTGGCTTTCATGTACCGTCAGCTCGGTATCGCTAGTCGCGGCGACTCCATGGGTATTTGTGGATGCCTTACTCTCGTTCAGGCTTGGATTTATGAGTATTTTCCCTGCTTTCGACCTCATCGAGAGCGTATGATTGTTGACTCCACGCAGCCTCGAGCTTCTACATGGAGTGTCCAGTCCGAGGGTAGGGACGAGCACCGCCTCCAGTCTTTGTGTCGCCGCATCGATCAGTTGACAGCCGCAGAGGTATAACGATTCCTTCTAACAATCTCACAATTCATTTAAAAATAACTTGTATAACTTGTTGATTACATGTACGCAGATACAGTGGTTGCCTTATGGCCCTGATCCGGTGAGGGATGTCCCGAGGACCACATTTATTGGATGGCTACGATATCGGGATATTATCGAGCCATACATGCCTGGTCGGGCATTACGGCAGCTCGGTTATGTGCAGACCATCCCTTTCCCGATCACCAGACCGGAGAAAGCGATTCGGGCGTGGTCGAGCACCTGGATCAGTGATCCCTTCTCGTTCCAGCACCGATTACATATGTTCTTTAACTTTGTACTTTGTTTGATTTCATCATACATTACTCATTGTATTATATTGTCTCTATTTTTTACAGTGGGTGAGTCGATCCGTCGGTATTACCCAAAGATCAGACGAGACACCTTCCCTGCACCGGCGGAAGAAGCGACGATGCTCGTGGAGTTCATGAGGGATTGAAATTTGGCCACCTGATTTTGTATTTTATATTTTGTTTGTGACGGTATTTTGTTTGGCGTTTTCGTTTTTTTTTTTTTTTTTTGTATTTTGTATATTGATTGACACTTTCGTTTTTGCATTTGGCACTTTACTTTTGTTTGTTTTTTTCTGTTCTGCTTACAATTAGAAAATTTTTCTGTCAACTATCAAGATCAACATAAAAGAAAATCAACTATCAACTATAAAGATCAGCAAAAACGAAAATTTTATTAATTAAGGAACATACAACAAATAAAGTTTTACATCATACCGACTAATCTATTCCATTTTTCTCTCCTGCTCGTATACAAATTCTCCCAGCCACCAACACTACTATCATGGAATCTAAACCAGTTACTCGCTATGGACGGTACAGGAAAATTAGGCATTAAATCTAGATGAATAAAATGTTTGTACGTATCTCCTAAATGACAAATGACAATCTCTTGGCTAGGCCGTGTTGCCGTTGAGGGTGCTTTCAACGGCAGCACAGTGAGACATGCAAATAAAGATCTCCCATTTCCGAATCCGAATAGTATGACAGCGGCATTGAAAATAGTAGCAATAGGGAATAAATCTGCAGCAATAGCCATCCAATGATCCGATCCACACGTACCAGCATCCCATGTAATACGTCGAACCTCAGGTTCAATCCCATCATAGTAGATCGATCGGTAGAGTGTACAGTTAGTCATAATTTCATTTGCAATGCATACACGTACAATACGCCATTTATCTTGATCGCCAAATATGTAGTCGGCGATAACACGAAATCCGCAATTACCGTCTCCGGGGACATCGAGATAACCTTCAGCAAACGGCAAAATAATTCCCGGTATCTTGTCGATATGGTGATAGTTACCAATCTCCACTCGGTGGTGTCCATCTGCAAACACATATTCAATATATTACATATTATCGAACTTAAAAAGATACAACTCATTGAAAAACTTCAAAAAATAATACATCTACAAAAAAATTTCTTATAAATTGACGGAATTATTATATGTCGGCAATATATTAAAAGAAATATAAAAATTCAAAAGTCAATTTACATACTGAATTTTTTTTTATTCCTAACGTTTTTTATTTAACTTGTAACATATAAATATAAAAAATTAGTCAAGAAGACTATTTTTATTTTTGTTTCTAATAAAAATTATCTTTTTATTTAACATGTAATACATAAGTATCCTAGTCGATATAAAAAGACACGGTATTAATAAATTTGTTCATACCTGATGAAGAGGCATTGTGGACTGATGCAGAAGAGCTGCGGCCACGACCACTGGATGAGCGGGAACGACCACGACCCCTTTGGTTATACTCCCAACCACTAGGATCGCGTCTAGTCGATGAACTTCCTCTTGGTCGACCCTTAACTGCCGTATTCACTTGTGGTTCAACGTAACGCGTTTGATCAGGGTGAAGATGATCGTGGATCATAAGTGATACGTTACGGACAACTGCAGGATCGCTCTGTCTGACCTCATCGACAAGGGCCTGAAAGTACCGCTGGTCCTCCGATTCAGCACCGGTAGAAGGATCGACAAATTCGGTCGTGTCCCCACCATCACTAATAATAAGTGTTTGCCAAAATATGTGAAGACGACTAACACTGCATGAGGTCCGCGATTCCATATGTCTCTTGAGCTCACACGCACAAGGAATCTGATGGGTGGTTTGGAGTGAACAACCGCAACGATCGTACCCTTGATCACTTAATTCTCTCATACGTGTCAATTCATTCGACAGTAATCGCAGACAATGATGGGAAACACGACAGCGCAAGTAGTTGAACGGAAAACCATAATACACCACGTCTGTATGACACCTAGACTGTTCAAGTGTGTATCTGATCTGCGTAAGTTATGATTCAATCTCCTGGTTCACTTTGGTCCAGACGGTATCGAGGGCTCCGGTGGAAGAATTAAGCCATTGCTTTAACTCGGCATGTGCACTCTCAACTCTACAAGTGGTTGTGTTTCTAAAATGAAGCACTTTATTCGTCCACACAACAACGAACATCTCCTTGTATTTTAGCCATGTACCCTCAACGTATGATATCACCTTAGGATTCCATCTCCATGTATCCTTCATGAGTTGCACCGCTTGATCATATTCCTCTTCGGTCGCTGCTTTCATGATTTTCTTCCATTTCCCATTTTTAAACCTTTGGCCCATTTCTTTATCTTTTCCACAAATTCTGTAGACCTTGTCTTCAATATCCTTATTAATATGCCATGTGCAAAGCAAGTGGGCACTCTCTGGAAATATCTCTTCAATAAGACGCATCAATCCCAACTCGCGATTCGTAACAATAGTCGTCGGATGAACATCAAACCCAAGCAAAATTTTCAACTTCTGTAACACCCACGCATAGCTCGATTCGGTCTCATCTTTCATAATTGCATAGGCGATTAGGAAGTTCTTGTTACATGGAGTCATCCCGACTATCTCGAGAAATGGCATCTTGTACTTATTCGTTTTGTAGGTGGAATCCATGCCAATGAACCATCTGTAGGTCCGGATTAAGTTGATTGATATTGGATGTGCCATGAACACGTGGGTAACAGCATTTGTATCCGGGTCGGCCTGCGTCCAATGTACGTAGTTATTCGTCATGCAAATAAATGGTGAAACCGACTGACGACATCTCTTTCTTCAAAATCATGCTTCCTCAAGTGGTCTCTATAATTATAGATATGTCGTCTAGTCGGTTTGTCCTCGGGAAATTTATTCGAATGGCCGCCAAGATGGCACACGGCAGCTTGAGCAAAGACTCATCTCACGAACAACTTGTTTGGCGATTTACTCGATCCACTCATTTGACGATGCCCTCCTGGATAAACAATAAATGAGTGATTATGCATACCCTTACTCCCGAGAGATCGGTCGATTATCCAACCACTCAAGTCATGCAATTGTTCGGCCTTTATCCGAAATGTACACTTGCATGCTTTCGTCTTTGTGTCCTTTCGAACAATGACATCCAAATCTCTTAATACCCTCTCACTGCCGTTCACCACGGTTACATCTCAATAGCTTTGTCTTTCCTTTATTAGCATGCGATGAAATGATCAACTCGAAACCAATTTGAAGAGCAATTTTTTCGCCCAACCAATCGCATCACAATCACTAGCGAATATTTCGTCATTAACGAAATAACCACTATAATCAACGCCGTCGCCTTCAAATTCTTCCAATATAACCTGAAATTTTTAATTGACAGAATGTTAATAATAATACCAATAATATTATTATTAAAATTTAAAATCAGGCAAAAAAAAGGGTCCAGGCGTCAAAATTGCGCCTGGACCATGGCCGAGGCGTCTGGCTTGGACGCCTAGCATCTGAATCGGACGCCTAGCCATGGCACAGGCGTCTGAATCGGACGTCCAGACTATGGTTCAGGCGTCTGGTTTAGACGCCTAAACCTAGGACAGAGCGTCCGCACCAGACGCCTGTACCATGGTCCAGGCGGAATCTGGGGGCGCCTGTACCATGGAACAGGCGGAATAATCAGACGCCTGCGTCATTTTCTCCGAAAAATTACCTCCAGATGCGAATTCTCGTCCATTTTCGTAGTTATCGATAATATTGACGATATATATTTGATTGTGTGTTATATTCGAAAAACTTGAGCTTGAAAGATTTTGGTGTGGTGTGGTGTTTAGAAATAATGAAAGACTTGAAATGGATAAAAAGATAATCTTATAAGGCGGTGGCTATTAATTTTGAGCGGTGTTTATTAATACCCGGAATTTTTTTGGCCCCAGCTCAAGTTTTGTCTTTCGACTCTTTTGAGCTTTATGGCCGTGTGCTTCACCCACAGTCGTTGCTCCCCTTGTCTCGTTTTACTCTGAACCGGACCCTTCACGTTTTCTTAAAAATTTGCTTTGAATAGACTGCACAAATTTTATTTCAATCTCTAACTTATTTGGATTATCGAACTGGAGTGAACTATTAGCTCCTGGACGAGATCAAAAATGGCGGCGGCTGGTGCGGTTGCGAATGGTCCCAATAAAGAAGAGAACCGGGCCGGGCGCATCGACGGTCCAACCAATCCACTGGTGACACCTCTGTTGACGGATCTTTATCAGTTCACTATGGCTTACGCTTACTGGAAAGCCGGCAAGCACAACGAACGCGCAGTGTAAATAAATTGTTTCTTGTCCTCATTTTTGCTGGGATTTTAATTTTCTGTTGATCAGTTAATTGGGGGCAGACTTGAATGCAAATAGCTATTGCAAGTTTGTTTCATTTGTTTGATAGAGTAACGATCATATGAATTATAGCGATGGATTCTGTCTTGTGCAGTAATATGCAAATTGTTTTGTACTGCTATAGTAGATAAAGTCTCTGCTATTTCATCTAATATGGGAATTAGTATGCGAGAAAGTTAAGTACAAAGTTAAGTACAGTAAAATCTCTATAAAGAAATACTTATGGGATTTTAAAAAATTATGACAAAATGGGAGATTATTCCTAAATAGAGGTATAAGAAGATTTTTTTATTTTTTTTTTCTAATTTTAATGTGTATGAACAATACATAATTGTTATAATTACTAGATACATGTGTTGTATAATGTATTATGTGCAAATACATGTAATTAATTTATTTGACCTAGAATATGTAGAGTCAATCACTTTAAAGCAGATGTATGTAACTTTTGATTGACTTATTATTATCTTCCTGTAAATATTATATACTATACTAAGGTGGTCATATGGATGAGCTATTGAAGACACACAAGTTACAAGATGTAGTTACAACAAAAAAAATGAAGTCATTGTCACAAGCAACCTTAGACAAATATTTTAACATAAATTTACTGTAACGATATGTGTATATATATATATATATATTATTTATTGTGATTTATTCCTAAATGGAGGTGAATTTCTATAAGGTGGGACCTAAAAAAATATGAATTATGACAAATATGGAGTTTATTCCACCTTGCTATAGTAACCCTACCCTTTAGTCCTACCTGTTTATAACTGGTCTCAAGTTGCGACCATGAAATTTTATGACAAAATAAGAGTTTATTCCTAAATAGAGTATTCCTTTATAGAGGTTCTACTCTATCATCTTTCGTTAGATTCACAGAAATTTATGCAAGATGTACGGTTAAGGAATTACAAATTTCAACTGTTATTGAGCTCTTATCCAGTTCAATTATTGTTTTGTGTGTGTTTTAATGAAAGCGGTTTTCTCATAACTTGGTTTATGCTGGAGAAGAAAGCCTAGTTTGCCATTTTTGTTCATATGCAAGCATCTTCATGCGCCTTATATACGAACACTTCAAATGCTAGTGATCATTTCCCATCAGCCGTAAAAGTCGTAATTCATCAAATAAGAAAGCTGCTGCTAGTTTTGGCCCTACGGAGCAAGAGATATCTTGTCAACAAGTTTGAACATATACTTTTTTGTGGCATTGTAAATTTTTCAGGTTTGACTTGTATTTTCGGAAGAACCCATTTGGCGGGGAGTTTACTGTATTTGCTGGTCTCGAAGAGTGTATAAGGTTAATTGCTAACTTTAGATTTACAGAGGATGAGATTGCGTTTATCAAAGCCTCCTTACCTCCATCATGTGAGGTATAATTGTTTACTTGATATGTCAAAATTGTCTATGTAGTCGAGTTCTATTAAAATTACTTATACTAGTAATAATTTCTGTAAAATTCTCTGATCAAATTGCATTTGTTCGGATCACATGTCTGATTTATCAATTCTATAAATTATGAACTTAACCAATACTTGGTGCCTATATGGGTGATAGTCATACAATGCTAATTGCAAAAATGATGATGGACCTGGCGGATAAGTTATACATAAGAACTGCAGATAAACGTAATTGGGATTAACTTGAAAATCTGCCACTGAGGCTTCCATGTAGTAATAAAATCGAGGCCCACTCAAGATGTTCATTGATTCCATTACATGTGATTTATTGAACTGAAATCGGTCAATTTGTCTCTCAATCTTTAAAATTTATATTGGTTGAACTTTTACGTGAGAGGTTAGCCACAAGGCCACAATTAAATTCAAATGTGATGAAATCGAGTAGTATGCAATGATGTAGAGTATGTTGCCTATATGTTGTGTATATTGTTCAGTCGGATTTCGGGCCCCATTTTTTTCCCCATCATCATCATGTTCACCTATGAAACAATTTTTATCGCTTTTTATATCTTCTTGATTGAAAAATTCTGATTGTCGGTAATACATTTATATAATTTCCACAAATTTTATTATCGTGGGAGGAAATAGAAAATATAATATTATTAGCCAAATCATGTTTCTGTAACTTGCTATTTTCAGTTCAGAAATGTTGTACTTATCAATGTTTGACCTTAGATTGGATTCTATGACTACCTTCGAGGAATAGATTGCTCCGATATGGAGATACATGCCATTTCCGAAGGATATGTTGTATTTCCCAAAGTACCCTTGATGAGGATTGAAGGACCAGTAGCTGTAAGTAACTATTCTGGTCAATCCGTCTTCACATTGATCATTCTTTCCACTTGGTTTAATTAGCTGATTATTCATTTCTATCTTTATTATGACTTACTAATGATTGTCGTCCCTTTTTAAGGTGGTTCAATTGCTTGAAACACCACTTGTAAATCTTGTAAATTATGCGTCGCTGGTTGCTACAAATGCCGCAAGGCATCGTTTTGTTGCTGGGAAGTCCAAATTACTTCTTGAATTTGGGCTGCGACGGGCACAGGTCACAAAATTGTTCATTTCGTTTTGTCTTGAAGGACTGATCTTTGTTCTAATGTGTCAGATTGTTGTCTCTCATATTGGTGCAGGGACCTGATGGGGGTATAGGAGCATCAAAGTATTGCTACATGGGTGGATTTGATGCAACAAGGTGATTTACAATAGAACATCAAATATATTTCCTTTCTTTCCATTAATGGGTTTCATTTTGCGGTTCGATCAAGATGCTTCTAGCGGCTATGTTGAATTTATCGTGACTGAAACTAACAGATATTAATGAAGCCATATCACTTTGTGGTCTCTGATCTAGCAGGATTGGACTGTTCTGTTTTATAGGTCAAAATACTTATTGTGAATGAACCTTGACTAGATATAAATGACATGGATACAAGACACAGATAAGTTCAGATCTTCAAACATACTCTTTTTCACTTTAGGTAATATTTCTTTTCTTGACCATGGATTCCAGAAAACTCATGCCTTATGAAATAAGAAAGAACCAGGCAAATAAGTGAGTATGAATTCATCGATACTGTGCAGTTTATTCTATAGCAAATGGTTCCTGCGTTGAGGCTTACTTCTTTATATAATAGAAGATCTTAAACCAGCTTGTTCTTATAACACCAAACCGTAGATCTACTTCTCACTCGTTATGTGATTTGGTAATATGAGCTAAGTGCTTGGGTTGGATCACCAGATCTGCTGTTCGTCAATGAACTGCTTTCTTTTACCCTGTCCAGGTTAAGTGAATTCACTAGTTCGCTTTATCGTTGTTTTTGTTGCCCCTGAAGTTGATTATATTCTCCATTCTCTATTTCCAATAGAAATTAATAAGCCTCAAATACTGGTGCTTTTACGGATAAAATTTTGAATTTTTTGTGAAAAAAGATGGGCTCTGTTCATTGCGATCTGCATGAGACCTGCAGATGCTATGGTGGAACACAGTTAAAGCATACATTTTTTGTTCTGTTTTACTTTTCATTCTAGCATCTTTTGAACCTCATAATTTATTCATATGCGCACACGTCTTTGCTTTTGGCTGCTGCAGCAATGTTGCTGCTGGAAAATTATTTGGAATACCACTGCGTGGAACACATTCTCATGCCTTTATCAGCTCATTTATGGTATGTACCATAAATCATCAATCTTTCCTCAATCCCCCCTCAATTGCCATGTTTGTATCCACCACTTATGCTGTTTATAAATCTCATTTTTTGTTATCTTAACAGTATTCCTCTTTTTTTTTTTTTTTTTTTTTTTTTTTTTTTTTTTTTGAGAATTTGGTGTTTCCATGATTTGTGCATATATTCCTTTCTGATTATCTTTTTCTGCCAGTTGTCTTCATATTTTGGAAGTTCTTTATTCTGAGGAGACTGATAGTTCTTTGAGAAGTTTTGTTTACAGCTTACGTGTTTGAGTTTATCTTGCCTTTTCCTTTTCCCCTTATAGCAACATTTTGTGGAAGAAAATTCACTTTGAATGAGAAGAAAATTCTGATTACATATTATGTTGTGTAGAAACTGGGACAGGGGGGAAGAGGTTACACATTTGGGTTAGCTTATCGTTTGCATGTCAAACAAAGCTAAGGCACGTTGGTTTAGTATCATTTTCTCAGAATGGTCTAAATTTTTAGATGATATGAATTATTGATGCCTGTACCAGAACTTGGCACTAAGAGTTGAGCTAGCAAGACTAACTAGCATTTCTTGATTCTTGCGAGGAATATTTTTGCCACTCGTTTTACAGTTCTCTAAGCCAACTGTGTTTGCATCATAGTTTCATATTATCCCGATATTCGCTGCTCTACGATTCATCACTGATCTCACTGAGTCAGAGTAATTTTTGCAGAGCCCTGATGAAATTACTGAGAAGTCGCTCAAGAATTCTGATAGCTCAAAAATTTGTGAGGACTTTCTTAGTCTGGTGCAGGCATGGTTAAGCAAATTAAAGGTCCGATGAATTTATTTCTACTGTTTTACCATAGCATTTTATCTTTATCTGTTCCAATATATATTTTACGCCCTTCGTGGCTTGACTCATCGTGTTTATGTGCAAAATACATGTACTATCACTTTACCTTGATTAATGGCATATCATGCATAAAGTGTTTGTTCAATCAATCTTGCATACTGTGAATTTCATTCCCATCCTACTTTCTTATCTTTCGGTCATTTGCTTTGCAAGACCTTCATCATGTAATTTTGTTTGTCTGCAAGTCTTGTAAGTCTAGTATTGTCGTTTATGACTTGTGCAAACAAGGAGCTGATATTATATAGCTTAAACCATAATTTAATAGGCCAACAGGTAACAGGGACATACTCTGAACCAGTAATACACATGAAAAATCTACTTTGATTCATGTACTCTGTGGGAATTGCAAAGATGTCAATCACAGTGCCTCTCAATTTTCTCTTTCTAAGCGTGGAAGAAGGTTCACATGTTCTTGTGGTCTTCAATATCATAGTTGTCTGCATTTACGTTCTATACATATTTGAACATGTTGAAAATTGTACTTACTCTGCTAAGATGTTCTCTGATTTAAATTGCTCACCTGTGCAGTGGTCACAATTGTTGGGTGGAGTTTTCGGAGAAACAAACTTAAGTGAATTGGCCGCTTTTACCTCGTATGCTCTTGCCTTTCCAAAAAACTTTTTGGCTCTCGTCGACACATATGACGTAAGTGAAAATTATTAGATGTTTGTTGGATTCAGTCATGGCTTATAATTCTACTCACTCCTTCCCAAAATGGTTGGCATGTTTGCCTGTTCAAATTTCCTAAAATGGGGTCATGTTTTAGTTAAAACCTGCCAACTACTTTGTCAAATAACAAAAGAAGTCAAAGCTCTTCAACTTTTAAGTAAAGTCAAAACCTGTCAACTATTTTGGGAAGGAGGGAGTAATATTTACTTGAAGCAAGACAGTTAATTTTGCTGAGTTACGTAGTTACTTCTCAATGCTTGATCAAGAATGAATGATCATGACTTCTCAACGATTCCTAATTTTCTGGAGAAGTTGCTTCATCAATCTACATAATTATTGTATGCATAAGTTTCAACAATTGCATGTATTTCATAACTATTATGTGGGCATCTCAGTCCTCGTAAGAGTTTCTTGATTTATCCATTCGCTTATCGTTGTAGGACCTTTAGACCCTCTTTGACCTCTATTGGATCAATATAAGTGGTCAATCTCTTCAACTTTTAAGTAAAGTCAAAACCTGTCAACTATTTTGGGAAGGAGGGAGCAATATTTACTTGAAGCAAGGCAGTTAATTTTGCTGAGTTACATAGTTACTTCTCAATGCTTGATCAAGAATGAATGATCATGACTTCTCAACGATTCCTAATTTTCTGGAGAAGTTGCTTCATCAATCTACATAATCATTGTATGCATAAGTTTCAACAATTGCATGTATTTCATAACTATTATGTGGGCATCTCAGTCCTCGTAAGAGTTTCTTGATTTATCCATTCGCTTATCGTTGTAGGACCTTTAGACCCTCTTTGACCTCTATTGGATCAATATAAGTGGTCAATCTCTTCAAGTTGTAACGTGAAACTTCTGTAATCTGATGAGTTCTTTCTAGAAATTTTCGAAATGGTTTAATCTTGGTAATATTTCACTTCCATTATTGTATCTCAACGGACCTTTACCTCATACAGTTGCATGACTATCCATCAAAATGACGAAGTTTAAATTTTTTATTTTCCTAGATATTAGGCTCTTATTTCGGTGAAGATGACTTAATATTGACGCATCTAAATACTTTGTTTTTGTATTTAAAATCTACATATGGGATTGTTGCTTGATTAACGCATCTGAATTTGACGTTGGCTCATTCTGACACAATTCCGTTTATCATGTGAATTTCACTTAATTTTTCTGTAGATGCAATTTCATTGGTATTTTTACCACCTTTGATGTTGGCTTTGTAATCCTTGTGAACAGGTTATGAGAAGCGGTGTTCCTAATTTTTGTGCAGTTGCTTTAGCTCTAAATGATTTAGGGTGAGTAATAAAGGCTTGCACTCGTATTGCGCTTTTTGTTGTGAACCTTCCTATTTCTCGTTCCAAATGTTCTTTATGCCGGTATAGAGCAACAGGTTTTTCTTTAGGGTGAGTAATAATTTATGTTTCTTTTGATATTTTTCGTTCCGAATGTTCTCTCTGCAGGTATAAAGCAACTGGTATTAGATTGGACTCTGGTGATCTTGCCTACCTGTCATGTGAGAGCCGAAAGTTCTTTCAGGCCATCGAGAAGGAATTTGGAGTTCCAGAATTTGGGAGGACAAGCATTACAGCAAGTAATGACCTCAATGAAGAAACCTTGGATGCTTTAAATAAACAGGTACATGCAAAATAGATGCCCCCTCTATACCACTTGAAGTGTCACTTCGGTAAATGTACAACTTTTTATTTTTTGTCATTTGAACAAATGTACTACTCTTTTTAAGCCGTACATTCTAACTCATTTTTTGTTGTGTGTGTATTAGGCTACTATTCTTTTATGTATAACAAAAACATTAATTGTAAGAAATATTATATGAATTTTAATTATACCTTAATGTTTTATTTCGAAAGTAGACTCTTCTATTGGGACAAAATCATGTTTTTGAAAAGTGGACTCTTCCAAGTGGGATGAAGGGAGTTAGTTGTATGTTCCAGAAGCTGTCTTATTTACAGTTTGAGATTTCTGTTGGTGCTATGCCATCTTCATATGGTCAGGGCCATGAAGTTGATGCATTTGGAATCGGTACTCATTTAGTTACATGCTATGCTCAACCTGCCCTCGGTGTTGTATTCAAATTGGTTGAAATAAATAATCAACCTCGCATCAAGCTTTCTGAAGATGTATCGAAGGTATGTGATTGATCCTCTTGATAATACCTTAACGACTGTATTATGGACATTCATTGAGCTCTGGTTTTCAGGTCTCAATTCCATGCAAGAAGAGATGCTACAGATTATATGGGAAGGAAGGTTTTCCTCTGGTGGACATCATGACAGGGGAGAATGAACCCTCACCAAAGGTATATTTTAGTTGTTTATATGTATAATTTAAATTCTCCCTAGAGTTTTGTATTATTCTTCTACACTGTTACTTTTGTAGATAAGCTCTTGGCCAACTTTTTGTTTCTCTTAGTTTGAAACAAAACTTATGGGCGGCACCAGTTCCGGAAAAAAGTTCATGAGAAAAGTTCTCTAGATTTATTGGTTCATCAAATTTCTTTCGCAAACATACTACTGGGAATCGACCATTTTGTATGTCAATATGCAGGTAGGTGAACGAATATTGTGTCGTCATCCTTTTATTGAATCCAAGAGAGCATATGTGGTGCCACAGCGTGTAGAGGAGCTTCTCAAGTGTTTTTGGCCTGGTAGTTCAGGTAACATCCCCGCCACCCCACCCCCACCCTCTTCCTCCCCTAACTTCACCATCTGCACTCTCTTTTTACTTCACATCCATACATTTAAAATTATATTTCCGACAAATTAATGTAGTCGGTCCCTAGTGATGGTACACCGGCAAGGGGCAGGATCCTCTACAGTGCACAGCATGGTGCTGTGCACTGTAGGCCGTTAGATTACACACACCCGCACGGGTGTGTGTGTGTATGTGGCCGATTTAACTGCCGGCAGTGCACAGCACCATGCTGTGCACTGCAGAGGATCCTACCCCACACCGGCAATCTGGGAAATAATAAACAAAAAATAAGAATATCGATATTTGATGTTGTTCGGTGATTATAATGCTATGAAATTTGGATTTTGATCAATAGCCCACACACACACACACACACACACACATATATATATATATATATATATATATAAATAAATAAAAAAATAAAACAAGAATTCTGGTATTTTGCATTTGTTGATAACTAATTCCTCCCGACGATATTTGTTCCGGACGTGTGTAGGAAAAGATAGAGAAGGGTTGGCACCAATTAAACTGATAAGAGAACGGTGCATTAACCAACTAGGCCAGATGCGACCCGATCATATGAGGAAGTTGAACCCAACACCATACAAGGTAACAATCATTAGAACACAACTAACTGTATCTTTTCAGATTTTTCAACACATTTGAAAACTTTATTTACTGGGCAGGTCAGCGTAAGTGCAGAACTATACGACTTCATACATTTCTTGTGGCTGAACGAAGCACCTGTAGGAGAGTTGCAATGAGTGCGCACTGCCAACTTACAAATATAACTGTATTCAATTAGAATATTCGATATATATGTATACGTATAATATTATAGTTTTGTAATATACTATAATTTATACTCATCAAGATGTAGTTTTTATTATATAATATACATATTCATTTGTAGTTATATTATATATTTATCATATTAATTTGTAGTTATATATTAAATGATTTAACTGGGAGATAATAAAAAAGAATTTTCAAAATTTTGAATTTCAAATTGATTTTCTTTCGTAAAAGGAATTAGAATCATATCCAAAATCCAATTAAACAGAGAATCTAAATCGGAAATTTGCTAAAGTGTTCGAATTTAAAACATATCTGTCTATGTATCTATCTATCTATATAATATACTTCCTTCGTTTTCTTTCTATTGCAATATGTTGACTATTACATTGTTCATGTACTTTCTTTTAATCATTTTTTGTGAGTTATATATATAGAAAAATATAGTCATGTGAGATCTTGTTAGATTCATTTCAAAATATACTTTCAAAATATCAATTTCTTATAATTTTTAAAAATAATGAATTAAAGACAGTTGACAAGCGTGAAAGTTCAGATGTTGCAATTATAAGAGAATGGAGGTAGAATACAATTTGAGTTTTTTTCTTGCTCCATATTGATTTGTCCTATGTCTTTACGTGGATTTTTGGATTTTTTTTATTTTTTAATCATCTACACATATATACTTTTCAGCAAACGTGTGTGTACGAACCGTAAGTATGCTTGCTTTTTGATTTCTTTATGTCGATTTTTCGACTTTCTAATAATAATTTCAGTTACCAAAAAATTATTAAATTCTTTGGCAACAATTTTGTAGTTTTTTTTATGCCATTTATTTAGTTTTCAATTTATGACGGGTTCTTATCATTTATTATTTTTGTCAAGCTTGAAAATTATTTATTAATATTTAATAGCCCAAATTTAATTTCTGATTTGGGAGAATCTTCCAATGTTTATAGGTATTGCCATAATTCCATTCCAATTAAAACATAAATTGATATTCTCCATATATTCACCATAACCTTTAAAAATATAATTTTAGCAAATTTCTTATACTATTCCTAAAATTTCGTGTTTTCTTATGACATAATCTTCTCTTTTTTTGTAAACTACATGTCCTCCCGTGCGATGCACGACGTAAAATATTAAATATTTTATTATATTAATAATATGTGATCGAATTTCAATAATATTATAAAATTATTATAAAATATACATGAGTCAGTATACATACACATGTACATATACAATTATTTGGTTTAATTTCATTTATAAATTCTTATCATGTGATCTAAGGACACATGATAGGAAATCGTAAATTAATTAAGTATCGGCATTTGTTTTTTCATATAGGATAATATGAGTCTTATATCTAATTTTATAAATAAGAAATTAAATTATATTTATTATTATCAACTTTCATTATAGCCGACCCCAAAAGTATTTTTTACTAAGGCCTGATGTTATTGTTGTTGTATTATCAACTTTCATGAAAAGTATACAACCGGTATTCTTACTAATATAATTTATTTATATGATTTGACATTAATGTAATATATTTTACTATCTTATAATCAGAACAAAATAATTCTTAAAAATCAATAATGGTTAAAAAGCTATGAAAATAAACTAAAAATATATTTTTCTTCAATATTCTTATATTTTTATATTGAAATATTTTAATCATCTAAATATATTATAATTATATTTATATTACTTTATATATACTATATGGATGTCAAATTAAAGAACACGAATCTACCCCATACTCAGAATATCTTTGAGCTCCTGAGTTTTTTCGCACACGGCACACACTTTAGGCACGCGACTTTCATTATTCCTTGTTTGATCCTTTGGTTCATCTGGACATAAAGGAATAGTGCAAAGCATAGGGCGGTTATTTTTCTTTCGTCTCATGTTATTGTGCAGGTGGAGTGCCATATTGCTTTATTGGCTTCTGCGGGGCTTATTTCATCTGAGTTCTGGGTGGGTTGCTCGCCGCCTGATCGTTTCCAGCGTGCTACATCTTCCCCCGCTCAGACTCGTCGCCCCGTCCCGGTGGTTTGGCTTCGACCCGAGACCCCTTGGATCAAGCTGAACACGGATGGTTCGTTCGATAGAGACATACAGATTACGGGTGGGGGAGGTTTGATTAGAGATCACCATGGAGAGCTCCTTCTTGCTTTCCATTCCTCTTTTCAGGCCTCTTCGAGTTTTGATGCTGAGGTCCAGGCGTTGGCGATTGGATTGATTCTAGCTTCCCAGAGATCGAGACATGTTTGGAGTGAGCTTGATGCTGCTGCTGTGGTGACCCTGCTATCATCTGGCCATCGGGGCTCTTGGCAGGTTCGTCACACTCTTATGCGTATCCGACACATTCTCAGAGATATTCAGTTCAGAGTCACTCACATTTTCCGGGAGGGCAACAGGCCGGCCGACTATCTTTCTAAGCTCGGCATGTCGTCCTTCGGCATTCAGACTTATACTTACGATACTACTACTCCGTTTCTTCTCTCCCTTATTCGGATGGATCAGCTTGGTTATCCGTTTTTTAGATTTAGATAGGTTTTTATTTTATTGATTGCTTGCTTGCCTATTAGTCCGCACATTAGCCCACAATTTTAGTGGTGCACCTTGTATTGATCTAGCGGGCCGTAGGCACTTTAGATTTTAAGTTCCGGATTATGGCCCATTTTTAGTCATAATTCGGATTTAAGTTATTTTAGTCTACGGGTCCGCACATTAGCCCACGGTTTGTGGTGCACTTTGTATTTCTTTAGCGGGCCGTAGATTTCTTCGATGTTTGGACCCGAATTATGGCCCATTTTTTATCATAATTCGGGGCTGATACTTTATATTTCTTGATTTCCTCTTATCTACAGGTTGGTGGGTCCCGCCTCAACCCCCCGTCCACACTGGACGTTTTTTGTTTTTTTTTTTTAAAAAAAAAATTAAAGAACACGAAGTAAGAATTAATTTGACATATTTTTTTTCAAAAATAAAATTGATACGTAAAAGTTGTAATTGTTTAAACTATTAGCTTAAAAATAAAAGGAATAAAGGAAATTTTTAATTGGTAGATAGTATATAATGGAATAACCCTCTAACCCCCTCCCAAATTAAACGTCCATTTTTTTTTAAGATTTTCAAAAAAAGGATTAACGTGGAGATGACACATATGTCCTTAGCGACTCTCTTTTAATATTAAGTATAGATAGATGTGTAAAAGTTCGATATAAAATATATATAAACATGACAGTAATCTATATGATCATTGTATATTTATAATATTTATATTAATATACTAATATAATTACATATCAGTATACATACGAAAGAACATCATATATTTTTGATAAATATTTAGATTAAAGTCACACATTTTATACTTAATAATATACCATGAGATCCACAATGATATTAATTCAGTAGGCATAGGGTGATAAAGTATATTATTGTGACGTATTTAAGTAAAAATATAATCAACTTATTATATTTATTTATATAATTTTTCTTTTCACAAAAAGAAGAATCAATCAAAAAATGATTTTAACTAATAATATATATTTCTACTAGGAATTGTAAGTCTAGCATGTCTATAATTTTTTTCCCAAACATTTTTAAAAATAAAATAACTCAATAATCTAATATTATTATAAGAAGGTGAAAAGTGAAGTAAAAGTATTGATCTTATAAAAAGATAGATTTATTTCAAAAAAAATATTTGATTTTTGTATTTTATATACAAATAATTTAAAATCAAGATATAATGTAATAATTATTCAAAAACAACTTATATTCAAAAAGGAATATTTTAATTATATATATGCCTAATGAATGTTAAATCAAATATCGTAAAAAAAGATTAATTTAAAATATTAGTAATAAAAAATAGAGTTGAGACGATAAAACTATTAACTGCTAAATATTGAGAGAAAAATAAAAAGATCCATTAACACTCATTCAAATAGGAGTTAGTGTATTTTTTAAAAAAAAAAGATAATTAATCCAAAAAATCTACGTAAAGACACGTATTTGTACAACTCTATTTTAATAGTAAAGTAGATTTTTTAAAAAATTAAAAAATCTTAGATAGTGACACTTGTCACGACTCTCTTTTTAATAGAAGTATAGATATTATTTGCTATAATAAAAACTTATGTCATGCATAAAATAAGTACCGAGTGTAGCGACCACTTTTCATAATATCATGTTAAAATAATTTCAAGGGAGATTAAATATCCCAAAAAAATTTAATTGAATAAATGAAGCGGAAATTGAAATAAGATCATCCATTTCGCAAGTAAATAAAAATAAATTTTCATATTTCAAACATCCATAATATCCAACATGACATTGAAGCCAAAGTTAAAATTTTAAATGAACGAAATAAATTAAAAAAAGCTGATAATATATTATCATGCCACGCCTTTGCCCGCCACGCCAGACTCCTCAACCTGAAAGGTTTAAATAATGGGGTGAGCTTTCAACTCGCTCAGTGAGGAGGGAACGCTTTGTTAAATTTAAATACATACATGTTGTCAAGTAGATATGACATGTCTGGACCTGGTGATTGCCCGAGGGCCATTAATATCCGAACTTTGAGCATACTGCCTATTACTCATTGGAGGCTACAACGTAATTAACATGCAAACTTTGAGCACATTATGTCTACTACTCATTGGAGGCTACAACGTTAATAATATGCAACCTTTGAGCACATTATGCCTACTACTCATTGGAGGCTACAACGTAAATAATATGCAAACTTTGAGCATATAAATATTTGGCAAGAAACAAGCATATATACAAGTAACATCATGCATTAAATAAAACAAGCGTAAAGTCCCCACCTCGAATTACGATGATGATCCTTGAAAAAATGGGATGCGAATGCAGTTCAAGTCATAGGCTCCAAGTCCTCGTCTCCTAAATAACAATTAATTTTTATTAATATAGTGCTCAAAATAAATTAATATAAATTATTGAATTTATAATTGAGGAAAAGAGGTCTTATTTTAAATATTAAATATTGGCTGGGATAAATTAAAAGTATTGAGAAAATTGAGGGACTGAAAACTGAATACACTAACAATCTGATTTGGGGTCAAATCGAGAAGTTTAGAACTCAGAGGGGCTGAAATCGAAGAATTATAAGTAAGTTGGGTCAATTTGATAATACTAAAAAATTATTGGGTATAAATACCCTAATGACCGGCCAACAATTTATCCTCACTTCTGCCTCTCGTCTCTCTCTCTGACCTTACCTCTCTCTTGTTATTCCGATTTCGGAAAAAAAAAAAAAAAAAAAATCCTTCATGGCCTGCAAAAAAATGGAAATACGCACTGACACACACACACAGGGGTCGACTGAAAAAGACCCACTCACACTCCTGCTCTCCCGAGCTTGTAATTCCCAGCAGCAGCTGCAGGTTGCGGCGACGGCGATGGCTCTAGGCCAGCTCACGGCCCAGATGCGGTCCGACGATGGAAGAGGGTTCTGGCGAATCGAAGGTAGGGCTCCGATTCTGCTCTCGGTTTTCTATATGGTCAGTCCGATTCTGGCTGAAAGGGGTTTGTGGAACTGGGTTCAAATCTCCTTTCGAAAATGTTGGTCTCTGGTATTTGGGATCTGATTTGGGGCTCGGATTTGAGGTTTGATGCAGTGCTACGGTTTCGAGATTTAAGAGCATAAAGTTTCAGTTCGTGTGTGGATTTTATTTACTGTGTAAAATAGAAGCAGTAGGGAAAATGATAGGATCTGCAATTTCATATTCATGGGAAAGTACAGAAGAAAATACAAGGTGGTGGTTGTTGAGCTTTACCTCGTAAGATTAAATGGAAATCGGATGAAACGCGACTGGAAATTTGATCAGGCGACGAATTCGATCGGATCCTTAGAATGCTTCCCGGTTGCAAATACAGTTTTCTTTTTTATTTTTTGTTTCAGCCGTGAAGAAAGCTATGGGCAGATTTCTATCGATGATGTATTGTGTATTTGGTGGAAAGTGAATTATTGTGATGAGAATTGTATTTATAGATATAGGTTTGAAGTGTTTAAGTTGGATTAAACGTTGAGGAGTTTTGATAAGGTGAGAACTGTGAGGATCGATCGACTAGTAAAGGAAGGGTTCTTAATTGTGATTAGTTTAGTTTAATCATAGTTTTGAAATTAATAAGCCTCAAATACTGGTGCTTTTACGGATAAAATTTTGAATTTTTTGTGAAAAAAGATGGGTTCTGTTCACTGCGATCTGCATGAGACCTGCAGATGCTATGGTGGAACACAGTTAAAGCATACATTTTTTGTTCTGTTTTACTTTTCATTCTAGCATCTTTTGAACCTCATAATTTATTCATATGCGCACATGTCTTTGCTTTTGGCTGCTGCAGCAATGTTGCTGCTGGAAAATTATTTGGAATACCACTGCGTGGAACACATTCTCATGCCTTTATCAGCTCATTTATGGTATGTACCATAAATCACCAATCTTTCCTCAATCCCCCCTCAATTGTCATGTTTGTAAATCTCATTTTTGTGTTATCTTAACAGTATTCCTCCTTTTTTTTTGTTGTTGAGAATTTGGTGTTTACATGATTTGTGCATATATTCCTTTCTGATTATCTTTTTCTGCCAGTTGTCTTCATATTTTGGAAGTTCTTTATTCTGAGGAGACTGATAGTTCTTTGAGAAGTTTTGCTTACAGCTTACGTGTTTGAGTTTATCTTGCCTTTTCCTTTTCCCCTTATAGCAACATTTTGTGGAAGAAAATTCACTTTGAATGAGAAGAAAATTCTGATTACATATTATGTTGTGTAGAAACTGGGACATGGGGGAAGAGGTTACATATTTGGGTTAGCTTATCATTTGCATTTCAGACAAAGCTAAGGCACGTTGGTTTAGTATCATTTTCTCAGAATGGTCTAAATTTTTAGATGATTATCGGACCGGTTCGGACCGATTTTCTCCAGATCCGGATCCGGTCCGATAGGTTACCGGGTAGATCCGGTCCGGACCGATAATGGTTCCGGTTCAATGTTTAGAACTCGAATCCGAACTCGTTAGTTTCCGGGTGAGTTTCGGTCCCGGGTATTTCGGTCCGGTTCATGACCGGGTTTCGGGTTCACTCGGACCGCTAACAGCCCTATGTGGGATGGATCTTTACTAGGAAAATGAAGGAAGAGCAGCAAAATAAATCACATAAATGGGGGTTACATGATTCGAACTCCAGACCTTTTGTTCAAAGGTACAGCGTCTTAACTACTTGACCAGCATGCTATTTGTGTTTAAAACACGCAAAACGTATTAATAATGTATATATAAAATATATATATTATAAAATACATATAAACTTTTTTTTTAATTTATTGCCGGGTTTCTTTTCGGTTTTATCGGTCCGGGTCTGTTCAATGTTTAGAACTTGAATCCGAACTCGTTAGTTTTCGGGTGAGTTTCGGTCCCGGGTATTTCGGTCCGGTTCATGACCGGGTTTCGGGTTCACTCGGACCGCTAACAGCCCTAGATGCCTGTACCAGAACTTGGCACTAAGAGTTGAGCTAGCAAGACTAACTAGCATTTCTTGATTCTTGCAAGGAATATTTTTGCCACTCGTTTTACAGTTCTCTAAGCCAACTGTGTTTGCATCATAGTTTCATATTATCTAGATATTTGCTGCTCTACGATTCATCACTGATCTAACTGAGTCGAGTGATTTTTGCAGAGCCTTGATGAAATTACTAAGAAGTCGCTCAAGAATTCTGATAGCTCAAAAGTTTGTGAGGACTTTCTTAGTCTGGTGCAGGCATGGTTAAGCAAATTAAAGGTCCGATGAATTTATTTCTACTGTTTTACCATAGCATTTTATCTTTACCTGTTCCAATATATATTTTACACCCTTCGTGGTTTGACTCATCGTGTTTATGTGCAAAATACATGTACTATCACTTTACCTTGATTAGTGGCATATCATGCATAAATTGTTTGTTCAATCAATCTTGCGTACTGTGAATTTCATTCACATCCTACTTTCTTAACTTCCGGTCATTTGCTTTGCAAGACCTTCATCATGTAATTTTGTTTGTCGGCAAGTCTTGTAACTGTAGTATTGTCGTTTATGACTTGTGCAACAAGGAGCTGATATTATATAGCTTAAACCATAATTTAGTAGGCCAACAGGTAACAGGGACATACTTTGAACCAATAATACACATGAAATATCTACTTTGATTCATGTACTCGGTGGGAATTGCAAAGATGTCAATCACAGTGCCTGTCAATTTTCTCTTTCTAAGCGTGGAAGAAGGTTCATATGTTCTTGTGGTCTTCAATATCATAGTTGCCTGCATTTACGTTCTACACATATTTGAACATGTTGAAAATTGTACTTACTCTGCTAAGATGTTCTCTAATTTAAATTGCTCACCTGTGCAGTGGTCACAATTGTTGGGTGGAGTTTTCGTAGAAACAAACTCAAGTGAATTAGCCGCTTTTACCTCGTATGCTCTTGCCTTTCCGAAAAACTTTTTGGCTCTCGTCGACACATATGACGTAAGTGAAAATTATTAGATGTTTGTTGGATTCAGTCATGGCTTATAATTCTACTCCCTCCTTCCCAGAATGGTTGGCATGTTTGCCTGTTCAAATTTCCTAAAATGGGGTCATGTTTTAGTTAAAACCTGCCAACTACTTTGTCAAATAACAAAAGAAGTCAAAGCTCTTCAACTTTTAAGTAAAGTCAAAACCTGTCAACTATTTTGGGAAGGAGGGAGTAATATTTATGTAGCGACCACTTTTCAAAATGTCTTTTAAAATAATTTCAAGGCAGATTAAATATCCCAAAAATATAATTCAGTAATTGCAGCGCAAATTGAAATAAGGTCATCCATTTCGCAAGTAAAAATAAAATAAATGCCAACATTTCAAAAACATCCATAATATTCAACATGACATTGAAACCAAAGTTAAAACTTTAAATGAGCGAAATAAATAAAAAAAGCTGATAAATATTATTATCCTGTCACGTCTTTGCCCGCCACGCTAGACTCCTCAACCTGAAAGGTTTAAATAATGGGGTGAGCTTTCAACTCGCTCAGTGAGGAGGGAATGCTTTGTTAAATTTAAATACATACATGTTGCCAAGTAGATATGACATTCCTGAACCTCGTGATTGCCCGAGGGCCATTCATATGGGAACTTTGTGCATACTGCCTACTACTCATTGGAGGCTACAACGTTAATAATATGCAAACTTTGAGCACATTATGCCTACTACTCATTGGAGGCTGCAACGTAAATAATATGCAAACTTTGAGCACATTATGCCTACTACTCATTGGAGGCTACAACGTTAATAATATGCAAACTTTGAGCACATTATGCCTACTACTCATTGGAGGCTACAACATAAATAATATGCAAACTTCGAGCATATAAATGTTTGGCAAGAAACAAGCATATATACAAGTAACATCATGCATTAAATAAAACAAGCGTAAAATCCCCACCTCGAATTACGATGATGATGCGAATGCAGTTCAAATCCTAGGCTCCAAGTTCTCGTCTCCTAAATAACAATTAAATTTTAATATCAATATAGTGCCCAAAATAAATTTATATAAATTATTGAATTCATAATTGAGTAAAAGGGATTTGATTTTAAATATTAAATATTGGCTGGGATCAAGTTAAAAGAATTGAGAAAACGCAAGGACTGAAATTGGAATAATTATAAATAGGCTGGGGTTAATTTGAGGGAATTAAGACTGAATGGACTAAAATTAGAAAGGCTGAAAAAGAATCTGGGGTTAAATCGAAAGGTCTGGAAACAAGGGGGACTCAATTGAATAACCCTAGGAAATTAGGGGGTATACTATTAACACAATGTCGGCCGAATTAATCTCATTCTCACCTCTCGATCTATCACTCTCAATTCCTCTCTCCCCCAAATGATTTCACCTCTCTATCTCTCTCTTTCTCTCTCTAACAAAAAAAATCGCCCCCCTCTCTCCTTTCTATTCTTACTGCGAAATTCATACCGGAAATGAAAGGAACACACGCACATCAACACACAATTGCACAAACACGAATCGGTCAGACCCGCCGCGAACTGGATGGCTCGGGCGGCGGTGAAGGTTCAGCGCGGTTGTTGCCGGCGACCTCTGGCGGAAAAAAAAAACAGAGGACAACGGGTTCGCCGGATTTAAGGTTCGGTTTCTGTTATTTGATGATTTCAATCGGGTTTTCTTGGTGGTGATGTATAGACGGGGAAAGGAGGTTGGTTACGGGGTTGAGGCTCCGGCGGTTCGTGGTTAGGATTCGAGGTGGTTTTGGTCCAGTGGCAGAAGGTTGGTCTCTCTTTTTTTTTTTTTTTTTTTGGGTTTGAATTTCGTTCGATGGACACGATAAAATCAAAAGCCTGAACAGGGATATTGTTTCATGATTGTGACTACGCAATACTGAAAATTATGATTATACAAAGAGAATGAAGCAACGTAAAATTAGATGGAAGGTTGAGTTTTGCTGGTGTACCTTTTTGTCGGAGAAGATGAAAAGTTGCAGAGAATTGCACAAGGAGGTGAGGGGCGGCTGGAACGAGCAGAAGAACAAGGATGTATTTTTTTGTGTATTCTAGGGTTGTAATTCTGCCTATCTGTTTTTGCTGGTAGTATGGTGTATTCTGTATTGGTAGGGTTGACTACTGTATTTATACTGTATTGATTAGATTTGTAGGTTATAAGAGGTTATGGGCTAGGTTTTTGAAAGAAAATTTGAATTGGGCTAGAAAAAGACTTGGGCCAATAAATTAAATTACTAGACAATAATAATAATAATAATAATAATAATATTGGACTAATTATAATAATGATAACTATGATAATAGAAATATAAATAGAAATATTATATAATAAAGTTGCCTTACTAAAATAATAGTGATAACTATAATAATAGAAATATTATTATTCATAATAATAATTATTATAGTAATTAGCTAAATAATATTTTGGGCATAATTAAATGAAATTGACTTGACTATTTATAGAAATAAATACTATTGGGTTATAATAATACGGGAACTTGGACTCGAGCTTGGAACGTAAACTACAATCATGATATGCGAATAAGGAAAATTTTGACCTTATTTAATAAATGGAATAAAATTCGTAAATAAATTGTTGGACATTTAAAATCATTCATGCGCTTTCTATAAATTATAAAATAGATAAATGCTCGAAAATCGGGGAGTTACAACCTACCCCTCTTAAATAAATTTTCGTCCTCGAAAATTAAATCACGTACCTTCAATAGTGAACGTCGGATGCTTAGAACGGATCTCTTCTTCACGTTCTCAGGTCTTCGTTCGGTCCATGACGGCTCCACTGAACTTTCACCAGTTTAACCTCTTTGTTTCGTAATCGATGTACCTTACGCTCCAAAACAGCTGTAGGTACTTCCTCATAAGTCAAGTTCTTGGCTACGTGCAACTCTTTGAAATTGCATACATGACCAGGATCATGTACGTATTTTCTCAGCATGGAGACGTGAAAGACATTGTGCACTCCTGATAACTCTAACGGCAATGCCAAAGTGTAAGCAAGATCACCAACACGACCCAAAATCTCAAAAGGTCCCATATAACGAGGCTGTAGCTTTCCCTTTTTACCGAATCGTATCACTCCTTTCATCGGCGCTACCTTCAAGAACACTTTTTCTCCAATCTCAAATTGGATATCTTTCCTTCATTTATCAGCGTAAGACTTCTGTCGATCTTTGGCGGTCTTAATCCTACTTCTGATCTCGGCTATCTTCTCTATAGTCCGCTCGATCAATTACGGACCTAAAATCTTTCCTTCTCCAACCTCACTCCAATAAAGGGACGATCGACATTTTCTTAGTAGAGAGCCTCGTGCGGAGCCATTTGTATAGTCGCTTGGTAACTATTGTTATAAGCAAAATCTACCAACGGCAAAATATTCTCCCAATTCTCACAAGATCAAGAATACACGCCTCAACAAATCTTCGAGTGTCTTGATAGTCCGCTCGATTGACCATCGGTTTGCGGATGATATGCGATCGAAATTCAACTTAGTGCCCAATGCACTCTGAAGACTCTTCCAAAATTTCGACGTAAATCGCGGATCTCTATCCGAGACGATCGACACTGGAACACCATGTAACCTCACAATCTCCCGAATATAAATCCTCGCGTATTGTTCCATACTATAAGTCATCCTCACACGTAGAAAGTGAGATGACTTCGTCAAGCGATCTACTATCACCCAGATAGCATCGTTCTTCCTCACTGTTCGTGGCAAACCAACCACGAAATCCATTGTGATATGCTCCCATTTCCATTCTGGGATTTCCAACGATTGGAGTAAACCTACTGGCCGTTGGTGTTCTGCCTTCACCTGCTGACATATCATACACCTCTCCACAAATACACCAATGTCCCGTTTCATTCCTCTCCACCAAAAGAACTTCTTCAGGTCGTGGTACATCTTTGTACCTTCTGGGTTAGCGGAGTATGGTGCATTGTGAGCTTCTTCAAGGATTTATTTCCTAAGGGATGGATCCTTAAGAACACATAACCTCCCATCATAAGTCAAAACATCGTCTGCAGCAACGACAAATTTATCAATGCTCCCATCTTGTGCCCGATCTTTCATCTTGCACAAGAACTTATCACGTGTTTGAGCCTCCTTAATCTTATCCCTCAAGTTTGGTTGCAAGACCAAAGATGATAGGATTGCTTTTGCACTCTTTGGAAACTCAATTACCTCAATCCTCAACTCGGAGAACTCCTTTATCAAACTCTCCTGATCGGTCAAGCAAGCTAACTCGCCCCTAGTCTTTCGACTCAAAGCATCACCTACCACATTAGCCTTACCGGGGTGGTAATGAATAGTACAATTGTAGTCCTTCACCAATTTGGCGCTATCGCCTTTATCTCATATTAAGATCCTTCTGTGTGAAAAGATACTTCAGACTTTTATGGTCTGTGTATATCTCACACTTCCCTCCGTAGAGATAGTGACGCCAAATTTTCAGCGCATGTACTACAGCAGCCAACTCCAGATCATGCGTTGGATAGTTCAACTCATGTGGTTTAAGCTGTCTCGATGCATAGGCTACTACTTTACCATGTTGCATAAGAACACAACCCAAACCCTGCTTTGAGGCATCACTATAAATAACAAAATCTTCCGTCGGATCAGGAATTGTTAATACTGGTGCCGAGGTTAGTCTCCTCTTCAACTTTTGAAAACTTTCCTCGCATCTCTCACTCCATTCAAACCTTACACCCTTCCTTGTTAATTGGGTCATAGGAGTGGCGATTTTAGAAAATCCTTCGATAAATCTTCTATAATAGCCAGCTAGGCCCAAAAAGCTACGAACTTCGCTCGCATTCTTGGGTACTCCCCAACTACTCACTGCTACGACCTTGTCGGGATCTACCTCAATTCCTTTAGAAGTCACCACATGTCCAAGGAATCCAACTCTGTTTAACCAAAACTCACATTTTTTGAACTTGGCATACAACTTCTCCTTGCGAAGTGTCTCTAATGTAATCCTGAAATGCTCTTGGTGTTGTTCCTTGTCCTTAGAATACACCAAGTTGTCATCTATGAAGACGATCACGAACTTATCCAAGTAAGGTTGGAACACCCTGTTCATCAAATCCATAAAGACTGCTGGTGCATTACATCACTACAAATTCAAAATGTCCATAACGGGTCTTGAAAGCCGTCTTGGGAATGTCACACTCCCTAGTCTTCAATTGGTGGTACCCCGACCGCAAATCGATCTTCGAAAAGGTTCCGGCTCCCCTCAACTGATCGAATAGATCCTCGATCCTCGGCAACGGGTATTTATTCTTCACCGTGAGTCGATTCAACTCTCGGTAATCTATACACATCCGAAGTGATCCATCCTTCTTTCTTACAAACAGCACTGGTGCACCCCATGGTGACACACTAGGGCGAACAAATCCGAGCTCCAGCAACTCTTGAATTTGGACCTTCAATTCTTGAAGTTCCTTTTGAGCCATTCTATATGGCGCTTTGGATGTTGGGGCCGCCCCAGGGACCAAATCAATGCTAAACTCCGCTTGCCGGTCGGGTGGGACTCCCGGCAAATCTTCTGGAAACACATCCAAAATCTCCCGTACTATAGGTACGTCTGTAGGGAACACCTCATTAGTACAAGTGTCGACTAAACTCACCAAGTAACCCTGACATTCCTCCTTCCTTAGACTTCTTAGTGCCTTCATGGCCGTGATTACTCTTGGTACTGCCCTACTCTTAGTGCCATAAAAGGTGATCGGCTCGTCTTCGGAACACCTCAATGTCACCTTCTTCTCGCGGCAGTTTATATCGGCAGCATGTCTATTCCATCGAGCTAATCAAATATAGGTTAGCGTCAAATTCTCTTCCTCCTATCTCAATACTCTCGTCAATCATTCTATTAGTGAGTATTGTATTTTTTGACGGTAAGCTAACCTCAAGCGACTCAACAGTTCTAACGCTCCTATGACCAATGGCATGATGAAACTTTGCAGACATAAAAGAGTGTGTGGCACCAGTGTCAAACAAAGCGAAAGCACGCACATTAGAGATCATAAGCATGCCTGATACTGTGCCGGGACTATTATCAGCTTGATTCATTGAGTAGACTCGAGCTTGACCTCTCGATGCTTGTCCTTTGCCCTTAGATTGTGGACAAAGTGGGCTTATGTGACCTGGCTTCCCGCAATTATAGCAGACACCCTTTCCATATAAACACTCCCCGCCATGATTCTTACCATACTTTGGGCATGCAGACCTAGTGATCGGCGCACTCGGTCCAGATCTCTCATCTACCTTCTTCTGCTTATTGGAAGCCGCCGACTTAGATTGATTACCATTCCAATCTCTCTTCCCAGAAGATTACTTAGCAGTTGGTTGAGGACTCAAGTTCTGACTAGCTTCAACCTCTTGAGCTCGGAACACTGTCTCGGTATATGGTAGCACCCCATGACCAGCCATGATGTGACGAATACTCGGGCGTAAACCACTCCGGAACTTAAGGGCCCTCTTGCGGTCAGTATCCACAATGTGCTCCACAAAGAAGCTGATTTGGTTGAATTTTCTCTCATATTCTTCAACCGATAAGCTCTCTTGCTCAAGGTTCCAGAAATCTCTCTCCATCTTCTCTCGGTAGTGTTGTGGATAGTACTGTTCCATCACTAGTTCTTTGAACCAATCCCAAGTTAATGCAGCACGCTCAGCTGCCGGCCTTAAACGCCAATAGCTCATCCACCAGCGTCCAGCATCCTCTACCATTTGATACTGGGCGCAAAAAATCTTTTGCGCATCGGTGCATCCAATAAGCTCAAGGGTACGCTTCAGCGACATCAACCATTCGTCGACAAAAGCTGGTCCTTCTCGACCGTTGAATGATGGTGGTGTGAAACGCCGGAACTGTTGCACAACTTGTGCTTGGGTAAGAGCTGGCTCATTATTATAGTGGTTATCTTGACCTCCGTCACCATCACCATTAGCTCCAGCGTTGGCATTCCGACCTCCAAGATTTTCAGCACCTCGGTTAGCTGGGCGTCCATGTCCACGAGTTGCCATGGTCCTAAAGTGCATCATAGCCAATAACTTCTTAGGAATCTCCTCATAAGGGGTCGAAATAAAAATATACATTGCGTCTAAGGGTTGACTGCTCCCAATAGACGTTCTAGCAGTGCTATACTAACGCATTTACATGTATTTATAAATTTATAAGAAAGCGCGTACATGTCCAACATTTATTTTGAATCTCAATAGCATATCATCTCTAAAATATAAACATGGTATTGCAACATGATTCAAAAATGCGTTGAATCTCATAACCGTAAAATTTGTTACGATTACAACATAAACATAACTTGAAATGTGTACTTTGGAGTCGACGTGGAGTGGCGACGGTGACTGATAATAATCATAGATGCCATTAAAGTTTTAACTACTTGCGAAAGAAGGAAAATTTAGTTTGAAAAAAAAAGAATTTATTTTAACGAGTCTACAGAACCGTAGACCTGCTCCGATACCACTTATGTAGCGACCACTTTTCAAAATGTCTTTTAAAATAATTTCAAGGCAGATTAAATATCCCAAAAATATAATTGAGTAATTGCAGCGGAAATTGAAATAAGGTCATCCATTTCGCAAGTAAAAATAAAATAAATGCCAACATTTCAAAACATCCATAATATTCAACATGACATTGAAACCAAAGTTAAAACTTTAAATGAACGAAATAAATAAAAAAAAGCTAATAAATATTATTATCCTGCCACGTCTTTGCCCGCCACGCCAGACTCCTCAACCTGAAAGGTTTAAATAATGGGGTGAGCTTTCAACTCGCTCAGTGAGGAGGGAATGCTTTGTTAAATTTAAATACATACATGTTGCCAAGTAGATATGACATTCCTGAACCTGGTGATTGTCCGAGGGCCATTCATATGTGAACTTTGTGCATACTGCCTACTACTCATTGGAGGCTACAACGTTAATAATATGCAAACTTTGAGCACATTATGCCTACTACTCATTGGAGGCTACAACGTTAATAATATGCAAACTTTGAGCACATTATGCCTACTACTCATTGGAGGCTACAACATAAATAATATGCAAACTTCGAGCATATAAATGTTTGGCAAGAAACAAGCATATATACAAGTAACATCATGCATTAAATAAAACAAGTGTAAAATCCCCACCTCGAATTACGATGATGATCCTTGAAAATTTGAGATGCGAATGCAGTTCAAATCCTAGGCTCCAAGTCCTCGTCTCCTAAATAACAATTAAATTTTAATATCAATATAGTGCCCAAAATAAATTTATATAAATTATTGAATTCATAATTGAGTAAAAGGGATTTGATTTTAAATATTCAATATTGGCTGGGATCAAATTAAAAGAATTGAGAAAACGCAAGGACTGAAATTGGAATAATTATAAATAGGCTGGGGTTAATTTGAGGGAATTAAGACTGAATGGACTAAAATTAGAAAGGCTGAAAAGGAATCTGGGGTTAAATCGAAAGGTCTGGAAACAAGGGGACTCAATTGAATAACCCTAGGAAATTAGGGGGTATAAATACCCTATTAACACAATGTCGGCCGAATTAATCTCATTCTCACCTCTCGATCTATCACTCTCAATTCCTCTCCCCCCCAAATGATTTCACCTCTCTCTCTCTCTCGAACAAAAAAAATCGCCCCCCTCTCTCCTTTCTATTCTTACTGCGAAATTCATATCGGAAATGAAAGGAACACACGCACATCAACACACAATTGCACAAACACGAATCGGTCAGACCCGCCGCGAACTGGATGGCTCGGGCGGCGATGAAGGTTCAGCGCGGTTGTTGCCGGCGACCTCCGGCGGAAAAAAAAAACAGAGGACAACGGGTTCGCCGGATTTAAGGTTCGGTTTCTGTTATTTGATGATTTCAATCGGGTTTTCTTGGTGGTGATGTATAGACGTGGAAAGGAGGTTGGTTACGGGGTTGAGGCTCCGGCGGTATGTGGTTAGGATTCGAGGTGGTTTTGGTCCAGTGGCAAAAGGTTGGTCTCTTTTTTTTTTTTTTTTTTTTTCTGGGTTTGAATTTCGTTCGATGGACACGATAAAATCAAAAGCCTGAACAGGGATATTGTTTCACAATTGTGACTACGCAATACTGAAAACTATGATTATACAAAGAGAATGAAGCAACGTAAAATTAGATGGAAGGTTGAGTTTTACTGGTGTACCTTTTTGTCGGAGAAGATGAAAAGTTGCAGAGAATTGCACAAGAAGGTGAGGGGCGGCTGGAACGAGCAGAAGAACAAGGATGTATTTTTTTATGTATTCTAGGGTTGTAATTCTGCCTATCTGTTTTTACTGGTAGTATGGTGTATTATGTATTGGTAGGGTTGACTGCAGTAGGAATACAGTATTTATACTGTATAGATTAGATTTTTAGGTTATAAGAGGTTATGGGCTAGGTTTTTGAAAGAAAATTTGAATTGGGCTAGAAAAAGACTTGGGCCAATAAATTAAATTACTAGACAATAATAATAATAATAATAATAATAATATTGGACTAATTATAATAATGATAACTATGATAATAGAAATATAAATAGAAATATTATATAATAAAGTTGCCTTACTAAAATAATAGTGATAACTATAATAATAGAAATATTATTATTCATAATAATAATTATTATAGTAATTAGCTAAATAATATTTTGGGCATAATTAAATGAAATTCGACTTCGACTATTTATAGAAATAAATACTATTGGGTTATAATAATACGGGAACTTGGACTCGAGCTTGGAACGTAAACTACAATCATGATATGCGAATAAGGAAAATTTTGACCTTATTTAATAAATGGAATAAAATTCGTAAATAAATTGTTGGACATTTAAAATCATTCATGCGCTTTCTATAAATTATAAAATAGATAAATGCTCGAAAATCGGGGAGTTACAACCTACCCCTCTTAAATAAATTTTCGTCCTCGAAAATTAAATCACGTACCTTCAATAGTGAACGTCGGATGCTTAGAACGGATCTCTTCTTCACGTTCTCAGGTCTTCGTTCGGTCCATGACGGCTCCACTGAACTTTCACCAGTTTAACCTCTTTGTTTCGTAATCGATGTACCTTACGCTCCAAAACAGCTGTAGGTACTTCCTCATAAGTCAAGTTCTTGGCTACGTGCAACTCTTTGAAATTGCATACATGACCAGGATCATGTACGTATTTTCTCAGCATGGAGACGTGAAAGACATTGTGCACTCCTGATAACTCTAACGGCAATGCCAAAGTGTAAGCAAGATCACCAACACGACCCAAAATCTCAAAAGGTCCCATATAACGAGGCTGTAGCTTTCCCTTTTTACCGAATCGTATCACTCCTTTCATCGGCGCTACCTTCAAGAACACTTTTTCTCCAATCTCAAATTGGATATCTTTCCTTCATTTATCAGCGTAAGACTTCTGTCGATCTTTGGCGGTCTTAATCCTACTTCTGATCTCGGCTATCTTCTCTATAGTCTGCTCGATCAATTCTGGACCTAAAATCTTTCCTTCTCCAACCTCACTCCAATAAAGGGACGATCGACATTTTCTTCCGTAGAGAGCCTCGTACGGAGCCATTTGTATAGTCGCTTGGTAACTATTGTTATAAGCAAAATCTACCAACGGCAAAATATTCTCCCAATTCTCACCAGTATCAAGAATACACGCCCTCAACAAATCTTCGAGTGTCTTGATAGTCCGCTCAGATTGACCATCGGTTTGCGGATGATATGCAGTACTGAAATTCAACTTAGTGCCCAATGCACTCTGAAGACTCTTCCAAAATTTCGACGTAAATCGCGGATCTCTATCCGAGACGATCGACACTGGAACACCATGTAACCTCACAATCTCCCGAATATAAATCCTCGCGTATTGTTCCATACTATAAGTCATCCTCACACGTAGAAAGTGAGATGACTTCGTCAAGCGATCTACTATCACCCAGATAGCATCGTTCTTCCTCACTGTTCGTGGCAAACCAACCACGAAATCCATTGTGATATGCTCCCATTTCCATTCTGGGATTTCCAACGATTGGAGTAAACCTACTGGCCGTTGGTGTTCTGCCTTCACCTGCTGACATATCATACACCTCTCCACAAATACACCAATGTCCCGTTTCATTCCTCTCCACCAAAAGAACTTCTTCAGGTCGTGGTACATCTTTGTACCTTCCGGGTGAGCGGGATGATCAATGTGAAGACGAATTGACCAGAATTGTTACTTACAGCTACTGGTCCTTCAATCCTCATCAAGGGTATTTTGGGAAATACAACATATCCTTCGGAAATGGCATGTATCTCCATATCGGAGCAATCTATTCCTCGAAGGTAGTCATAGAATCCAATCTAAGGTCAAACATTGATAAGTACAACATTTCTGAACTGAAAATAGCAAGTTACAGAAACATGATTTGGCTAATAGTATTATATTTTCTATCAAAATTTCCTCCCATGATAATAAAATTTGTGGAAATTATATAAATGTATTACAGACAATCAGAATTTTTCAATCAAGAAGATATAAAAAGCGATGAAAATTGTTTCATAGATGAACATGATGATGATGGGAAAAAAAATGGGGCCCGAAGTCCGACTGAACAATATACACAACATATAGGCAACATACTCTACATCATTGCATACTACTCGATTTCATCACATTTGAATTTAATTGTGGCCTTGTGGCTAACCTCTCACGTAAAAGTTCAACCAATATAAATTTTAAAGATTGAGAGACAAATTGACCGATTTCAGTTCAATAAATCACATGTAATGGAATCAATGAACATCTTGAGTGGGCCTCGATTTTATTACTACATGGAACCCGCAGTGGCGGATTTCAAGTTAATTAAGTTTATCTGCAGTTCTTATGTATAACTTGTCCGCCAAGTCCATCATCATTTTTGCAATTAGCATTGTATGACTATCACCCATATAGGCACCAAGTATTGATTAAGTTCATAATTTATAGAATTGATAAATCATACATGTGATCCGAACAAATGCAATTTGATCAGAGAATTTTACAGAAATTATTACTAGTATAAGTAATTTTAATAGAACTCGACTACATAGACAATTTTGACATGTCAAGTAAACAATTATACCTCACATGATGGAGGTAAGGAGGCTTTGATAAACGCAATCTCATCCTCTGTAAATCTAAAGTTAGCAATTAACCTTATACACTCTTCGAGACCAGCAAATACAGTAAACTCCCCGCCAAATGGGTTCTTCCGAAAATACAAGTCAAACCTGAAAAATTTACAATGCCACATAAAAGTATATGTTCAAACTTGTTGAAAAGATATCTCTTGCTCCATAGGGCCAAAACTAGCAGCATATTTTTCATTTGATGAATTACGACTTTTACGGATGATGGGAAATGATCACTAGCATTTGAAGTGTTCGTATATAAGGCGCATGAAGATGCTTGCATATGAACAAAAATGGCAAACTAGGCTTTCTTCTCCAGCATAAACCAAGTTATGAGAAAACCGCTTTCATTAAAACACACACAAAACAATAATTGAACTGGATAAGAGCTCGATAACAGTTGAAGTTTGTAATTCCTTAACCGTACATCTTGCATAAATTTCTGTGAATCTAACGAAAGATGATACAGTAGAACCTCTATAAAGGAATACTCTATTTAGGTATAAACTCTTATTTTGTCATAAAATTTCATGGTCGCAACTTGAGACCAATTATAAACAGGTAGGACTAAACTCCATATTTGTCATAATTCATATTTTTTTTAGGTCTCACCTTATAGAAATTCACCTCCATTTAGGAATAAATCACAATAAATAATATATATATATATATATATATATACACACACATATCGTTACAGTAAATTTATGTTAAAATATTTGTCTAACGTTGCTTGTGACAATGACTTCATTTTTTTTGTTGTAACTACATCTTGTAACTTGTGTGTCTTCAATAGCTCATCCATATGACCACTTTAGTATAGTATATAATATTTACAGGAAGATAATAATAAGTCAATCAAAAGTTACATACATCTGCTTTAAAGTGATTGACTCTACATATTCTAGGTCAAATAAATTAATTACATGTATTTGTACATAATACATTATACAACACATGTATCTAGTAATTATAACATTTATGTACTGTTCATACACATTAAAATTAGAAAAAAAAAAAATCTTCTTATACCTCTATTTAGGAATAATCTCCCATTTTGTCATAATTTTTTAAAATCCCATAAGTATTTCTTTATAGAGATTTTACTGTACTTAACTTTGTACTTAACTTTCTCGCATACTAATTCCCATATTAGATGAAATAGCAGAGACTTTATCTACTATAGCAGTACAAAACAATTTGCATATTACTGCACAAGACAGAATCCATCGCTATAATTCATATGATCGTTACTCTATCAAACAAATGAAACAAACTTGCAATAGCTATTTGCATTCAAGTCTGCCCCCAATTAACTGATCAACAGAAAATTAAAATCCCAGCAAAAATGAGGACAAGAAACAATTTATTTACACTGCGCGTTCGTTGTGCTTCCCGGCTTTCCAGTAAGCGTAAGCCATAGTGAACTGATAAAGATCCGTCAACAGAGGTGTCACCAGTGGATTGGTTGGACCGTCGATGCGCCCGGCCCGGTTCTCTTCTTTATTGGGACCATTCGCAACCGCACCAGCCGACGCCATTTTTGATCTCGTCCAGGAGCTAATACTTCACTCCAGTTCGATGATCCAAATAAGTTAGAGATTGAAATAAAATTTGTGCAGTGTATTCAAAGCAAATTTTTAAGAAAACGTGAAGGGTCCGGTTCAGAGTAAAACGAGACAAGGGAAGCAACGACTGTGGGTGAAGCACACGGCCATAAAGCTCAAAAGAGTCGAAAGACAAAACTTGAGCTGGGGCCAAAAAAATACCAAAAAAAAAAAAGGCCTTCACGATGGAATTTTTAACTACAAATAGTTTTTTAACTATAATATACTCCCTCTGTCCCGACGATCTTGAGTCGTATTGACTTTTTACACTCAATAATTTTTAAGTTTAACTACGAATTAATCTCAAACTATAATGGTAAAATGATTAATGAAATTATATTATGAAACTATACAATAAAAGTTTCATAATAAAAATTTGTTGCACGTGTTACCATTATAGTTTGAGATTAATTCGTGGTCAAATTTAAAAATTATTCACCGCAAAAAGTCAATATGCCTAAAAACTATCCAAAAATAGGATGGTGAACATAATTTAAAATAAATACTAGAATGATATATTTTATATTTACTGGTACAATATATTTAAATACTAGTCATTTAGACCCGTGCGTTGCACACGGGCTCTATCTAATTGGTCATAGTGTAATGTGTGGTATTTATTTTCGTCATTAGGTTTGTAAGTTGTGATGGTATCACAACTTTTGTAAGCATCGCATGAGTTTAAGATGAATGAGTTTAATTAGTTGTTTGGTGACTTTTATATTTAGACCGAGTCATTCAGACCCGTGCGATGCACACGGGCTTAATCTAAATGTTCATAGTGTATTGTTCAACACTAATTTTCGTCATTACATGGGCTGTATATAAGTGTTCATAGCGTAATCTTTGGCACTTGTTTTCGTCATTATATATCTAAGTTGTGATGGTATCACACCTTTTCTAAGCATGACACATTTAAAATAGTTTATTGACATTAAAAGAGTATATGTGAAGAGACTTTTTTCAAGATGCTACATTTAAAAGAGTCTCTTCACATGTAACTTTTTAATATTAGATGCAGTACTTTACAGTACTAATTTATGCATGAATTTTGTACTAATTATGCATGAAATATATGCATTTCGTGTATCAAAATTTCAATATATTAAAATATGCAATATATACATCAAAATATCGATGCATCAAAATATTAGATTATATGCATCAAATTTTTGTGAGAATTAATGCATTGAATTAGTGCATCAAACAAAAAATCTAAAGGTTATGATTATAATTTATGTTTTTAGTTTTTGTTTAAGAAGTTTATAGAATGTAGGGCAAAAACATATGTGCAATTATATTTTTAAGTAAAATTCATTTGAAGTTTAAATCGTGTGCAATAAAAACACATATAAATTTATATTATTTTAAAAAAAAAAACATATATGCACCTTAACTTTCTAGAAACATGCATGCAGAGAGAGAGAGAAAGAGAGAGAAAAACAAAAAATTTTTTAAGGTATTTAAAAACAGGATTTAATATAAAAAAATTAAAAAAGTATAAAAATTGTCTTTTACTATAATACCCTTTAAATTAAATAATAATATTTAATATTTAAAAAAAATTCATTGGTCTAAATGCAATAAAGTGAAACACTAGGTTAACTTTTGAAAATGATCAAAAATGGTCAAACGGTATTTTAGGGATTAAATTTTTTTTTTTTTAATTACTCCTTATTAATCGGATATTAAAAGTTTGAATCAATTCAAAAAATAAACAACCTAAACTGATCACTCACATAACCTAGAATCAGTCTTCTTATCTCTCTTTCTAACCGCCTCCCACCACCATCGACTAAACCGATAACCACCCCACCACCATTGACTAAACCGTCGACAGCACAAGGAACCGTTATCTACCTGTCCACCTCTATAACCCTTTAATCTATTCATTTTGTCAAAACTGAAGTGCATAAACCCACGAAATCTTGATTGAAGAGATAAGACTTGTCTTCTAGATCTTTATAAGGAGGTTTCGGGTACGTTTAGTTTCGTACTTTTTTTTTTTTTTTTTCTTTCAAGATCTTTGTCGAGTCTTGTTTGTTGTGTTGAGTCTTGCAGTTTGTTTATCTTGTTGGCTGATGTTTTTGAAGTGAGGTGATGGGATTAGGATAGACTATTATACTTGTTTGGTTATTGTAGTTTGATTGTAGTTAGCTTGCTCAAAAATCTAGGAGATATGGTTTTAAATATTTAAAGGTTTTAAATAATATGTTTTATTAGATGGAGCAGTTTGTTCAGTTGTTATGTATCCACAACTGTTATATTATATGTGTGGGAGGTTTTTGTATTATATGTTAAGATCTTAACCTATGACATCACAAAAAAGGCATTGTGTTTGTTTTATTTGGTTAGTTTAAGGTTTATACTATTTTTTGGTTAATTTATTTGGTCTAATCTTTTGGGTTTGATTCCAAGTTCATCGGTGTTTTGGTTGTTTCTGCTGTGGGTGAGGTGGTGATAGAAATTGTTTTATTTGGTTAGTTTAATTCATGTTTTAATCAGTTTGATTATTGTTCTTGAAATTCTAATTCTAGTTTTTAAATTGATTCTTGTATGCTACTTGACTGTGTGTCATTTGTTGCGGTCACTATTATTTTGGTTTTACGAGATGCCTACTAAGGTTTGATTTATTATTTAATTTTTGTGGAGTAATAGTTTTTAATTAATCAATATAGTGTTTAGTTTCATTTTTCAAGAGCAAATATATGACCTTGGCGTTGTCGTTCATTTGTTTGTTTGTTTTTCTCATTTAATCTTGACTATTATTTTTTACTAGGTGTGAAAATATGTTCTTTGAAGGTGTGCATATATGTTTTAACGAATTTGATGGGAAACTGGAAGTACATATATATTCTTAGAAGACGTGCATGTATGTTCTTGTAAGACGTGCACATATGTTCTAACGAATTTGATTACAAATTGGAAGTACATATATGTTTTTAGAAGACATGCACATATGTTCTTGGAAGACGTGCACATATGTTCAAACGAATTTGATGAGGAACTGGAAGTACATACATATTCTTGGAAGGCGTGCATGTATGTTCTTGGAAGACGTACATACATGTTCGAAAGAATCTGATGAGAAACTTCAAATACATATGTTATGTGCACATATGTTCTTAGAAGACGTGCATATATATATTCAAAATGATACATTTGATTTGTATTTCATTTGATATAAAAATTTATGGATCATACAGTTTTGTAATAAATCTAACGGTTATGACTATAATTTATGTTTTTAAATTTTATTTAAGAGGTTTATAGAATATACGGCTGAAACATAGGTGCAATTACATTTTTAAGTAAAACTCATTTGAAGTTTAAATTAGTGTACAATAAAAACAATGTAAATTTACGGTATTTAAAAGAAACATTTATGCACCTTGATTTTCTAGAAACATTCATGTTAAGAAACAAAACATAATAATAATAATAACCGAAAACTTTGAGGTATTAAAAAACGGGATTTAATTAAAAGAATCTAAAAAATATAAAAATTGTCTTTTACTATAATACTCTTTAGATTAAATAATAATCTTTAGTATTTAAAAAAATCTTATTGGTCTAAAGGAGTTCTCACAGTTCTCGCACTTAACAAGGTTCTGAAAATAAAGGCCCTATATATAGGGGATGGTTAATGTGAGATCAAACTTAAAGTTGTAAAAATAAGATCTAGTCTAAACAACCACTAAAAACATTTATAAATAACCATATCAGCAATAATAATACACAAAAAATAAAATATTAAAACGAATTAACATTTTAGCAACTGATACATGAGTTTGGATTAGTGATACACAACCATAAATTTACATGTCGAATCAAAGTGTTATCACCTTAACCTGATACACATTACATGTCGAATCAAAGTGTATCCCATTGGTTTTATCAATTTTAAAAAGAAAAGCATCGAAACTTTAACAATTTTAGTTGTAATTAATAAAAAAATTTATTTTACTTTAACGAAAGTGTCACTTGTCAAATTTTAGTTGAATCTTATTTTTACAACTTTAAGATTGATCTTATTTGATCTAGATTCTATATACCACCACCAGAATACTATGAGAACCGACTCCGAGAATTTGAAGCGAGGATTAGGGGAGTCCATGAGTTTCAAAGATGGGAGATTCAAGCACTAATGGACGAGATTGCCATGATCAAGGAACAAGCAAGGCATCAGGAATGAAGACAAAGTCGATGTTTTTTGTAGTATGAGACGAACAATGCCAGAAATATGTAATACTTAATAAGCGACTTTGTAATGTTTGTATGTTTTTAAGAACGACGGACCACTCCTCAATGGTGAGAGAAAACCAATACCCTAAACCACCACTCCCCACCGGCCTCCACCCTAAACCACCACTCCTCACTAACTACTACCGCAAACCACCGCACCACACCAACACCAACTATACCAAGAACCATAATGACACAAATGGATGGACTAGTGAAGAACACCAAGGACCGCGGTACAAAATGGTCAAGACAAAGACGGAGAATGGAAGAAAGTCACCGGAAGAAAAAGAAGGGGACCAAAGAATGGATCCCACTAGGATGATAGGAGATTCAATAAGTTCAGTCAAGAAGGTAGAAGGCAGCTCTCTGATTTCGACAAAGTCACAAGGGACAAAGCGACCTCGTTCTTCTTCACCAATTTTCCTGATTCGTGGGATTCAGGAGCTCTTTGGAAAATGTTTACCAGATATGGTAAGGTTGTTGATGTGTATGTAACGTTCAAGAGAACCAAAAGGGACACACGGTTTGGATTTGTTAGATTCATTAACATAGGAGAAATTAGTTGTTTTGAAAATAGGATAAAAGGAATCATGATTGGAACAGAGAGATTGATTGTCAACCGAGCAAAGTTTATGAAGGTTGACGGCCAAGGTTGTAATATCCGCAATTTCGAATTTCGGTAATTTTCTTTTTTTTCGGCGGAAGTTCGTTGTGACGACTCGCTCGTGATCGTTTCGTCATTTCGAGAATGATTAATTCTGCACTTTTTGTCATCCGAGTTCGTTTCGGTGTTGTTTTGTTGAGTTACGTGTATTTTGGCGACTTTTCCGCACTTGAGCTCGATTCTTGCAAATCTCGTCCGAAACTGTTGTTTCGAGTTTCTCGTAAGTTCATTTAATGTTGTTATTCATGTTGCGAGCTTTGGTTTGGTGTTTCGATCATGTATCGTGATTTCCGGGCGTTTTGGGCCATTTTTGTAATTTCCCAAAGTTTGAGGTAATTACTTCCGTTGTCGAATTCCGACACTTTGGGTGGTCGGAATCGTGTGTTCTCTTAGCGCTTGGATTCGTCTTTGCGAGTACTTCGTAACCGTATCTCCGATTTTTACTCAGGTTCGGGTTCGGTCGTCCCATTGCGTCGGAGTGGCTACACGTGAAGTCACGGCCGGAGCGAGGCTGGCTGGCCGAAATTCTGGCCGTAAGGTGCCGTAATGTGTGCGATTACGGCCGTAAGTGTGATCGGCACGGCAGACGGCGCTGGGCATCTTCCGGACGAAGGCCGGTTACGGCCGTAATGTGTGCCAGTTACGGCCGTAAGTGCCCGACAGTTGCTGGATTGATTTTTTGACGAATGCCGGTTACGGCCGTAAGGCCTGTCGAGTACGGCCGTAAGGGCCGAGTTACGACCGTAAGGCACTGCCGGTTACGGCCGTAACCCTGCCGACCATATATAGGCCTGGCTCGGCCAGAATTCGTTTTTTTCATTTTTCCTCGTTTCTGTGCGGCTGCGGACGGGAGTGACCGGTGGGAGGTGTTCTTGGCCGACTCTACTCATTCCAAGGCGTTTTGGAAGATTCTTGTTGATTATATCAACATCTAATCCGTGTGTTTCGTCGAATCAAGGTATATTTCTTGATTTTCCTTCAAGTTGACTTTTCGGAGAAATTGTTCTTGATTTCATTTCTAATCCGATTTTGATACATCGGTTGGTGTAGTATGATGTTATTAATCGTGTTCTATGGGTTGTATATCCATATTTCGAGTTTGTTCAACTCGATTAGTGATTCGAGTGTTCTTGGGAGTTATCGAACATTGAGTGTTCGATTAAATGTCCCAATGAGTTTCCCTTCGATAGTTTGTTGGGATTTCCGTTGTTTTGGCCTTGATTCTCGTCGTAACCATGTGTTATTGTTCCTTCCGGAGGTTTATATGTGTTCGAGGATTCCGATGTTGAATCCCGTTTGGTGATTGATGATTCGTGTGGTGTTATTCTCGTAGTACTCGTGGTGTTATCGCGTTCTTGATATTGTTCGGGGGTTCGGGGCTATTCGACCGCGTCCCATCCGTCGTCTCGTTGCGATCGTGATTTCGAGGCAAGTACCTTGCCCATACTTTTCTTGTTTTGTGGATATGATAATTAGTGATCGTCTCTATGTGTTTATTTGATCGTTTGTTTCGAACTTTCAAAAGATTCGGTTTAGCCTTGTTAAAGGCTTGCTTTCAAAACACGTGTGTTTTGTGAATGGTGTGGTTTGTGAATAACTACGTGAATTCTATGGATATGTTTGGTGTTGATGTTGCACTTGGTATTGCGTGTGGATGTATATTATTTCTTTTCGGTGCGTTGTGGATTGACGTGGTGTTTTGCTAAGTGTTTGATGCCTCTGAGCGAATTGTTTGAATATCCTTGATGTGATATGTTATTTGTGTGAATGTGTGGATATGGTTGAAGGTCTACGGTGACACATGGCACGTGATCATGTGATCAGGATGCAACAATTGATTGATCCAACCGTGAGAGCCTGAGATAATCTACGGTGGCACATGGCATGCGATCATGTGGCTAGGATGCAACAAGCGATTGATCCAACCGTGAGATGTATATGATTTGTTTCGCTAGCCAGCTCGGGAGGGTCCTTCGAGGCCTCGAGTGGGATTTGTGGCTTCGTCCCGGTCCTAGGCGATGCGCGTGCGTGATTACGTTGTGTTGATTTTTATGTCCGTCGAGGACACGTGATGTTGGGCTCTGGCCCTGTGAATTGTTGTTGGTTTTCTATTTGCGAAAACAAAACCTTTGGGGTGGTGACCCTTTTTGTCTTTTGGATTTTGAAAAGCGGGATTCGGTAATCCTAAATTGTTTTCTATTAAAACTCTCGATGGCATTTTAAACTGTTTTATAAATTGTTTCCCTTTAACTTGTAGTCTTTCGGTTTTAGAATGTTTTACCAAACTCATGCCTCGGGAAGTGCTTTTCGTTACGTTCGGAACTTTGAGGATTCCTGATTATTATTATTCGTGGAATGTGAATTGTATGGCTCGTATTTGCACTTTGTTCTTGCACTAGCAAAACAGTGGAGTTTTGCTAACCCCCGAGTATTCGGGGGGTGGATGTCTATTTTTGCATTCAGGTTTTGGAGCATAGCACAGGGTCGACACGAAGGATGATGAAAGATGAACGATACTAATCACACGAGGATCCGTTGATGTCGTATTGGTCTAGTTGTATTTTCTTTTCCGCTGTAGTATCTTTTCCCCGTTGTACGGAAGTTTATTGTATTTTGACCCCTGCGTGGGTATGTGTTTGGAATTGAGTTGTATGTTATTATTGAAAGACCAAGTCGGTCTACTGAGTCATTTTAGCCTTAAAGGCGATGTTTAGATGTTTGATTTTAGTTATCAGCCTGGTAGATTCTCGAGGAGAGGGTCTACAGCGTGTAATATCTCTGAGTGGATTGGGGGTGTTACAAATGTGTCCCAACCTCGGATTTTCCCCCCATCATTCGGGGACCGTGACCAAAGTCTAAGGTTGCAATAGGGGGACATTCATTCAGAGAAGTTGTTATTGGTCATAAGAAAAATGGCCTTTTGCCTAGGGGTGGCAAAATATACCGAAATGTCGAAATACCGAATTTATCGTGCCGAAAAATTACCGAAATTGTCGAAAAATTCGGTATACCGATTTTTCGGTACGGTAACGGTATGAAGTTTTTTTATTTTCGGTATTTCGGTATATACCGAAATACCAAAAAAATTCGGTATTTCAATATATATATATCGGTATATCGATCATTTCGGTATTTTATTTGTTCGGTATTTCGGTATATATCGGTATATCAACATTATTTCGATATTTTTGGTAATTCGGTATTTCGATAAGTTCGGTATATACCGATACCGAAATAAAATTCGGTATACCGAAATTTCGGTACAGTATCGGTATGGACCGAACGCCATACCGAGATTTCGGTATACCGAAATTTTCAGTAAGATATCGGTATGAATTTTGGCGTACCGAAATTTTCGGTACGGTATACGATATTGACAAATGAGTACGGTACGGTACGGTATACCACCCCTACTTTTGCCCACTGTAAATAACATCTCTCTTAAAGAAGATGGTTATTTAAGATCGAGACTTTAATGTTTTTGGGTCGGTAAAGCTAAAAAATTCCATGTTCTCCGAAATGCTTGGGATGTCCTAAATACGTGGGTGATTTGTCTATTCTATTCGAATGGGATTCCAAGGAGATAGCGATTAAAAGTCTTGAAGAAAACAAGATATGGGTGCAGCAATGGTTTGACGATATCAAAATCTGGGAAGGCAACGGAGAATCATATGGGAGACTAATATGGATTCATATTGAAGGCCTCCCAACTCTTGCTAAAAATCTAACTAATGTCAAAGATATTGTTAAGGACTTTGGCAAAGGTCGGAAGGTTAGATTTTGACTCTAAATTGATTTTACCTGTTAAAGTGTTGATGTTAGTTGCCAACTCAACTGAGGTATGTCAAACTATCAACGCTGAGTTAAATGGAAAATTGTATTTTGTTCGTATTTTTGAAGAAAGGTTCCAGGCCTCTATTTTGGTTTCCCCACCTTCCTATGATCGTAATGACGATAAGGAGTCTGAATCTGATGTTGAAGGTGGATCGGTCTTCGAGGAGGAATTCGTTGGTCCGTCAATGGAGTTTGGGAACGATAGAATCCCTTCTAATGAGCAACCTGAAGATGATGAATCGACAGCGGTTCATTGCACAAATACGAGTCCTAGTGTTTCTCACTCTGTCAATTCTAAAACAATCAATTCTCTTAATGAAGGGACAGTGAATGTTTCTTTGTCTCTTGGCCAAGGTTGTGCTGATGATTCTATAGGACATCCTGTGGGACCCTCTATAGACATAAACTCAAACTTTTTGCCAAATGGATCCCCGCCTTCCATGGCTTATAATCAAGCCCAAGCATCATGTCCTATTGGTTTGGTTGAGCCCATAGAAAATGTTGTCCTTATTAGGCCAGGTTCTAACGAACGGATTGTTGGGTCAGTCCCGGACCTCAACATTCCGGTAGTCGAAGAAGGTGAGAATGTCATCCAAGATGATGCTGAACTAGATGAACTTCTCTCAAGCTTTCAACGACTTTCTCAAAAGGCGAATGACACTCAAGCCAAAGGTGAGAAAAGGAGAAAATCTAAGCTTAAAAAAAGGAATCTGGTTGTTGGTGGTGCTTCCTGCCCTCCGCCCCTCGTTTCACAGTCTGATGATAGCTTTGTGGGATTAGTTGATGAGGAGTGCGCCATGAAGACAATTGGTTGGTTTTTATTTTAGGCCAGCTGATGGATCAATGGATCAGTCAAGATCATGTTGATCTCGCTTTGGTTCTACAAAGGTGTTATTTCTGTTTTAATGATAGGTATTTCTGTCAATTGTAATGGTCTTGGTGCGGAAAATAAAAGGTCGTGGATTAGGAATCTAATTGAGAAGGATTCCCCTATGTTTCTGGGAGTGCAAGAAACTAAACTCGAGTCTTTTGAACTTTCTTTTATTCGGTCGCTCTGGCCTCATTCAGATGTTGAATTTGATTTTAGTAGTGCGATAGGTGCTTCGGGTGGAATCCTTACTATGTGCAGTTCTCGTTTCATCAGTGCAGAACAGAAGTTCACTGATAGGAACTTTCTGTGTGTCCTTGGTTCATGGGTTGGAGTCTCGATAAAGGTGGGTCTTATTAATGTCTACGCCCCTCAATCTTCTTCCCATCCCAGAAGATAGTTTTATGGGCCTCCATTGAGTCCTTCATTAATTCTATGGAGGCTATTTGGGTTATTTATGGAGATTTTAATGTGGTGAGAAATCTGTAACACCCCCAGAATCAAACCGGGAATATTACACGCCGTAGACCCTCTCCGTGAGGATCCACCAGGCTAGACATCGAAACCATAAAATAAATTACATACCACCATGATAAAATACCAAATTCGTAGACCAACTTGGTCTTTCATCACAAACATACAAGTTACAATGCACATTTCTACATCGACTCATACCCATGCATGGGTAAAATACACTCTCAAACCAAAAATACGACAGAAGAAAGACCATACACAAACTCTGACTGACTGCAACCAACACTGGCCTTCGTGTGATTAGTATCATTCGCCTTCCATCATCCTTCGCGCCGATCCTGTGTTTTGCTCCCAAACCTGCATGTACCTGGACGCAAAAACAGACATCCACCCCCCGAATACTCGGGGGTTAGTAAAACTCCACTGTTTTGCTAGTACAAGTATAAAGTGCAAATACGAGCCATACAAAACACATTCCGAGAATACAAGAAAAGACTTCCCGATCTATTTGATAATTAAAATAGTTCAAGTCTTGAAAGTAGAAACTAAAATAAGAAAGCACTTTGAAAACATTTTCAAATCTCGGGAGTTTTCGAAAACATTTGCGATAGTAAAGTTCTTAATTCTTCAAAAGCCACTTAGGGTCACCGCCCCAATATTCATTTTCCAAAAATGCAAATCCGATTAACAAAACACGGGGTTCACAACCCAATTCATTCCAAATACAAAACAGGGTCCACGACCCAACCATTTCGATCACCAACACAGGGTCCACGACCCGTTCATTCACTTCAATTCACTTCCCAAAAATACATTACACATAACACATTATTTTTATGCCATTTTAGCCAAACATCAAGACTCGATATATAATGTCTCTCGACTTCGAGCAACAAGCATTGTGATACTCCGGACATATCACAATGAATCAACAGTACAAACACTCTGGCAATTCTCGCGACCCGGTCCAGCCCTCCGGTCCCGCCGTAAGGCCACCAAGTCCCTGTGTGCCCTGGCCGAGCAATCCCCAGTGAGAATGCCCACTCCAAGTAACTCGCGACCCGGCCCGGCCCGCTAAGCCACTGTGTCCCCGTGTGACCCCGTCGAGTCAATCCCCGAGTGAGAGTACCCGAGAAAAACCTTACAACTCTCATCAATTCACATTTCCAAAACCACAATCCTCAAGAGTCAATCACAATATATATAGTCGAGGTATTTTGCTAAAATGGCCATATTATTCTAACATATTCTCACGACCCAGAATTAATACTATCCACAAAGAAACACATTTATCTCAACAACACCGAACGACACAACCCGTATCACACAACTCATGTATCCACCGATAACCACATGATTCCACGCACAATTCATAACAAAAGGATTTAACCACCAATTACCGACAACATATTCACACATAATGACATCATCCGAAGGTAGGGAGTTCCTATACTCAACACTAACACACATAGTCAAATAATCACATTAAGTCTCGAACACAAGATTCATCCTTTAAGAAAACCATAATTGTAAATATACCGATTCTTTAGAAAAATGGTTGTAAACAATTCGTTTAGCACGTGTCGTCAATTTTCAATCATCATATTCACAAAACACGTAATGTATGGGCAAGATACTTGCCTCGAAATCAATTGTGAATACTCCGATGAATGCGGCTCGAAATAAATTGAAACAAATTTCAAAATCGACTACCTTCGCAAAAAATCAATAACAACACCATCACTACGAGAATAACACCGCTACGAATCAACAATACTAAACGAAATCCCAATCGACACTAAGAAACAACAAGGGTTCAAGGGTTTCCCAAGGAAATCAAAATCATGTTCCGGGTGGAATGAAATCAATAACCGAGTTTCTAATCCGTAGGTACAACCAAAACAACAAGAACTACGCAATCAATTTATCATTTAGTGAACTCAAGAGATCAAGGAAAAACCCCCAAAATTCCCAAAACCAAGGTTCTAAGGGATTTTACCTCGAATCCGACGGTGGAAGATGAAAGAAGGTTGATAAATCCATGTTAGGAGTTGAAAGGAGTTGATATCTAATGATATCTGGCCGAGATCTCCACCTTCTCACGCCTGGAATCGCCTGGGTCGCCGGAGGGGAAGAAGTGAAATGAAAAATGACGAAAGTTGACCTATGCAGTCCTATTTATACTGTCAAAAGTTAGCGCACTGTCACGCCCCACCTTAAGGCAAAGAGCATCTACCGCATCCGCCGAAGCTCACGGACGGCGCGCAGCATGCTCAAGGCGTACATGGACTCGGCCAAGCTCACAGAGGACTACCCCCTATAATAGGCTTAGACGGAAAAAGCCTCATGGACAGTAGACATTGAAAAGCCGAGGAACCCACTATCCAGAAAGAAGACCCTAGAAGCATCAAGATGGAGACCAATCAACTCCGGAAGGTCAAAGAGGGTTCCAGAAGGTCGAAATCGGGTCGGGTTGCTACGGGCCGAATCGGGCCTTGGCCGGGCCGGGCCGGGACACTTCGGGCCGGGTCGGGCCGGACGTTCCAGAGGGGTCTGGGGACTCCAAGAAGACTTATTAGAATTGTTTAGAATTGTATAGATCATTCTAGATGATGGCATTCTTGTAAATACTTGGAATAGTGATGTTTTGTTGGTAATTTGTTAGCCTAGGAGGATTAGTATAAATACCCCCTTGGGGCTCATTTGTAACTCATCTTGAGAAAGCTGATTTGCTACGGCAATAAGAGAAAACCTTCCCCAAGCATTCCTTACTTTCCTTCCTAGTAATCTTGTGTGTGTTGATAGGCTTACTACTTAGGCTTGCGACAACCTAAGGTAGTGCCGCACGGAGAGGACTTAGCGAGACGCAAGTATAACCCCGTGACAGTTGGTATCGGAGCAAGGTTGAGACAACCAAGGCGGATTTTCGAAGATTGCTAGCTGATCGTGCAAGGAGTAAGATGGCACAATCATCCGACGTTACCCAACCCAACACTCAGGCCGAGAAGACCAAGAAGGGCAGAGACAAGTCTGTCGACCGGATTGCCATGGGCCGAGTGACTCGGCCGGGAGGAGGTCTATGATGAGGTTGCGAGGAGGGTGGATGACTTGGAAGAAGTCGTGAAGAGCCGCACAACCGTGTTCTTTCTACTATCAATGCTTGTGATGGGGACATGAAGAAGGAGTTGGCCGATTTTCGGGCCATGATCTTGGCCATGCAAGAGAGCATGGAGGTTCTCAAGATGGAGATGGCAACAGTGAAAAGGGCGATTGCCAACGGAGAAGGACATGTGGGTGCGACACCCGCACGAATTGACATCCCAAGGCACAGGAAGTTCAACGGATCGAGAAACGCCAAGGAGATTGACAATTTCATATGGAACCTGGAGCAATACTTTGGTGCCTCAAACATTCGAGATGATGACACCAAGTTGCGGACGGCGCCCTTGTACTTGGCCGACACAGCCGTGCTGTGGTGGCGGACCAAGCAGGTGACATTGAGAGTGGTGCGTGCGGGATGGCTTCTGGGAAGACTTCAAGGCCGAATCAAGAGGCAATTCTATCCCGAGAATGTGGAGTTCGAGGCTGGGCAGTCAAGAGACTCACCACACTCGCACTATCAAAGACTATGTCAAGGAGTTCCAAGAAATTGTAATCGAGATACCAAGCTTGACGGCGACCGACAAGCTATTTGCATTTATGGACGGACTCAAGCCTTTGCAAGGCAAGAGTTGGAAAGGCGCAATGTTCGGGACGTGGCGATCGCCATTGCCGTGGCCGAGGGCTTACGGAGTTGAAGACGGCTGACAAGCCAAGGACTTTCCGCACGTATAAAGGCAAAGGTGGGGAGACCGCCCATCAAGGTTCAGCCGAACAAATCTGGGGCAAGCAACCAGTGGGCGAAACGATAAGCCGAGAGGTTGTCACATTTGTCATAGTACCTCTCACATGAAGTACGATTGCCCACTTCGAGGAAGAAGGTCGCGGCCATGCAAGAAACCACGGAGACCGAGGTTGCGGATGGTGCGCATATGGGCTCATTGAGTTTGCTCAATCTTGTCACAAAGCCGTTGTGGAGCCGGCGAAGGGACCCGAAAGGGGTCTATGTTCGTGGATGCCTTGATCGGAGGCACCCACATCAAAGCCTTAGTGGATACAGAGCTACGCACAATTTCATGCGACGGCGTAGCCAACGCCTTACGACTTACCGTCACTCCGACTAATGGATCGATCAAGACGGTGAACACCCATGCTAAACCGGTGACCGCGAAGCACGAGGAGTGGAAGCAAAGATAGGATCGGCAGGGAATGATCACCTTCACCGTAGTGACCATGGATGACTATGATTTGGTTCTTGGGTTACAATGGTTCGATCAGGTGCGGGCTTGCATTCGCCATTTTGATTCCTTAGTCATTTTGGACTCGACAGACACGTGCCATTCCGGCCAGAGGGAAGCGAAGGGGACAGGCACCCTTTCACCATGCAACTTTGTCGAGGCCTTGAAGGTGAAGAGACCTTCGCCGCATTTTACGTTCACGATGATGGAAACAATATTGAAGGCAAGGATGTACCAAAGGAAGTTCAAGCCGTTTTGGAGGAGTTCCAGGACGTGATGCCCGCGGAACTACCTAAGAAGTTGCCACCCAGACGGGATGTGGACCATAAAATTGAACTTATTTCCGATGCGAAGCCACCTTCGAGGACACCCTAGGATGTCACCACCGAACTTAAGGAGCCGCAGAACAATTGAAAGAGTTGTTGGATTCCAAAATGATCCAACCATCCAAATCTCCTTATGGATCCCCGCTTTGTTCCAAAAGAAGCATGATGGATCCTTACGTATGTGCGTGGACTATAGGGCACTCAACAAGCCGACGGTTCGCAACAAGTATCCCATTCCACTCATTGGGAGTTGTTCGACCAACCGGGAGGTGCCAAATACTTTTCAAAAATCGACCTAAGATCCGGATATTGGCGGTCCGGATAGCCAAGGAGACGAACCCAAGACGGCCATGGCGACTGTGTATGGTTTGTTTGATTTCCTTGTGATGCCGTTCGGGCTTACAAATGCCCTGACCTTTTGCACAATCGATGAACAAGGTATTTCACCATACATAGACAAGTTTGTTGTCGTTTATTCGACGATATTGTCATTTACTCATCATCAATGGAGGAGCATGTAGAACACTTGCGACAGTGTGTTCCAAGCATCATGACAATGAACTTTATGCAAAGTTGGAAAAGTGCTCATTCGCCCAACAGAAGTGACTTTTCCGGGCATCGTATCAAAGATGGCCGCATTATGATGGACGAGGCCAAAGTAAAAGCCGTTCGAGATTGGGAGCCGCCGACCGTAACCCAACTCCGATCATTTCGGGACTCGTGAACTACTACCTAAGTTCATCGAGGATACTCTCGGATAGCGGCACCATTAACGGACCTATTGAAGAAGGACCACAAATGGGAATGGACGGACAAGTGCCGAGAGGCCTTTGAGCGACTCAAAGGCAAAGTGACGGAGCGGCCAGTTCTTGCCTTGCCAGACCATGCCAAGGCATATGAGGTTCAGACCGATGCATCCGATTATGCCATCGGAGGAGTTTTGATGCGGCTAGGGCATCCGTCGCCTACGAAAGCAAAATTGAATGACACCGAGAGACGGTACTGACATGAGAAGGAAATGACCGCCGTGGTTCATTGCCTTAGGGCACGGAGGCATTATTTACTTGGGAGCAAGTTTGTGGTACGAATGACAACGTAGCCACAAGTTATTTTCAAATCCAAGAAGCTCACGCCAAAGCAAGCAAGATGGCAGAATTCCTAGCCGAGTTCGATTATACCTGGAGTATAAACCGGAGTACTTAACCGAGTAGCCGATGCATTAAGCGGAAGGCCGAGCTTGCACTTGACCAAGGCCGAAGGAAGCATCAAGGACCGCATACGCGAGGGACTGAGGCAGGACCCTTTCGCAGGAAACATCATGCAACTTGCCAGGAGCGGCAAGACAAGACGGTTCTGGGAACGAGACGAGCTACTCTTTACCAAAGGCAATCGTTTGTACGTGCCCAAATGGGGAAACTTACGGAGGGACATCATGAAGGAATGCCACGACACACTATGGGCTGGACACCCAGGTATGCACCGTACAATGGCTTTGATTGACAATTCTTACTTTTGGCCCAGGATGCGTGAGGACGTTGAGGCATACGTCCGGACATGTCTTGTATGCCAACAAGACAAGGTGGAGCAACAACAACCTGGTGGACTTCTTCAACCCTTGCCCATACCGGAACACCCTTTTGAAAGCGTTTCAATGGACTTTATTTCGGCTTTGCCTAAATCGGATGGGTACGGGTCGATCATAGTTGTGGTGGACAGGTTCTCAAAATACGCAACCTTTATTCCAGCACCGGCGGACGTAACGGCTCTGGAGACGGCCAAGTTGTTCTTGAAGCATGTTGTAAAATATTGGGGCATTCCAAGGACAATCGTGAGTGATCGAGACCCACGTTTCACAGGAAAGTTTTGGTCGGGACTTTTCAAGCTATTGGGCTCGAATTTGGCATTCTCAACAAGTTTCCACCCACAGACGGACGGGCAGACAGAACGAGTTAACGCACTGCTTGAGTGCTACTTGCGGCACTATGTGAGTGCCAATCAGCGGGACTGGGCCAAACTCTTAGACACGGCCCAATTCTCATACAACTTGCAGAAGAGTGAATCAACGGGACGCAGCCCATTCGAGCTCGCTACAGGGAGACAACCGGCGACAACGAACAACATTGCCACCGGATACTCGGGACAGAGTCCTGCAGCATATACCTTTGCTAAGTCATTACAGGAGGAATCAGACTTGGCTCGAGCATCATTGGACAAGGCAGCCAAGAAGATGAAGAAATGGGCCGATCTCAAGCGACGAGCGGTCGAGTTTAACGAAGGCGACTTAGTTATGGTGAAACTTCTCCCGCAGCAATTTAAAGCATTTCGGGCTGTGCATAAGGGACTTATCCGAAGATACGAGGGACCCTACAAGATCGAGCGGCGTGTTGGGACAGTTTCCTATCGAGTGGAACTACCGCCGAAGATAAAGATACACCCGGTCTTTCATGTTAGCCAACTGAAGCCTTACCATCAGGACATGGAGTATCCGGGCCGAGCTCACCACATCGAGCACCGATCGCCGTGGTTACTTCCTTCGACAAGGAAGTAGCCGAGATCATTTCACATCGGACGTTCGACGAAGGCGTGGCCCCATACACCGAGTACTTTGTGCATTGGAAGGGACTCCCACGCCGAAAATAGCCGGGAACATGAGGATCACCTATGGCAATTAGGAAGAAGATTGAAGAATATCGGACAAAGATCGTGCCGAGGACGGCCACGACTTTGGTGGGGAGAATGTCACGCCCCACCTTAAGGCAAAGCAGTATCTACCGGCATCCGGCCGAAGCTGCCGGACGGGCGCGCAGCATGCTCGCGCGCGTACATGGACTCGGCCAAGCTCACAGAGGACTACCCCCCCTATAATAGGCTTAGACGGAAAAAGCCTTGTGACAGCAGTAGACATTGAAAAGCCGAGGAACCCACTATCCAGAAAGAAGACCCTAGAAGCATCAAGATGGAGACCAATCAACTCCGAAGGTCAAAGAGGGTTCCGGAAGGTCGAAATCGGTCGGGTTGCTACGGGCCGAATCGGGCCTTGGCCGGCCGCCGACACTTCGGGCCGGGTCGGGCCGGACGTTCCAGAGGGGTCTGGGGACTCCAAGAAGACTTATTAGAATTGTTTAGAATTGTATAGATCATTCTAGATGATGGCATTCTTGTAAATACTTGGAATAGTGATGTTTTGTTGGTAATTTGTTAGCCTAGGAGGATTAGTATAAATACCCCCTTGGGGCTCATTTGTAACTCATCTTGAGAAAGCTGATTTGCTACAGTGCAATAAGAGAAAACCTTCCCCAAGCATTCCTTACTTTCCTTCCTAGTAATCTTGTGTGTGTTGATAGGCTTACTACTTAGGCTTGCGACAACCTAAGGTAGTGCCGCACGGAGAGGACTTAGCGAGACGCAAGTATAACCCCGTGACAGCACGCTAAGGTATGTGTAGCGTGCGCTATCGGCTGCAAAATGCAGTCCAGAACCCTCTGCCAGACTTCGTTAGCGCGCGCTAATAAATGTGTTTAGCGTGCGCTAATTATGGATTGTGTAGTCTTTGCTATTTCGGCCATAACTCCTTCGTCCGGACTCCGATTGACTCGCCGTTTGAACCATTGGAAAGCTAATTTGATGATCTATCACATTGTAAAGATTCAGAATTTTTAGACTTTATAAGTTCCGGTGGTGATCTTACAAAGTCGACCAATTGCACAACAACGATACTCCTCGACAAAATAATGATTATTCAACATGCAACGAAACACTAACGGACAACACCAACGATCCAAATCTAAAACAAACAAATAATAAAGCACGACATACTATTAGCTCGGCTTACGTAACGATATGTCGTACCCGACGAACACCACAACACGGTACATCATGCCGTACCCAACATAGGGGAAAACTCAAATAATCGCTAACAGAGCAAAATAACCGGCACAATCGACAAAAATTCAAAAATAACCGGAAGCGAAAATCTCGGGTATTACATTCTACCCTACTAAAAATAAGTTTCGTCCCGAAACTTAAAACAAGAGCAAGGCGACTCTAGATAACACACTTTATCTGATATTGAGAGTGCACAAGAGCTCCATGCAGTACCGAGCTAATGCAGTCCGAATCAGTACGCAAGAATGTTTACGAAAGTAACGAACCTGAACCCCCACGGTTGATAAATCCGAGCAGTACAACAATCAAAACACAACTCCAACGTTGAACAAGAATGAAATTCCAATAACCTCAAATGTTTGAAAAAAATCACATACGGGAATAATTACCCGAATTTTAAGGAACCCACGAAATGGCCGAGATGCTCAATATTCGCAGTTTTGGATCGGACAATAAAAATTGGACAACAACGATCGAACAACAATGGTCAAGCAACAACGGTCGAGCAACAACGATTAGACCACAACGCCGACGCTTTACTACAAGATGCTCATATGCATAGGGTTCACTAAGTCGCACCAACTTGGAAAAGTCATAAGGCTAAACTAATTGATTCAAACAATATCAAAACTCTCTCGATTGACAATGCCGAAAAACAACGCAAGGTCAAGTATCGTGAACACAAACGAGTCAACAAAGTCGAACAATACGGAAGCGAAAAAAAATGGTTATTATACTCTGTCACTATTAAAAGAGGTTTCATCCCTGAAACCAAAACAACGAAAGCGAGGTGTTAGCATAGCAACCTTCTCGGCAATATTCTCTTGGTCCCGCATCTAGTCTTCACAACCATCTGTACCGCGATCACGGTCGCGTCCGCTGTCCCTCGGCATACTAAGCGGATTCTCACTCAATACGATTGCACCACTTCGCAAAAACAAATATGCTAAAGTACCAACTTAGCATGACATATCACATAAGGTAACCAATAACAACTCGCAAAGAAAATCCATGAGGTATCCCTTTAAAGAAAATCTTTTGAAAATCATTGGATTTGTATGTTATTCAAAATAAACTTTAAAAGTACTTTTGGTACCTCGGGTTATTTCATCAAAACTTGTAATCAACATACTCTAACCGCCTCATTTGAAATCATTTGCCAAAATAATAATTCCTTGTAACCGGCGTTATCAAAATCGTCATGCCTTTACTCATCACCATCACCGTTAACAACCAACAAGCTAACCATGCAAGATCATCAAACCATTCCTACATACTCTAACATTTCCAAATCCGAGTTTGAACTCTACATCGAGTAAGATTTTTCATCTTTCACTATATATTTTTGAAAAAGAAATCGTATTGGTTTTTGAAAAAAAATATTTTATGATGTGAAAGATTTTTGAAAATCATGTACTCGAATTATTCGAAAATACAATAGTACGTTAAAGTCATTTCTGAAAATTCTCCCAACACTACACAAGAATCAACGACGGTAACATTTTACAAAATGTTCAAGATATTTTAAAACAACTCTTTCAATACCGTCGAGGTTTTATTTGAGAATCCTAGGCCGGCTCGCAAATTTCAAACAATTTCCAAAGTTCATACAAAGCCGCCGGCATAATCGCAACGTCAAATTCGTTTCAAAAATTGATTCCCACAACTTGCACAAACTTATGAAAGTTTTAGGAAAACATTTTGAACACATGCACCCAACAGACATAATTTATCAACTCACCGAACAAAATCAATTATCACTGAGTGCGAATGAAAGGTCACAACACACGTTCACACAAAACGGTTGTCATCACTAGACAACGCACATAGGATACAGTCACAAACGACTGACTGCAGAAAGTTAGGCCTAACGGCAAAAATGCGATTCCACATCCTCTGTCCCAGCTAACTAACGTACGCTACAACAATTATTTAGTGTGCGCTATTCATGCTGCATTAGCGCGCGTTACAACAACATTAGCGTGCGCTACTCATGCCACATTAGCGCGCGCTAGCCTTGTACTTAGCGTGCGCTAACAGCTCAAATTCAGCACGTGATTGCGAATATATATACGACATTATTAGAACCGATAGTTACAAATGAACAACGACAGCATACGAATCTAAATGCCATCGATTTAACACTTCATGAGCAACCATCAAAAGACAATTGTTATTCAAAAACCGAAATCTCACCTCTTATTAAAGAGAGCTATCTCAATGTACACAAACCGAACGACTCAGCAATCACATCACAGTTTTAATCTAAAACTGGCTATACTGCCCGAACAACAAGAACATCATCACGTATTTTCCGACTAACAACCATAAAACTGATAAGTTGAAAATGAGAGTCACGTCTTGTCTACATTTTGGAGACTTCACTTGAGTTTAAAAATGGTGTTTTGAAAACTTATAATACAAGAAGAAAATAAAATATCGGTAGTTCGAATTCTCCAAAAATTTTGACCTTGAGGTCATCATACGAAAATCAAACAACATAGGCCACATACTCACAAATCACCTTTAACTCCACATCATAACACAAAATCATATGGCTCGTATATCACAAGGCACAATATAGTAGGGAGACTTACATCCACAGGTCGCACGAAGATGATGGCTGCACCTCGATACTAATCACGGCCGACATCACAGACGACGCGTCGCGACACGACTTAGACACACACAATCTGACAGAACAAGACACGACAATACCCGACTGGACCCGACAGCCTAGGTTTCCGCAACCTAAGCTCTGATACCATAAATGTAACACCCCCAGAATCAAACCGGGAATATTACACGTCGCAGACCCTCTCCGTGAGGATCCACCAGGCTAGACATCGAAACCACAAAATAAATTACATACCACCATGATAAAATACCAAATTCGTAGACCAACTTGGTCTTTCATCACAAACATACAAGTTACAATGCACATTTCTACATCGACTCATACCCATGCATGGGTAAAATACACTCTCAAACCAAAAATACGACAGAAGAAAGACCATACACAAACTCTGACTGACTGCAACCAACACTGGCCTTCGTGTGATTAGTATCATTCGCCTTCCATCATCCTTCGCGCCGATCCTGTGTTTTGCTCCCAAACCTGCATGTACTGACGCAAAACAGACATCCACCCCACGAATACTCGGGGGTTAGTAAAACTCCACTGTTTTGCTAGTACAAGTATAAAGTGCAAATACGAGCCATACAAAACACATTCCGAGAATACAAGAAAAGACTTCCCGATCTATTTGATAATTAAAATAGTTCAAGTCTTGAAAGTAGAAACTAAAACAAGAAAGCACTTTGAAAACATTTTCAAATCTCGGGAGTTTTCGAAAACATTTGCGATAGTAAAGTTCTTAATTCTTCAAAAGCCACTTAGGGTCACCGCCCCAATATTCATTTTCCAAAAATGCAAATCCGATTAACAAAACACGGGGTTCACAACCCAATTCATTTCAGTCACAAAACACAGGGTCCACGACCCAACCATTTCGATCACCAACACAGGTCCACGACGCTCATTCACTTCAATTCACTTCCCAAAAATACATTACACATAACACATTATTTTTTATGCCATTTTAGCCAAACACAAAGACTCGATATATAATGTCTCGACTTGAGCAACAAGCATTGTGATACTCGGACATATCACAATTAATCAACAAGACAAACACTGCAATTCTCGCGACCCGGTCCAGCCCTCCGGTCCCGCCGTAAGGCCACCAAGTCCCTGTGTGCCCCGTCGAGCAATCCCCAGGTGAGAATGCCCACTCGAAGTAACTCTCGCGACCCGGTCCAGTCGCTAAGCCACCAGGTCCCCGTGTGACCCCGTCGAGTCAATCCCCGAGTGAGAGTACCCGAGAAAAACCTTACAACTCTCATCAATTCACATTTTCAAAACCACAATCCTCAAGAGTCAATCACAATATATATAGTCGAGGTATTTTGCTAAAATGGCCATATTATTCTAACATATACTCACGACCCAGAATTAATACTATCCACAAAGAAACACATTTATCTCAACAACACCGAACGACACAACCCGTATCACACAACTCATGTATCCACCGATAACCACATGATTCCACGCACAATTCATAACAAAAGGATTTAACCACCAATTACCGACGACATATTCACACATAATGACATCATCCGAAGGTAGGGAGTTCCTATACTCAACACTAACACACATAGTCAAATAATCACATTAAGTCTCGAACACAAGATTCATCCTTTAAGAAAACCATAATTGTAAATATACCGATTCTTTAGAAAAATGGTTGTAAACAATTCGTTTAGCACGTGTCGTCAATTTTCAATCATCATATTCACAAAACACGTAATGTATGGGCAAGATACTTGCCTCGAAATCAATTGTGAATACTCTGATGAATGCGGCTCGGCCGAAACAGCCCCGAAACAGCCCCGAAAACCGACTACCTTCGCAAAAAATCAATAACAACACCATCACTACGAGAATAACACCGCTACGAATCAACAATACTAAACGAAATCCCAATCGACACTAAGAAACAACAAGGGTTCAAGGGTTTCCCAAGGAAATCAAAATCATGTTCCGGGTGGAATGAAATCAATAACCGAGTTTCTAATCCGTAGGGTACAACCAAAACAACAAGAACTACGCAATCAATTTATCATTTCCGGGTGAACTCAAGAGATCAAGGAAAAACCCCCAAAATTCCCAAAACCAAGGTTCTAAGGGATTTTACCTCGAATCCGACGGTGGAAGATGAAAGAAGGTTGATAAATCCATGTTAGGAGTTGAAAGGAGTTGATATCTAATGATATCTGGCCGAGATCTCCACCTTCTCACGCCTGGAATCGCCTGGGTCGCCGGAGGGGAAGAAGTGAAATGAAAAATGACGAAAGTTGACCTATGCAGTCCTATTTATACTGTCAAAAGTTAGCGCACGCTAAGGTATGTGTAGCGTGCGCTATCGGCTGCAAAATGCAGTCCAGAACCCTCTGCCAGACTTCGTTAGCGCGCGCTAATAAATGTGTTTAGCGTGCGCTAATTATGGATTGTGTAGTCTTTGCTATTTCGGCCATAACTCCTTCGTCCGGACTCCGATTGACTCGCCGTTTGAACCATTGGAAAGCTAATTTGATGATCTATCACATTGTAAAGATTCAGAATTTTTAGACTTTATAAGTGCCGGTGGTGATCTTACAAAGTCGACCAATTGCACAACAACGATACTCCTCGACAAAATAATGATTATTCAACATGCAACGAAACACTAACGGACAACACCAACGATCCAAATCTAAAACAAACAAATAATAAAGCACGACATACTATTAGCTCGGCTTACGTAACGATATGTCGTACCCGACGAACACCACAACACGGTACATCATGCCGTACCCAACATAGGGGAAAACTCAAATAATCGCTAACAGAGCAAAATAACCGGCACAATCGACAAAAATTCAAAAATAACCGGAAGCGAAAATCTCGGGTATTACAAAATCGTGACGAGAGATTGGGCTCCAATTTCGATGAAGGTGAGGCTAATGCTTTTAACGATTTCATCTCGCGGGTTGGTTTATCTGATTTGCCTCTTGGCGGTAAATGCTTCACAAGGTTTAGCAAGGATGGGAATAAGGTTAGCAAATTGGATAGATTTATGGTTTCTCAGAACTTCTTTGATATATGGAATGATGATTCTATCTCCGTTCTTTGTCGGACTCACTCTGACCACTGTCACATCTTTTTAAAAGTTGGGCGACCAAACTTTGGCCCTAAACCTTTCAAAGTTTTTGATAAGTGGATTGGAGATGCAGGTTTTCTCGAGGTTATTTCTAATGCTTGGACCTCTAATTCTGGGTATGTGTCCCCGGATCTTATGTTAAAGAATAAACTCACAAGTTTAAGGTTGGCTATTAAAACTTGGACGTCATCTCAAATTACGGCTCAGAAGCAGGTAAAGGAGGACCTTTTGCACTCTCTCATGGACTGGGACATAAAAGCAGAAGTAGGGCAAATCAATTCCATGGACGTTGAAAAAAGAGAAGAATGGTTAATTGATTTAAATTATTTTGATCAACTGCATAGGGATGATCTTAAGCAAAAGATCATCGTATTAATCCCTAAGTTTTCCAAGGGGTGCAACCCATCGTTCATCGTATTAATCCCTAAAAAATCCGACCCCCTCGGATTCTCTGACTATCGCCCGATTAGTTTAATATGATGTGTTTATAAAGTTATCTCCAAGATACTTGCCTCGAGATTAGCTAAGGTAATTCCCTCAATCATTGGCCCGTATCAAACGGCATTCATAAAAGGAAGGCAAATTTTAGACGGATGTTTAGTTGCAAACGAGATTATACGTATGGCTAATATTGAAGACCTTAATCTCATGATTTTCAAACTCGATTTTGAGAAGGCTTTTGATAGTGTTAATTGGAGCTTTCTTCATGACATTATGAGGCAAATGGGGTTTGGTGAAAAATGGAGAAAATGGATCGATGCCTGCCTTTCCTCGGCCTCTATCTCAGTCATGGTCAATGGGTCACCATCTAAGGAGTTTAATATGGAAAGAGGTCTTCGGCAAGGAGACCCTCTCTCCCCTTTTCTATTCCTTATCGTTGTTGAAGCTCTTCAAATTGTTGTTTTAGAAGCTTGTAGCAAGGGCATTTTTAAAGGTATTACTCTGAAAGATGGGGGTGCAAATCTTTCTCTTCGACAGTACGCGGATGATGCCCTTTTTATTGGTGAATGGTCGCGTTTAAACGTTAAAAACCTTATTCGTATCCTTAAATGTTTTGAGAATGCTTCGGGGCTTAAAGTGAATCTCAATGGGATGTATGCATGATTTCCTTCCTTTCATGTACCTTGGTCTCCCGGTTGGTAAGAAGATGCGTTTATGTGATGGATGGAATGAGGTGATAAATCGTTTTTGAGAAAGACTTTCTGCTTGGAAAGCTAAGGTTCTCTCAATTGGTGGGAGGCTTACGCTCGTGAAATCAATTCTTAGTAGTCTCCAGATATATTACCTTTCCTTATTCAAAGCTCCTAAAAAGGTTATCAATCTTCTTGAATCTATTAGATGTTGATTCTTTTGGGGCTTCAAAGATTCTCAACGAGGTATTTCTTGGGTTAATTGGAATAATATCCTTTTAAAGTCGAGCATGGGTGGCTTGGGAGTTGGTAGCCTTCTCGCCAAGAATCTCGGTCTTCTTAGAAAATGGAAATGGCACTTCCTCACGGAAAAGGATGCTCTTTGGCGAATGGTCATTAAGGAGTTTTATGGGGACTCTGGTGGCTTCGGGTCTTGGACTGGTTTTTATGGTCCCAAGGGCATTTGGTGCGATATTTTAAAGGTTGTGAAAGATATAGAAATCATTGATCCCTCTTTTAAACAGTCCTTTCATATAAAAGTTTTAAATGGAGCTATTGTGTCGTTTTGGAAAGACCCTTGGTGTGAGAATGGAACTCGGTTAATGGACTTATTCCCTAGGCTTTACGCCCTTTATTCCTTCCAAGATTGTAAGCTTGTTGATCGATGGCATCTTGTTGATGACTCTTGGTGTGGAAACTGGGACTGGATACGCCCACCTCGTGGCAGTGCTATTAACGATGTTTTGCACTTAGTTTCTACGATTGGCAACCTCTCTTTATCCTCAGCCTCTACTGACAGATGGTCATGGTCTAAAGATGATTCTGGTATCTTTAAGGTTAGTATTCTTTCGGACATCATTCAATCCATATCGCTCGCTGACTGTAGCCATGGTGTTCATCACAAATGGAACTCGTGGATTCCCCGCAAGGTTAACATATGTGTCTGGAGAGGCTCTTTAAATAGGCTTCCAACTCGTATTAATCTTTCCACTCGTGGTGTTCCCGTGACAACCACTTTATGTCCTTTTTGCAATAATGAGGAGGAAGATTTAGATCATTGTCTTCTAAACTGCCGTCGTGTGTTGCCTATATGGAAAAAAGTTTGGAGTTGGTGGCAGTTACCTCCTCCTTGTATCTTTCCCTCGTTTGATATCAAGGATATTGCTTTGGGTACGTTTGCTTCAACAGGTTGTTCGCTATCTAATAAGGCCATCCATGGTGTTTTCCAAAGCACCTTTTGGGCAATATGAAAATGGAGAAATAAAATCATTAATGCTCAACAGGATCGTGTCGATAGCATCAAAGAGGAGGATATATTTTCTTCCATTCAGAGGATATCTAAGATTTGGATTTCTTCTCGTGCTTCTTTGAGACCTGCTAATTGGAATTGTTGGATATCTCGCCCTTTTGATTTGTTTACTCTCCTGTAATTTGGTTCTCATGCTTTTGGATTGGTGCTCTTTCCTAGCATATGTTCTTTAGCTGTTGATTTGTTTTCATTTTCATTCTTTTGTATCATTTTGGCCTCCCTGTGGAGCCTTTTCTCTAATAAAATTTCTAGCCTTTCAAAAAAAAAAAAGAACGACGACGGACAAATTATTAATGTATATTATGATATTTGGTTTTAATACGTTTCAATGTTGATTTACATTCCCGTGGTTGATTATATCATATGTTGTGAATGGTATTCAAACATGTGGTGATGATCGTATCTATGTATGTTGTGAATTGTATTCAAACATGTTGTGATTGTGTTGTTGATGACGGTGATATCATGTGCATATGTGTGAGAATGATGTTCAAATGTGTTGTGATAACTAAGAAGATTATGGTTCTTTATGTAGAAAGAAAACTTTAAGAGAGGGAGGTACCTTTGCGTTTTAGCTTGGCGCCATTCCACCAGCCAAGAAAACCCGACGGCGCACGGTACCACTGGTGGCACCATCGGGCCTTGCGCCGTGGTGACCAGCCAGCGTCGTGGCCTTTTTTTTATTTATTATTTTTTTTTTGAAATCCGAACGTTGCTCAACGGATATATTGGATCAAAATTCATATATTTCATTTTCCAAGTATACTAAACTCTATAAAAACCATATTCACTCATTATTTTTTACACACCTTTTCCAATTTCAATCTTTCTTTCAAACATGAATCCAAATAATCCCAACGACTCTATTTACGACCCTTATTATGATGTTTTTTTTAATGATGATCGAGAGCGATATCTTCAAAGTTATGCGGCGTACCAACAATTTATAGCTTTGCATGATCAAGAAGCGGGAGGATCAAGTTCGCGTGAAAAGAGAACAAGGGCATACATACCATGCGAACGGGAAGAGGCGGAACAACGTTTAATCGAAGACTATTTTAGCGACGCTGAGAATGATCCTAAATATCCCGAAGATAATTTTAGGCGAATGTATCGTATGAGTTCTAGACTTTTTAATAAAATTCTCAACGATATTTTAAGTTATGATGTTCAACCTCTTCCCGAGTACTTTAATTTTTTTAGACAACGTCTTGATGCATGCGGTCGTTTAAGTATTGGTCCTCTTTTGAAGTGCACATCCGCCATCCCCCAATTGGCGTACGGCACGAATCCTGATGCATTAGATGAGTACTTGCAAATTGGTGAACGTTGTTCGCGACAATGTTTAGATAACTTTTGTAAATGCATACATGTTTTATACAACGAAAAATATTTAAGGCAGCCCAATGCAGAAGATGTTGAAAAAATATATGCATTGCATGAAGAAAAACATAAACTCCCGGGAATGCTCGGGAGTATTGATTGTATGCATTGGGATTGGAGAAATTGCCCAAAAGACGTGATCATAAATACCCAACTCTTATGTTAGAAGCGGTTGCGGATCAAAGATTATGGATTTGGCATGCATATTTTAGGGTTACAGGGGGAAATAATGATCTTAATGTGTTATATGGTTCACCGTTATTTGATGCTGAACTTGCCGGTACAGCTCCAGTATGTCCATTTGAAGTTAACGGCCATACATATAACAAAGGTTAATATTTAGCCGACGGCATTTATCCGGCATGGTCCGTGTTTGTCAAAACGTTTAGTGTTGCAAGGTCTGAAAAGTATTTGAACTTCAAAAGGGTTCAAGAAAGTGCTAGAAAAGATATTGAACGAGCTTTCGGAGTCTTACAAGGTCGTTGGGGAATTATACGACAACCAGCACGTGCTTGGCATATCAACACCTTGAAACTAATCATGTATTGTTGTATAATGTTACATAACATGATATTGGAAGACGAAGGATTCGAAGTGAATTTAAGAGAAACATTCGTTGATCCAACTCCAAACATGCCAGATAGTTGGGTCGAAAAGTGTGATTTACATTTGAGAAAAAATAAAGAACTTCGAGATAGAAAAGTGCACGACGAGCTTCAAATGTGGATCATTTATGGAACTTTGTTAATTAGGTTTCTATTTTTATGTGTTTTTTTTTAATGTAATGTATTTTTTTTTAATGTAATGTGTGTTTCTTTTTTAATTAATGAAGTTTATTTTAGTTAATATTGTGGATGTTTAATTTTATGTAAAAAAAAAAAAATTGACGAATTTACAGTGCACTTGGATCTGAGAATGCACGCTTAGTGAAATTTGCCACGTGGAGATTTTCTTGACGTGACAGTAATTTTTGACCCATGACACCAAGATTACCATCACTCAAACAAGGATGGTTTCGGAAAATAGTGGAGAGTAAAATGGGCAAATGATAAAAAATAAAATAAAATCTAATGATGAGATTCTTTGTTAGCTAGAGGTATAGGGTCACACATTGTTCTTACACATCCTAGTTTCCCGCTGCAGTTTGAGTTGATATTTCCTTTTCTTCTCATTTCTTTTTTATTGAGTTGATATTTCTACTTTCACTTTTCTTCTTATTATTATTATTATCTTCAATATTTTTTCATTTTAGGGTTTTCAGTACTTGTACTTGTTTTTGTTTTTGTTTCTCTTTGAAAAAAAAAAAATGGATGGTGTGATCTTGAAGATCGAAGAATCACCACTTTCAGATCTCACCTCTATTTACGATGAAGCCTTTGATCATATCTCCCCATTATACGGAGCCTATATAGATGAAGAGAAACTTTGTCTTAAAAACGAAATTGGCTGATTTTTGTAGCTTGTCATCTTTTATTGAAGTACTTGATTGATGCCCTTGACCATCGCATAAAAAACGAACGCAACAATAATCTCCTATCTTACAACAGCTTTTAAAAACTTACCGTCTGTTTGCTTGTTGTTTAGATTTAACTAATAATACAGGAGAGGAGACCCCGTTTACATGAGATATCGGATAAGTCTCATGAAGTATTATATTCATTGGGAAAATTACCAACTAGCAAAAGAACAAGGGTTACATTTACTTGCCTTTTTTAGAGATACTTTTTCAGAGGATGGTTGGGATGGTATGCTTGTTCCACATCTAGAAGAAAATTGGGTTATAAGTGATGATGATGAAAAAATTGTCGCCTTGATGTTGATGGAAGTTGTAGCCATGTTTTTAGAGTGTGCTGCTGCTGCACAGCCTGCTGTTGAAGAAGAAGAAGAAGAAGATTACACTAAATCACTTGACATGCTCAACCAGATTCAGCCATGGCTTCTAAGGTAGTACTTACTACATTGTTACTAAACTTCATTTATTATATATATTGTGATTTATGTGATCCATAACATTCCTTTATTTGTTGTTTAAATATAGAAAGAAACTAATTCAGTGTCATTTCCTTAATTAATAACACACTTAAATTAGATACTCTAAGCTAACTAGTACTAATTAAACTGTTACTTGGTATTTCCTTTTAACTCTTTATTAGGACTACGGGCGTGTTTGTTTAACCTTATACGTCGCCTTTTTTACCTTACTTGATTTCGGCCCCGGCTTATTTTGGGGCTTATATAAGCTTTTTATCATGTTAAAAGCTTATTTAAACCCACAAGTCTTTAAAAAAGCCCCAGGGCTTATGAATTATGAGCCAAAATCTCACACACACACAAAAACTCATAAGCCCACGTATAAGCTTTTAAACAAACACCCCCTCTGTATATGTCAATTACTAACGTTCAGCTGTAAACGTGACAGGGTTGTCGATCAGGATCAGTGTGACAAGTTTCACACACAGGTCACATCTAACCAAGTGTACTGCTTTTCTGGTTCGGCAACATGCAGGTTCTTCTCAACTAGTCCTCAATTTTTGTCTTCAAACATTTCTGGTGCATACAAAGTTGTCCAATGTCGATGATGTACCAAAGGTCTGTTAATTCTTCTTCTATTACTAGAATATACTATATATTACGTACCCTAATACCTACTAGCTACTTCAATGTAGTTGTTACTTATAATTGCCGTATTCAACTTAGTTTACCTTGATCATATCCTTTTTCAGTCCTGGAGCACTATATCCAAGCAACTTTGTTCGCAATCGGACCTAAATTTTTTTCTGAAAGTGCTGGATCTCCTCGCCATTGAATGCAGGGTAATTTCGTGCTGCCTTCCCTCCTAGCTAGAGTCTCAATTAATATGTTATGCCACATAAAGTGTTCTTACCTTCTATCTTCTCGTGCACAGTAATTTAATATTATAAAAAAAAAGAACCTCTTAATCTTGATAGTTTGCTTCGGCAACTACCATACGCTTTGATAAGGAAACAATGGCTGTATTCGTTTACATCATCTCAAGATTTACTCGATCTGATTTTTTTCTTTTTTTTTTTCTATATTAAACTATGTGCTTACTCCACGTGTAGTCAAAAGGGAGAAATGGGCTGTGTCATTGACCCTTTTGCTCCATCTAACACAACACAGCATGCTACACCAAGTTTGATGCCATTTTTTTGTTGGTTCACATGCTTTATCACTGCCTATTTCTCTTATTCATAGTAGAATGATACCCCCCGATTATATGACCACATAGGTAGATGCTAATCAGTATTTTTCCATCCCTCTGAAAAGAAATTGATGGTCCATCAACTACTGCTTGCGGTTTTGCAAATTCCAGTCAAATATAAGTTGTATTTAAATCATACAAACTCACAATTGTTCATATGAATTACAAAATGCGATTTTTAAAGCCAAACAGGATTAATATACAACAACAAAATCCATGGTATGTTGCTCCAAAAATTCAAGTACTTGGTCTAATTTGGACCAAGATACACGAAAATACTCTCTCATTGGAAGTCATAGTAGGCGTAACTAGGTTCACGGAGGCATGACAAATTATAGTAGACATAACTCGTGGTTTGTCCACAGGAAAATGGCTTTCGAGACTTTCAACCAATGCTATGATAAAATCGGTGTTTTGTATCAGTTTTTAAGCAAGGCTGACAATTTGATTCGGTTGTCCATTGAATATAATGGTTTAAGAGCTGTACGACTTCACTTTGGGCTTTTGACTAATTTATAAACAAAAAATCTGCTCTTGATAATAGACTATCTGAATATGATGTAGTTGAAGATAATGCAAATCAAATAAGAGTCTCGAAGGAGTAGCAAACCACTTAGTTAAGCTTCAGATGAATCGATCTTGCAATTGCAGGAAGAATTGATAGATATCCATCTGACCAGCAAATCATAGGAATCCCTAAAAATAAATCAAATATTCAACTATGGGATTTCTGAGAACGTACGGATGCATGAAAATGAACCTGCAACTATGGTTTTGAGAGACATACTGAATGGAATGTATAACAGTCATGAAAGTTCTTCCCATAGGCATTGTAGTCCATGCAATATTCTTGTGTAGATATTTGTATTTAAATTGTAATTATTTTTGCTGTCATGTTTAAAAGTATGGTTAAAATAGGAATTTGCTTCATTGGTATTTATTATATGCTTGGCAGAAAGGTGAGGAAAAGACTCGTGTAGTTTTTCTGGATGTTGCTCAGAATCTCGCAAGCCAAAGTCGAAACGTACCTGGTGATTCGTGTCTTTCTATTGCAAATCACTTTATCAAACAAGCCGACCAATTCTCTGAGGTAAATTAGATGCTTATCATGCATACAACTCTCAATGGTTATATGTCTTGTATACAAAGTCCATTGTTAACAATCAATTTTTTTAGGTCAAGTCATTGCCCACACGGTTGATACTGAAGCTTTATGCCATGGCATTATTCATGAATCCAATAAGTTATTCAAGGACGGGAAACTCCAAAGTTCTGGAAGATGGAAAAGACACCTTCCGCAAAGTTTTGAGTAACATGAAGATTCACGAGAATAGTTTGTTTGATGTCCTTGGCTCATTAAAAAAATGCCTTGGCGTCTTGCCTCTGTTCTTCAATGCCCTGAGGTTTTTGTGCGAGCCACTCTGTATACTGATTAATGACAAGTGTGAAGACATACTTGGTGAATCTCCAGAGATAACCTCATCTATCATGCAAGCTAGGATTGGTGAAGTTTTCATTGAGTTCATAAATATCATTCGGGCATACAGGTAAAGCCAAGGACTTTTTGTATGTATGTGATTTGAATTTTTTGTTGCAAATTCTGATTCTACTGTTGTGTCAGTTATTCTAGCTAATATTACTGCACCTGATATGTTTTTAAACGAGCTTGTACCTTAGCAAAAACTAAGACGCATTCTAACCAATGTCATTCATATGTCAGTGAAGCTACTAACACAGTTTCTTGTCTTTGATCTACTGCTGCAGCGCATTGGAAAAGAAGAGGGATGCATATGTGAACATAGCTGCTGCAGCTAATGCTGTTTTCACACTTTCATTGAAAACAAATCGTGTCAAGGTTCAATACCCGTTATGCTGCTAATAAATCTGTATTAGCAAAAACCTAAGTTTATATCCAGCTTATTTTCGTTTCGACTTGTTGCAGGAGAATGTTACCTCTGTTATGGATTCAATTTTAGCTGAAGGAGTCCCCGCTAATGAGTTCAAATCTCTTCTCCAATCTCTACATAATGTTGGGAATCGGCTATGGACAAGTAAGAGATTAGAAGAGGTATAGTTTTCTTCTCTTTTTTCGTTTGTTTTATGCGTTTTGGGCTTGGTAATATAATGGGGTTCTCAGTTACGATGCATTTGCCTGTAGGCTACGTGGTTACTAGACTTATCAGTAAGAGCAGCATGGAACCGTGTTCTACACAGTTGCAAAATGTTCGTTTCACTAGAATCTTCTTATCGTGAGGTTGACGTAGATGATGTTGTCAAAGAAGCATTAGCGCTGAGTGTTACTATGCTGAAATTACTTGGCCAATGTCCTACGAAAATACAAAACAGCCTTGAATTTTCTATTGGAAGATGGTTTGAAGCATATTCGTTGTATCACAGGATCTCAAGACCGGTAGATCTGGTCCAAACATGGGTGAAGGTACTTATAAGACAATGCCTCTTGATATTAATTGATGTGGCAAATTGGGGTGGGTCGGGCAGGGGCGGGTTCACAAATGAGCCAAAACACTTTTGTGCAAAGAGATGTATTATAGTAAACAATTAACATGTCAAATGTGATTACGGTTATCTAATTGTTTTGAAAAGCTTTTTCGAGTTTATATATGTTAAAATTACACTTTTAGCAACTTTCAATCTCTTTAACTGATTTTAGTACAAGGTCCTACCATTTTGCCTATATGACCCGTGAGAGATAATAGTTCACCCGATTAAGCCATTCGTAAGTAAATGGGTCCAATTGACATCTCTTATATTGCTAAACATTACTCAATTCTTATTGTTTTTGCTTGCAGATCTTACGTGAAGTGCATGATAGCACGGCTGAAGTGGATTTAAACCCGTATTCTCTTATGGCATATTTAAAACAGGTATTTGTGTTCTTATGCCACTAATTATAATAACTTCTCTCAAACAAATGTAATTTAAGAACCGTTACTGTTTTGTTTTTGTTAACAGCAAACTGCATACAAGAATTGTGATCCAAGATTATCTAAAATAATGGAACAGATTATTGCAAATATCATTTTGGAAGAGATATGCACTAAAAGTGATGGCTCTTTACGCACTGCGTTGGATCTTATTGCGCAACTGGAAGGGAACAACGAGCACATGAAATTGAAAATCTGAATGATTGCATTGCATCTTTGTCTAAAGCAATAACTACCCTCGTGAGTTATCTTTCACTTGCATTTTACTTTCTTCATGTGTCCTTATTGGTTGCTTAATTTAAGAGTTCACTTCCTTATGAGTTGAATTTTTTTTATAGGACCAGATTGTCTTCTATTAGGAGAGGCTTATGGGTTGCTTGCACTTTGTAAGCATGAAGCACAACCAACTAAAGAGGTACTACATCATAATTTGGTAGAGGAGGCGTGTTGGGCAGGTCGGTTAGGCTGGGTAAAATGTCAGGCCCATGTGCTATTTTTGAAGTGCGGGCTATAGTTTTGCTTTTCAATTGTAGCTGAATCTCCAACAAAAAGGACCTATTTGCGGCACACATGCTATATAAAGGAACTTAATTTTAACAAAAAAAAAACAATTTGATATATTTATAAAGGATTTAGGAGGACGGTATGTGTTTTAGTACACTTGGGATGACTTTAACCAATTTGATATGGTCAACCAATTTTACTTAGCTTAATATTCTATCTTGACCAGTTAAAACATACACCTAGTCGACTAACTTGGTCAAAATTGACATATCATTAAAAAGCTTAAGCCTTTGTAACTTGGAGCCTTTTCATTCATAAATCTTTATACCATATTATCAACTCTCATATCACTTTTCTTTTCTTTTCTTTTGTGGTGCAAACAGGATTACCTTCAAGACATTGAAAAGGCTGTAGGCCTATGGTCGAGCCAAAAGCATGACCAATTTGTTAAAGAGACTCAAATAGTGTCTCTTAATAGTTTCAACTTGCTCTACCGATTCAACGATTTGCTAAACCTCAAGGTTGACTTTCTTGTTGGCATTAAAGGTTTTTTGGCATGTTATTATTATAGTCTCTTATTGTTATAATGTTCTTTATCACAGGTCTACAAGAAAGATCTTCATTCAAACATATATAAACTCATGATCAAAAGTTTTAATGAGGATGAGTGCCTTGCCATGATGTTGTGGCAATCAAGAAGCCTTGGCCATGCTTTGTGTGCTTCACCTCTAAATGATGTATTCATGAGGACTTTTTCTAAGCTGATGTGTGATATGGGTATGATGCACTGGACACGTTGTATGGAGAAACCAAAATCACCATCGCTAAAAGCTGGTTTTGAGCTGAGTTTTTTAGTGGACTCTACTTTTACCTCCCTTTCTTATAATGATGATTGGAGGAAAACAAACGTTGTAGTAAAGGAGGGCTGCTAGTGGTGTCATTAACCCTGATGTATGATACTCATGTGATCCTTTGACTAATCATATTGCATGGTTTATATTAGGGTTTGATAAATGGTTTGGTTGGGTAACATGTCCAAAAGGGTCACTCCACAAACACTTTTTATATTCAATTTTGTTAGTAGTTAGTGTGGCAACTTTTTATTATCAAAATGATAGTAATTCGGTTTTTATTGTTATAAAAGTTTATGAGGTGTTAAGCCTTTGGATGACGTTTAACCCAATTGACCTGACCCTGCGTATTAGTTAAATCTCTTAGCTTAACCCATTTGGATGTTCAGTGATGAAACATAACCCAAATTTACCCATATAAAAATACTGTAAATTAGTCAAAGTTCCACCTCTAGCTTCTGGCTGTACATGTAGATTTTCTTTATACATATGTTGATTAACATCTAACGTTAATTTCCCATTTGTATAAACATATGTATAAAGAAAATCTACATGTACAGCTCTGAAAATCTATAAACATATGTTGATTAACATCTAACGTTAATTTCCCATTTTCTTTATACATATGTTTATACATATAGATTTTCAGAGCTGTACATGTAGATTTTCTTTATACATATGTTTATACAAATGGGAAATTAACGTTAGATGTTAATCAACATATGTATAAAGAAAATCTATATGTACAGCCAGAAGCTAGAGGTGGAACTTTGACTAATTTACAGTATTTTTATATGGGTAAATTTGGGTTATGTTTCATCACTGAACATCCAAATGGGTTAAGCTAAGAGATTTAACTAATACGCAGGGTCAGGTCAATTGGGTTAAATGTCATCCAAAGGCTTAACACCTCATAAACTTTTATAACAATAAAAACCGAATTACTATCATTTTGATAATAAAAAGTTGCCACACTAACTACTAACAAAATTGAATATAAAAAGTGTTTGTGGAGTGACCCTTTTGGACATGTTACCCAACCAAACCATTTATCAAACCCTAATATAAACCATGCAATATGATTAGTCAAAGGATCACATGAGTATCATACATCAGGGTTAATGACACCACTAGCAGCAGCCTCCTTTACTACAACGGTTGTTTTCCTCCAATCATCATTATAAGAAAGGGAGGTAAAAGTAGAGTCCACTAAAAAACTCAGCTCAAAACCAGCTTTTAGCGATGGTGATTTTGGTTTCTCCATACAACGTGTCCAGTGCATCATACCCATATCACACATCATTTAGAGGTGAAGCACACAAAGCATGGCCAAGGCTTCTTGATTGCCACAACATCATGGCAAGGCACTCATCCTCATTAAAACTTTTGATCATGAGTTTATATATGTTTGAATGAAGATCTTTCTTGTAGACCTGTGATAAAGAACATTATAACAATAAGAGACTATAATAATAATAACATGCCAAAAAACCTTTAATGCCAACAAGAAAGTCAACCTTGAGGTTTAGCAAATCGTTGAATCGGTAGAGCAAGTTGAAACTATTAAGAGACACTATTTGAGTCTCTTTAACAAATTGGTCATGCTTTTGGCTCGACCATAGGCCTACAGCCTTTTCAATGTCTTGAAGGTAATCCTGTTTGCACCACAAAAGAAAAGAAAAGAAAAGTGATATGAGAGTTGATAATATGGTATAAAGATTTATGAATGAAAAGGCTCCAAGTTACAAAGGCTTAAGCTTTTTAATGATATGGAAAAGTGACCTTACAATCCTCGGCACAACCGCTTCTATGGAAGACTGTTTCAGAACGTTCGAACCAGTGTGCTAGTTCGGCTACTCCCTCTGTACCCTTAAACTAGGTTGGCTGGCAACTCACAAAGTCTTTATAGGTACACTTGTGGGGTACAGATGTTCCGCTTCCTCCTGGTGGCATGCTAGTTTCATAAAAGTCAGTTTCTATCTTGAAAATGGCAAAATGGCCGGTTATACCCTTATTTTTATAAAAGTGACACTTTTTAACTCTAACGGTATATAATTTGCAAAGTTAGTCCAAAATTCACCAACTTCAAAACTTAGCATTTTTATTTTCCAAATAAGTTCAAAATAGCTTATAAAGCTTATCAGACTGCTTATTTTAGTGCTTATTGGGCTTTAACGTGTATAAACTAAGGCCCATTAAGGTTTCGTGATCCGATAAGGTCTAGAGGGTTTTGGGCTTTGTTTCGGGCTTATTTTAGGAAGTTAAAAATGTGGCAAAACTGCTTATTAGTACAGCTTATTTGATTTGCTTATTCTCAACTGATTAGGCCCAATCGATATTTCTAGTTTATAAAAACTGTCACACGGTCGATACACTTTAGGTCTAGAAAAACGATTTAACGTGATTAACAATCTAGAATAATGGTACCCCTCGTTTCTTTGGTGTAAAGAGAATGGGCTCGAGTCATAAAAATAATGGGTCGTGTTTCTCGTTTAGAAAATACAAGATCAAAGTAAACGCGACTTGGTATATTGAAACTGTTTTTGTTCATCCATAAGTGTTTTAGTACACGACTTGGTGGTGGCTTAGGATTGAGTCCAAAAATGTATCCGAAAGTGTATGAATGTCTTGTTGCCCTCAATAAAAGGCATAACTAACCTTCAGTTAAGCCATTTAAACGTATAGGTTGTTAATAAGAATAACATTTTACCGAGGCAAAGTTAAGTGTGGTTTTTCGTATGGACACAAAATAATAATAACGTAATAATTTGAATAAGGTTAAAAAGAAGACTCACGACACCAAAAATGGTGGGGAATACACGAGGTCGAGACGTAGAAGGTGCAAAATGAGAATGCTATGAGCTTGTACTTAACTCGAGTCCTTCGAACCTAGGCCAAAGCTATTCGATCTTTTCCAGTTTGCAAACACTTAGTAAATATTGAGTTATGAGTTTTGGTCTTGTGGTTAAGTCCGGTTTTGTTCCCACGTATATATATATATATATATATATATATATATATATATATATATATATATATATATATAATGTACATGGAGTATTTGGTGAGCCATAATTTAATGAGAATAGTTACCTAGCTAGTAGAGACATGAGTGTGTAGGATGATGATTGAGTGTGTCTTGAGTGGTGTAAGAACCAACTCTTGACTTAAATCACCTCCCTTGTCGACTAGAATGTAAACAAGTAAAAGAAAATGAAATGTGTCGTTGTCTAAGCTTGGGATGATTTTTGAGTATCAAGTGTTCGATCCAAGAGAAAATAGAAATGCCCCTCGATTCTTTGTTAGAAGTACAATCGAGTTGAGCAAAAATATAGGAATTCTAATCTAAGATAGTTGTCGGGGTGTCTAAAAATAGGTGTGGGTATTTGGAGCCTCGCGTTCCCAAGTATACTCCGGTCCTCGCCTAGAGTTCTATATGACTCTGACGATAGGAATACGGTTCTGTTTTAGTTGCTTGACTTCCCTGTCCATAATTTCCACCGTAAAGACTAGCTTGTCATCGAGTCGAATCTCTTTCAGAGGAATGACAAAGGGATTCATCGGATAAGCATTTCTTTAGATTTGATTCATCGGATAAGCATCACGAGAGTTTACAATGAGCCACATAATATAAGTCGAGTAGTATAAGTCCGCGAGAGCCAAATTAAACTTAATCTTTACGTCTTTCACAAGTTGCTAAGCTTTGAAACCATCACAGTGTGTACGCGTTCGTTTTGAACACCAAATTATATTCCTTCAAGCGTATTTGTATTATGAAATTTTAGAAGTTACCAAGCAGGCCTTAAACAGACCTTTGTCCTCTACAACATGCATGGAATTAAGATGAAATACATGTATGTGTATGGGTATGACATGACAGTTTTAAAGAAACTTATCAACGTATTGAAATGGGTTCGTTCGGAGACTTACGACACCAAAACGTGGTGGGAAACAATGGAAATGGGGCGAACAAACATGAAATGAATGTGCCAATGGTTTCAAGGTTTTCACCCGTCATGTAGGTACACCGAAATGCCTTAGAATCAACTTGCCAATAATAACTCACGCCTTCGTGTTCTTCCTTTCTCTCCATCTCGTTTAACAGGAACCAAACAGAAGTAGTTTTTGTGTTTTGTTTTTGGATTTGTGATGAAACAGATGGTGGTTTGCATAGTTCTTGTCCTTGTGTTGTTTGTTTGTGACCAGTATGTTGTTATATGCCGAGAGAAACAGAAAGAGTAGAGATGTGTGTGAGCAAACTGTCAATGCATGGCTTGCTTATATACGAGATTTGGATGCGTGAATGTGAATGCGATGAAATGGGCAGGGAATCTCTATGACATTGAGTGTGTGTATAAGTATCTATAACTTGCATGTTCTTGGGGAGAGTTAGAGGTGGGAGGTAGAGTGTGTAAGTAACCTTGTAAGAAAGTAACATGCATGGTGGTGGTCCTCTTGGTCTTGCCTAGTCGACCAAAAGAAGGAAAAACAAGAAAGAAAGGGCTCGGTTTGGTTTTGTAGTTCTCAAAGGTCCACAAAATATTTTATGTTGGAAAATGCTATATTACCCACTCTACAACTCCCTAATTTTTCCCAACATCTTAATTAGATGGATTCTAATTGGACCCCTCATGTATAAATATGAGTCCCGCGAATAAAAACACGATATATTGGGACCAATTTTAGGGGTGTATAGCACAACTCTTTTATGTTTCCATTTGTATATACGTAGGCACACGTTAAGTGGGTAAGAGGGGAAGGAGACAAGAGTAGTGTGGTCCAAGGTGTGTGTAAGAGATTTTAAGAAGTCATATGGTTGTTGGATTTATCATTTCGCGAGCATATATGGGAAATAATAGGGGTGGGTATGGGACGGGATGGGACGGGCCTGAGGTTATCCCACGTCACGTCCCGTGTTATAATAAGTGGGACGGGACGGGACGGGATTGGTGATTTCAAAATTTCATCCCGCGCGGGCCTTTTCCCGGTTGGGACGGGACGGAACGGATTTAGTCCCGCATAAAAAAGTTCAAAATATAAATTAGAAAAAAGTAAGAAAATCTATAATTTTATACATCTAAATTCCGGAAAAATATCCAACAAACTAATTTAATAGCCTAAATTAAACTTTTAAAATAACAATTATTAACATTGAATAGAACATATCCATTTTTTTTTTTGAAAAAATATCAGTTACTAACTTTATATTGGTAGATTAGGTTTGTGTATAATTATAAAATATAGATAGTAAAAAATAAAAATAGTTTATTATTAAAAATTAATTAAAAAAAAGTTACAAATAATAAAAATATATGGTTTTAAAAGGGTTAAAAACTTAGCGGGACGGGACGGGCCTTACGGGCCTCAGAATTTTTGTTCCGTCCCGTCCCGTAGTTACTCTAATGGGACGGGACGGGACGGGACGGGACGGGCCCAGTGTTTTTAATTTTGGATCCCATCCCATCTCGGATAATTTTGGGACGGGATCGGGATTTTGAATTTTTGTACCCACCCTAGGAAATAAGTTAGTCGAACATGATTCTCAAGTTAGGGGTTCGTGATACTTATTTGTTGAGTGAATCATGATGATGATGAGAACAAGGACAAGTAATACTGTATCGAGAGGTCGAATAATTACTTAGAAAAATGAATTCGGCTCGTTTGGCATTGGGCTTGTAAGATTGGCCAAAGCCTACCGTTTTGGATTGAGATGAGCAATGGACAGTGGCCCATTATGTTTAGTGAGTAATCACGGAAATTTTTGGAGGCTCGGGTAGGGGTGGCAATCGGATAATACGGATACAAATATGGCTATATCCGAATCCGGAACTTGGAATCCGTATCCGAATCCATATATATCCGGGAAAACTTTATCCGTATCCGAATCCGGCGAATATTATCCGGATACGGATAATATCCGAATCCGAATCTGCACTTCCTGATTTATTTTTCAAAAACAAATGGGTGCGAAGGGATTTGAACCCACAACTCCTCTCTTTGTGGATTTTTAAAGCAACACCCCAACCACTTGAGCTACTTGATTGTTGTGTTAAAGAGAGAAATAATTATAGATGACTTAGTATAAACATATCACTGAATTAAAGATCTACTAAGATCTCCAACCAAATTATTTTTTTATTTTTTAAAAATTTGGGAATATCACTAAATTATAGTAGTGATATACTAAGATCTAAACCCAATTATATTTATAAAAATTTAAATTATTATAAATATAAAATGGGTTATATTTTGTAATTATATATTAAAAATATATTAAAATTATATATTAAATATAATTTTATCTCGGATACGGATATTTTCGGATACGGATGCGCCTATATCCATATCCGTATCCGGAATTTTCAAATACGAATAATATCCGTATCTGCTTTTTTTCGGATACGGATAATATTTGCTTTTTTCGGATACGAATACAGATATTTCGGACGGATATCGGATTTTTCGGATTTTTTTACCAACCCTAGGCTCGGGAATTATATAAAACGTGTTTGGTTATTTATCGAAACGTATATTTATTAAATGAAAATATTTTAAGTTACGTGTGGCATTTAGTTTATCAAGGTTCATGTGTAAACAGCGTTTCAAGGTAAAAAGTGAATAACGTTGCAATTGACAAGTATATATATATATATATATATATATATATATATATATATATATATATATAGGGGTGAAAACGGATTGGATACGGGCGGATAGTGCTCTTCCTGTATCCTAACCCATATTTTTCTCTCGAATTCGGAGTCGGATACGGGAACATCGGATACGGATACGAATTCAGATTATTCGGGATACGGATACGGGACGGATATAGGACGGATTCGGGTCGGATTCGAATAAATATAATCGGATAATACGTTTCATACGAAAAATTATTTGGAAGTGATTGCAGCATATAAAAAAAACTACCTACACAATATTAATTTTTTTTAAAATAGTTTCACAACCACAAATACACACAGACAACTGCATCGAACCACCACCGGCCATCACCAACCAAAACCACAAACCCATCACTAGAGACCATGAAAAAACCCATAGCTTGAGCTCCACCTCGCCGGAACCTCAAACCTGAACAACCCGACTGGGCTTCACAGCTCCGGCCCATCTGAAAAGTGCGACTAGATCTATGTTTCTCCAGTCGAAAGCCGCCACACCGTCGTCCAGCTCCAGTTGTTATCGCCGGATATGTCAGCCCATCGCGTTGACCTCCGCGATTCCCCTCAGCCGAAACCCAGCTCCTCCGACCAAGTCTGGGCCATGATCTCAGTGTCTCGTTGTTCGCCGCCATCATTTCTCAGGTCACCGGACTGATTGCCAAGAAAGGAAAGGGACGGTGATGGGTGGGAGAGAGAACAGTGAGGGAAGGGAGAAAAGGAGCAGGAGAGGGAAAGAGAAAAGAGAGGGTCCGTGAGGGGGAGAGAGCAGATTAATATATATATATATATATATAAGATAAGATAAAGTATATTTAAAATTAAAAATATGGATATCCGAATTTATTATCCGGATTGGTATCCGGAAAATATTCGATAAAATATGGGAAAACTCGGATACGGGCGGATATTGCATTATCCGAATTCTAACCCGTATCCGAATTCAACTATCCGGATCCGTATCCGAATCCGACCGGATACCTATTTTTCATCCCGAATTCGATCCCGACCGGATACGGCTCCGGATCGGGCGGGAAATATCCGCCCAGTTTTCACCCCTATATATATATAAATTGTTATTGGTAAAAATGGTATGTTTTAATAATGTATTAATCATAGGGGAAATTTACGGGATGTTATAGAACAGGCTTTGTGCACTAAATCAGGCCTTCACTTGAAATGCCTCCCTACCGCAAAAAGTAGTGCATTGCTCAGACATCTTACCCTCCTGCACTCTCGCTCTGAGTGGGATATACTGGGTATGTTTGGTTTGGTTTGGTTTTTTTATAGAACAGGCTCAAATCCTCACAATTTAGTGGAAAGGGTTACAAAATGTGTTAGCTAATGTTATCGATCCCAGGATGGATTGCAATATTAATCGGGACACATCTCAAATTTTTTTAAAATTATTTATTTTACAAGTGGATAGATCCAGTTATTCTAATATATTTTATCCTAAAAAGCGACAAATAACTAGATTATAAGGGCAACAACATTTAAAAATTAAGCTCGAAATTTACAATTAATCTCTTATTTACCTATTCAACCCCCACCCCCCCCCCCCACCCCCCACACTTACGTTAAGCATTGTCCTCAATGTGACAAATGAACTTTAAAGTATGAAAATAGGGAAATTATAAAATAAACCATAATATCATCTTTATTCTTCGATCCAATTGTCCATGATTCGCAATCAACACCTGTAGTAATCATAAGACAGAAATAAAACAAAACATTGCAAGTTTTATTCAAGGTAGTGAGACACCCCCACACTTAAGTTTGACCAAGTAGTTAAACTTTGGGGAGCGATCATTGAAAATAAAATAAGAATCAAAAATCACAAATACACAGGTTGCCTCTCGAGAAACGCTTGTTTTATTAACGAGTCCTCATCCAGACTCAAACTTCTAATCGACTACGTTGGTGCATTCCTTAGATTTTTCCTTGGAATATACACCACATTTCCTATCACAATTCCTTCCCCGGTTTCATCTATATTTTCCAATTCAACTTTTTCCCATGCTCTAGGAAGAGAATCATAGATAAAACCAGTTTCATGCGCCCAAGGAACCACTTCCTTGTGCGGAGCCATGTGTTGGGAAAAATACCGACTGACGTCACGTCACAACGAATAAAGTGGAACCTCGTTTGACAAATTCCCACTCTTCAATCGTAACTTCGTGGTTACCGACGAGTAGAGTACCAATTACAACTCGATAAAATAATACAAATGATATTCGAAAGCAATAAACAACGAGACACAATTTTAGCGTGGAAAACCCCTCAAGACGAGAGTAAAAACCACGGGACCGAAGCCGTTTAAAATCCACTATCACCAATACACACAAATACACAATCGTCCCTAATACAAACTAGGGGTATACACCAATCGTTAAATACTTGGTAATAAATGTTCTTCAAGTATTTGGAACCAATAACAACAACAAGATTGATAAAGAAAACAACCGTAAATGGCTTACACAAAGAGCTAACGAAATACCCGTACTTCGGGACTCAAAAACTCGATCTACACCGGTGAAAAGATTTGCCCAATAGCTACCAAGCTCTTGTCAAAAGATCACGACGATCCGACCGATAAATCTCCAGGAAAATGAAAATTTGTATTTCTCTCTCTTGTTTCTCTCTCTATATCTCTCTCTCTCTCTTGTTCTTGAAGTGTGTAGGATGAATTATGAAGGTCCCGATCCAAAACAACATAAAAAGGTGCCAATTTGACCGTGTGCGCGGCCGGGCCAAGTGTGCCGCAAGACACCGCGCAAAAAATGCGCCTGTGGCTCGCAGGCCGCGGCCCGGCCGGGCAGGGGCCGCGCCTGCAGTACACTGGCCAGCGAAATGAAGGGGCCGCGGCTACAGGATGTGCCGCGCCCATGGTGATCGGCATGACTCGCAGATCTCTACAGGATGGTGCTCAGGCCGGCAGGCATGCTGGCAGGGCCGCGCCTGCGGCAGGGGCCGCGCCCGCAGTACGCTTAGGTGCAGTCTTGAGTGTCTTGGCATGGTCATGCCCACTGGCGCTCGGCCAAGTCAAGAAAAAATATGTTTCGAGCGTAGTGCCACGGTCCGGGGTTTGTGGTGGTCCGAGTCCCATCGACTCTGAAAAAGCCTATATTTCGGAAATTACTCCTATAAATCTCCCCCTTTCCGGAATATAGGAAGAGTTCGCCATCCCGGCGATCGAACAACACACTTTCACCTTCTCTCTACTTAACGCTTTCGTTAACATATCGGAACCATTATCATCGGTATGAACTTTATTGTAATACCCGGTTGTAATTCAGTCATTATCATTCAGTAACTGTCGTTCAGTAATTGTCACTCAGTAATTTTCACTCATTAATGATCATTCATCATTCATATTCATTCATTGTATTCACCGTTCGGAGTATATTGGTATCACGTATCAGTTTTATTCATCATTCAACTCGGTTGGATAGTCGGGCCGAGCGTATCATCATTGTCATCTTCATTGTGGGCTGTGTGTGAGGAGTAGCGCACGCTACGTACTCTCTTTAGCGTGCGCTAATTGAGTACAGGTAGCGCACGCTACCACTCAGCATTAACGCACGCTAATGTTGTCCTGGCCGATACCCGTAAGGCACCGGATCTGCAGTGAGCAGGCAGCGACGCTACGAATGGTAAGTAGCGCGCTAGTGGTTTGTAGTAGCGCACGCTAACATTTGGGTGTAGCGCGCTAAGGTCGGACAGCAGAGTCCGGTACCGGATCGACTGATTAATTCATAGCGCACGCTATGAGTGGTTTTTAGCGTACGCAAACGGTGTAGTAGCGTACGCTAAATGTTGATTGTAGCGCACGCTACCGAGAGCGGATCAGAGAACAGGAGGTTCTGGACTTCAGTACTGGGCATCAGATCTTTAAGTTAGCGCACGCTAACATATTGGGGTTAGCGCACGCTAAGTGTACAGCCGTAGCGCACGCTACAAAAGGTACGTAGTGTACGCTACCATTTTCGGACAGTGGGTACTGGACTACCCAAAATACCCGTTAGCGCACGCTAAGAACTGGAGTTAGCGCGCGCTAAACTGGGATTGCTATAAATAGGACAGTTCAGCCCTTTCTTCGTCAGTTGTCATTTTTCTTCATTCCTTCATTGGTTTTGGGCGTTTTGGAGCTTCTTGAGGAGTGTTCTTCGAGGTGGAATCAGCTATCAACATTTCCAAGCATATAATTTGGAATAATCATCATTTCATCATCTTCAAACATCATAATCAAGGTAATCGCCTCTTGAATCTAGAAATTCAGAGTTCAAGTGTTTTATTTCCGATCTATTCATGCGGGCTCGATATTATGTTGGAATGCCTTAGATATGGTTTATCTACCTTGTATACTAGTATTCCTATGGATTATTCGGTGTATATTTCGGATTTAATGGTTATTTGGGGAATTATTTCAAGAACCCTTGGGGTTGACTTCGGTTAATTTGGGGATTTTTCGATTGATGTTGTTGTGATCTTGAATTGTGGATTCCTATGGGATTATTGATATCATTGAAGTTGTTTGGTTGGTTTGAAATGCTCATTTTGGTTTTGGTTTCGATATATTCGGGATTTGGGTATTATCGAAGGACATGTTCAATACGTAGTCGTTAGAACGCCTCAATGAGTTTGGATATTGTTGTATCGACGTTTGAGTCGGTTATAATCATGTTTGATACGTATATTGAGCATTATTGGTAATTGTCATTCAAGGTTGTTCGAGCGACCGACATCTCATTGTAGGACGTTGTTCGAGGAAGGACATTCTTCACCGGCATTGAGTAAGTTAATTCTTACTCGGTTAAAAGGATATTCATTCCTTTTGTTGTTGTCCATTCATAATCATAACTCATTCATCATTGTACTAATCGTATTGAGACTTGTAATTGTCGAATAATCACTTCATTCACGAGGAACGGCGGTTCCAATCATTTCATTGAACTATCATTCACTTCACTATTATTTTCATCTCGGTGAGTCATTCTTGACCTTGTCGAATTATTATTCACTGATATTCATTTTTGTCATTCTCGTTCATATGATCTTCTGGGTTCATATTGCGTGGTCGGGTGCGGATGTGTGGAATTTTTATTCGGGCACGCGATGGTCATGTATTGGGATCGATACATTGGAATGTGCACATGGTAATGATTACCTCCGTGACACTAATTAGGTACAAGGACGGGTGTGTCCGGTCATCCGTCTTGTACACTTGCACAGAACATTACGGGCATACTATGATACTCCTCTTCAGCCTAATTCATAACTAAGGATATTTCATAACTAAAGATATATCATGATTATGTATTTTCAACCCCTAAGGATTGTTGTTCTGTGTAACTGACCCTGTTGGGGGATTTTTTTTCAGGTCACGGCAAGGCAAAGGCACAGGAAGAGCATGTTGACGGCGAGGAGTCCCAGTGATACTAGTAGGGGGCCCCAGTCAGTCCGGTCATTTCAGTCATTCCGGTTTCTTTCAGTCATCCTTGTTTTTTCTTTATATGTATTCCGCTGCAAATTCCGTTTGAGATGTTATTTGTTCAGGGTGGTGTATTTTATCTTCATATAAAATATACTAGTATTCTGTATTGTCCTGGTGTATTGTACTTAAGCTCCTCATCGGACTATTTGGTAATATAATGTGGTTCGGTACTACAATTATATTATTTAATTCATCAGTTTTCATTCGCCTGGTGGGTCCCAGTCGGGGGTCTACGGTACTGTAATATCCGCCTAGTTTGGGGTGTTACAAAGTTGGTATCGGGGAGTGGTTTTGAATACTACCTTCCGAGTGATGTCTCATTTGAAATCATCGTCATCGGACTAGTATCATTGGACTTTCGCGTCACGTGTGACCTGTGCAGATGCCGAGCCAATCAGACCGAAAGAACTGTAAGACTTCTAACGCCATGGTATAATTTCTGGCAATAATCATTCATTCATAATTCATCAGTTAACAATCCTCAATCATCATTTTCATTTTGACCAGGACGGTCATATTAACTCGTTAATCACTCAATTCATTTCATTACTTAGTTGTTGATCTGGAAGATCATATCATTAATCTTGTTAACTTGTTCAAGATAATCATTTCAAGAATTTCACCAGATAATCATGTCGCCTCAGTTAATCATTCATGTAATCACTGTGTTAGAGCGTGTATGCTCATTTTCATCATCTCATGACATAATCATAACGTGATATTCATGGGGGAAATATAATTATCATGTGACTTTCCTACTTCAGTATGGAGAGAGCAGGCAGAGGACGCGGAGGACGAGGCCGCGGTGCGGGCCGAATCCCGAGAGCTCGTGTGAATACACGTGCGAACGCGAGAAATAATGCTAACTCATCAAGCAGCGACGCTGCTACTCATTCACCTGGACGTGATCATTCACTATCGGGGAGTCGTATCCGGGGCACAACTCAGTCAGAAGGTGTTCAGGTTGACCCACTCGCTTTTATGCAGGGCATGATGGCCCAAATTACTCAGATGTCACAACTGATGGAGACGATGCATAACTCAGCTAATCAAAATCAACAGGCTCCTCTGCCGCCACCTCAGAGGCAAGAGAGGATTGTGAGCAGTATCATCGGCGACATCTCTCGCCAAAGGCCACCTACTTTTGAAGGCTCATCTGAGCCGGAGGATATTGTTCATTGGCTCGAACATTTCGAGAAGTTATTTGCTATGGTAGAGTGTCCCGAAGGACACAAAGTTTCAGTTGCGGCTTACTACCTAGGTAAGAGCGCTCATTCTTGGTGGTTATCGTTGAAGCCCACCGACGGATCGTGTACTTGGGATCAATTCAAGACTCTCATAATGGAGAGGTATTATCCGGCCCCACTCAGAGAGGCCAAGCTGTCAGAATTACTCCCTCCCAACACCTCAGCAGACGAGGATGTTCTCGCCATTGCCGATAAATTTCAGGAACTTCTTCCGTTCGCCTCATCTATCATTCACTCCGAGGCGGATAAGATTAAGTATTTCAGCAAGAGATTGAAACCCCGTATACGGATGCAGTTACTCAATCATAATTGCACCACGCTGGCCGAATTCATTGAGAAAGCTCATACTTATGAGCTTACTGCTAAGGAAATTGCTAATCAGCAACCTTCATCTGCTAGCAAGAAGTCCAAGAATCGTAATCAGTCTGAAGGCGGTTAGACAACCTTCAAGAAACCTCGTGCGGGCTCTACTTTTTCTGAGCGACCTCCTGTGACGCCTAAACCTGCGGAATCTCAGTCACGAGCGGCCAGTTCGGCCATCACCTGTTTTAACTGTGGGGATCTTGGTCATGTCAGCACCAAGTGTCTAAGACAGACTGTCACGTGTCATAACTGTGGGATTGCTGGGCATAAGGCCCGTTTTTGCCGTAGGGACTCCAAACCTACTCCGGCATCATCTCAGGCCCGGCAACAAATTGCTCATAATCAAAGCCACTACCAAGGCTGCTCAAGACGACAGGAGCGAATAAAGGTGGAGCCTTTAGCCATCAGACGGGAGCGTCCGGTGCCGGGACTAGCAAGCTCTGGATTTATGAGATGAAGAAGACCGACGATCCAGAGGCCCAGATGATCTCAGGTACACTCGATATTTTATCTCAACCTGTGTGTACCCTTTTTGATACTGGTGCATCTCATTCATTCATTTCCGAGTCATGTTTGACTAGGCTACGTCTGGGTAGTGCTACTAGTTGTGAGCCGTATGTCATTGGTCTACCTGATGGTAGACGAATTATTCAAAATCATGAGATTCAGAATTGTCCGATTCAGCTTCATGGCCGTGTATGGATAGCAGACCTAATCTTGGTAGATTTACCGAGAGATGACGTCATCTTGGGTATTGATTGGATGGATCGTCACGATGCCATCATTAGTGTCCGTAAGCGGATGGTCACTATCATTTCTGACGATGGGTTCGAATGTGTATTTCAGGGAAGTAATCCCATCTGTTCTGGTAAGGTCATTAACTTGATGAAAGCAGTGAAATTACTCAGTCAGGGGTGTATTGGTTATTGGTGCTATATGACCAAAACCGAGAAATCACCAATAATGTTGACGGATGTTCCGGTAGTGAGAGATTATGCCGATGTATTTCCAGACGAGTTACCTGGTTTGCCTCCACAGAGAGATGTAGAATTCACGATTGAGTTGGAGCCTGGTACGTCTCCATTATCGAAGGCACCGTACCGGATGGCCCCGACCGAAATGCAGGAATTAAAGAATCAACTTGAGGAGTTGCTCGAGAAAGGTTATATCCGACCGAGTGCGTCTCCGTGGGGAGCACCAGTGTTGTTTGTCAAGAAGAAGGATGGTTCATTTCGCTTGTATATTGATTATCGGGAATTGAACAGGGTGACGATCAAGAATAAGTATCCTCTACCCCGTATTGATGATCTCTTAGATCAACTTCAGGGAGCTTCAGTATTTTCCAAGATCAACTTAAGATCTGGATACCATCAGTTGCGAATTCAAGAGTCGGATATCGCAAGGAGGGCGTTTCATACACGCTATGGTCATTATGAGTTCGTGGTAATGCCGTTTGGGTTAACTAATGCACCTGCGGTATTCATGGAGTTAATGACTCGGGTTTTCATCGACTTTTTGGATCAGTTTGTTGTCGTCTTCATTGATGACATTTTGATTTATTCTCATGACCTAGAGGAGCACGAGGTTTACCTTCATCAGGTTCTCGACGTGTTGAGACGAGAGCAACTCTATGGAAAGTTTTCCAAATGTGAGTTCTGGATGTCCGAAGTGACGTTTCTCGGGCATGTAATTTCATCAGACGGAGTGCGTGTTGATCCTCAGAAGACAGAGGCTATCCAAGATTGGTTACCTCCGAAGAATGTTAAGCAAATCCGAAGCTTTCTCGGATTAGCCGGTTATTATCGGCGGTTTGTGGAGGGAATTTCTAAAATTGCTCAACCTTTGATGAACCTTTTGCGAAAGGATAAGAAATACACGTGGTCCGACGCGTGTCAGCGGAGTTTTGAGGAACTCCAGAGCCGGTTAATTTCAGCACCTGTACATTCCTTGCCACAAGGGACGGAAGGATTCGTGGTTTATAGTGACGCGTCCGGACACGGTCTCAGATGTGTATTAATGCAGAATGGGAAGGTTATTGCCTATGTTTCACGGAAATTGCGACCTTATGAGGTTAATTATCCGACCCACGACCTGGAGCTAGCAGCCGTGGTCTTCGCGTTGAAGATTTAGCGTTATTACCTTTATGGCGTCACCTGTCAGATTTTCACCGATCACAAGAGTTTGAAGTATATATTTACTCAGAAGGAGTTAAATATGCGACAGAGGTGGTGGTTGGAACTAATCAAAGATTATGATATCGAGATCCTTTACCACCCGAGCAAGGCGAACGTTGTCGCCGACGCCTTGAGTCGTAAGTCCGTTCAGGAGCAGATGCTTGCTCGTTTAACAGTTCAGAAGGAGCTTCAGCAGGAATTCCTTAGACCCGAGATCGAGGTCTGGCTTCAGCGAATACAAAGGCAACTTTGCATGTTAGAGATTTCATCGCCACTTGAGGAGGCAATCAGAGAGAATCAGGGTTCAGACCCATCATTGTTGCGCATCCGTGAGGATGTGGCTCAGGGGAAAGCCCCTGGCTTTGTGGTCCACGAGGATGGACTTTTGCGTTTTAAGAATCGATTGTGCGTACTGGCAAATGATGAGTTGAAAAACTCGATTTTGAGAGAAGCTCGTGCTACCCCTTATTCTGTTCATCCGGGGTCTAGCAAGATGTACAAGGACTTGAAACAAAATTACTGGTGGAGTAATATGAAGCGAGAAGTCGCAGAATTTGTTTCGAGATGCTTAACCTGTCAACAAGTCAAGATTGAAAATCGGCCGATCAAGTGGTATGTCAAACCTCTCCCTATTCCATAGTGGAAGTGGGAAGACATTTCTATGGATTTCATCATGAGTTTGCCGACGAGTCGTCGTGGCATGAATACGATTTGGGTGATTGTGGACCGCTTAACTAAATCATCTCATTTCCTTGAGATTAAGGATACGTGGGGTCCCGAGAGACTTGCCCAACTGTTCGTCAAAGAGATAGTGAGACTGCACGGTACTCCTAAAAGTATCGTTTCCGATCGTGACGGACGGTTTGTGTCTCATTTTTGGAAATCAGTTCATCGTGCTATGGAACTCAGCTTAATCTCAGTACCGCCTTTCATCCTCAGTCCGACGGGCAATCAGAGAGGACTATTCAGACATTAGAGGACATGTTGAGGGCATGCGTCCTCGATTGGAAAGACGATTGGGAAGCCCAACTAGCATTGATCGAGTTCACGTATAATGATAGTTGGCATGCTTCGATTAAGATGGCACCTTACGAGGCCTTGTACGGTCGTCGTTGTCGATCTCCTTTGTGTTTGGATGACCTATCCGAATCAATCGGCACTGAGCCCGATATGCTTATAGCCGCACGTGAGAAGGTAGCTTTGATCAGGAGTCGTTTGTTAACCGCTCAGAGTCGATATAAATCATATGCAGATAATCGTCGTCGACCACTAGAGTTCGAGATAGGTGACCACGTATTGGTCAAGGTATCCCCAAGTCGAGGTATTTTCCGTTTCGGAAAACGGGGAACGTTGAGTCTGAGATTTATTGGACCATTTGAGATTTTAGAACGAGTAGGCGAGCTAGCTTATCGTTTGGCCTTACCTCTGGCGTTGAGCCGAATTCATAATGTGTTTCACATCTCTCAGTTGCGGAAGTATGTTGCCGACCCGAGTCACATACTTCAGTTCGACGAAATCGAGATCGCAGATGATCATTCGTATGAGGAGCGTCCCATACGAGTCTTAGAGCGGCGAATCAAACAGTTGAGGAATAAGGCGATTCCTTTGGTTAAAATTCAGTGGTCTAGACACGGAGTCGAAGAGGCTACTTGGGAAACCGAGGATAGTATGCGGGAGAGTTATCCCGAGTTGTTTGACCCTTAGTTTCGGGGACGAAACTCTTTTAAGGGGGGTGTATGTAATAGCCGGTTGTAATTCAGTCATTATCATTCAGTAACTATCGTTCAGTAATTGTCACTCAGTAATTTTCACTCATTAATGATCATTCATCATTCATATTCATTCATTGTATTCACCGTTCGGAGTATATTGGTATCACGTATCAGTTTTATTCATCATTCAACTCGGTTGGATAGTCGGGCCGAGCGTATCATCATTGTCATCTTCATTGTGGGCTGTGTGTGAGGAGTAGCGCACGCTACGTACTCTCTTTAGCACGCGCTAATTGAGTACAGGTAGCGCACGCTACCACTCAGCATTAACGCACGCTAATGTTGTCCTGGTTGACAGTCCAGAAGGTACTGGACTGCAGGTGAGTTATAAGTAGCGCACGCTACGAATGGTAAGTAGCGCGCGCTAGTAGTTTGTAGTAGCGCACGCTAACATTTGGTGTAGCGCGCGCTAAGGTCGGACAGGCAGAGTCCAGTGGGTACTGGACTGAATTGGATTAATTCATAGCGCACGCTATGAGTGGTTTTTAGCGTACGCAAACGGTGTAGTAGCGTACGCTAAATGTTGATTGTAGCGCACGCTACCGAGAGCGGATCAGAGAACAGGAGGTTCTGGACTTCAGTACTGGGCATCAGATCTTTAAGTTAGCGCACGCTAACATATTGGGGTTAGCGCACGCTAAGTGTATGTACCAGAAGCACGCTACAAAAGGTACGTAGTGTACGCTACCATTTTCGGACAGTGGGTACTGGACTACCCAAAACACCCGTTAGCACACGCTAAGAACTGGAGTTAGCGCGCGCTAAACTGGGATTGCTATAAATAGGACAGTTCAGCCCTTTCTTCGTCAGTTGTCATTTCTCTTCATTCCTTCATTGGTTTTGGGCGTTTTGGAGCTTCTTGAGGAGTGTTCTTCGAGGTGGAATCAGCTATCAACATTTCCAAGCATATAATTTGGAATAATCATCATTTCATCATCTTCAAACATCATAATCAAGGTAATCACCTCTTGAATCTAGAAATTCAGAGTTCAAGTGTTTTATTTCCGATCTATTCATGCGGGCTCGATATTATGTTGGAATGCCTTAGATATGGTTTATCTACCTTGTATACTCGTATTCCTATGGATTATTCGGTGTATATTTCGGATTTAATGGTTATTTGGGGAATTATTTCAAGAACCCTTGGGGTTGACTTCGGTTAATTTGGGGATTTTCCGATTGATGTTGTTGTGATCTTGAATTGTGATTCTTATGGGATTATTGATATCATTGAAGTCGTTTGGTTGGTTTGAAATGCTCATTTTGGTTTTGGTTTCGATATATTCGGGATTTGGGTATTATCGAAGGACATGTTCAATACGTAGTCGTTAGAACGCCTCAATGAGTTTGGATATTGTTGTATCGACGTTTGAGTCGGTTATAATCATGTTTGATACGTATATTGAGCATTGTTGGTAATTGTCATTCAAGGTTGTTCGAGCGACCGACATCTCATTGTAGGACGTTGTTCGAGGAAGGACATTCTTCACCGGCGTTGAGTAAGTTAATTCTTACTCGGTTAAAAGGATATTCATTCCTTTTGTTGTTGTTCATTCATAATCATAACTCATTCATCATTGTATTAATCGTATTGAGACTTGTAATTGTCGAATAATCACTTCATTCACGAGGAATGACGGTTCCAATCATTTCATTGAACTATCATTCACTTCACTATTATTTTCATCTCGGTGAGTCATTCTTGACCTTGTCGGATTATTATTCACTGATATTCATTTTGGTCATTCTCGTTCATATGACCTTCTGGGTTCATATTGCATGGCCGGGTGCGGATGTGTGGAATTTTTAGTCGGGCACGCGATGGTCATGTATTGGGATCGATACATTGGACTGTGCACACGGTAACGATTACCTCCGTGAGACTAATTAGGTACAAGGACGGGTGTGTCTGGTCATCCGTCTTGTACACTTGCATAGAACATTACGGTCGTACTATGATACTCCTCTTCAGCCTAATTCATAACTAAGGATATTTCATAACTAAAGATATATCATGATTGTGTATTTTCAACCCCTAAGGATTGTTGTTCTGTGTAACTGACCCCGTTGGGGGATTTTATTTTCAGGTCACGGCAAGGCAAAGGCACGGGAAGAGCATGTTGACGGCGAGGAGTCCCAGTGATACTAGTAGGGGGCCCCAGTCAGTCCGGTCATTTCAGTCATTCCGGTTTCTTTCAGTCATCCTTGTTTTTTCTTCATATGTATTCCGCTGCAAATTCCGTTTGAGATGTTATTTATTCAGGGTGGTGTATTTTATCTTCATATAAAATATACTAGTATTCTGTATTGTCCTAGTGTATTGTACTTAAGCTACTCATCGGAGTATTTGGTAATATAATGTGGTTCGGTACTATAATTATATTATTTAATTCATCAGTTTTCATTCGCCTGGTGGGTCCCAGTCGGGGGTCTACAGTACTGTAATATCCGCCTAGTTTGGGGTGTTACATTTATCAAGTTCAAACAAACCATCCTCCAAAGCATCTCGGATCCAATGATACCTCACATCGATATGCTTCGTTCTCTTGTGAAAAGTCGCATTCTTAGCCAAATGAATCGCACTTTGACTATCACAAAGAACTACGTAACGTCGTTTTCGGAAGCCTAGCTCTCGTAAAAACATTTTTAACCATAAGAGCTCTTTGCTCGCTTCCACCGCCGCAATATACTCGGCCTCCGTTGTAGACAAGGCAACGTACTTTTGCAATCTTGATTGCCATGACACGGCTCCCCCTGCGAACGTCATCAAATAACCGGAAGTGGATTTTCGGTTATCTTCATTACCGGCCATATCCGAATCGGAATATCCAACAAGCATTGCTTTCCCATTTCCAAACGTAATCCCCAATTTGGAAGTACCCCATAAATATGTAAATATCCATTTTACGGCTTCCCAATGATTCTTACCCGGATTCGATAGAAACCGACTCACCACTCCCACGGCATGAGCAATGTCGGGCCTAGTACATACCATAGCATACATCAAACTCCCGACCGCCGAGGCATATGGAATTTTATCCATATCCTCAATCTCCTCCTTCGTCTTAGGGCAATCTTGGCTCGTCAATTTAAAATTGTTAGTAAGAGGCGAACTAACAACTTTAGCTTTGTCCATGTTGAAACGTTTAAGCACCTTCTCGATGTATTGCTCTTGCGACATGTGCAATTTCCGGGCTGCTCTATCCCGAGTGATTCTTATTCCAAGAATTTGTTTAAGCATCCCCAAGTCCTTCATGGCAAAGGACTTGCTCAATTCTTTCTTCAAGTCGGCAATCCTCTCGGCATTTTTGCCAACGATCAACATGTCGTCCACATAGAGCAATAAGATGATAAAGTCATCATCTCCGAATTTCTTAAAAAATACGCAATGGTCGAGAGTCGTCTTCCGGTAGCCTTGCTCCCCATAACCGACTCAAACTTCTTGTACCATTGCCTTGGTGCTTGTTTCTGTAATATCCGCATTTTTCTTCCCCTTGTATTTTTCTTTTTCGGCGTATTTCCCGATAGTAGTGACCCTTGTGTATCTTTCAGTGTATCTTTTCTATTATCTATGGGTTTTATCCCCGTTATTGTTGAGCGGAACCGCCGTTTCGGGGTTGCCGTGGGTCCATTCTATGATATGTTAACCGTTGAGATGTTCCGTTGGATGTTTCGTTCACCTTCCGGTGTTTTGGGAACCGTTCATATTTCATACCTAGCGCACGCTATTTTTCTGCATAGCGCGCGCTAGGGGTTCTTAGTAGCGCACGCCACGCTTGTTCCGTAGCGCGCCATCGAGTAGCCCCGGGAGTGGCGGTGTTGTTTTTCCGCCTTCGGACTAGCGTATTAGCGCACGCTACATATGCTAGCGCACGCTAACGCCGAGGGCTAGCGACGCCGATGATGCCCAGAGCGTGCGCTAGCGTGAGTGTCCAAGATCGATGGGCTTCACTATCGAACCCGCTCAGTGCGGTTAGCGCACGCTACGCTTGTATGGTAGCGCACGCTAACGGATCAGATAGCGCACGCTACGCTTGTATGGTAGCGCACGCTAACGTATCAGGTGGGTTCTGGACAGTTTGCCACTGGACTCGGCTGATGTTCAGGTAGCGCACGCTATTGGTCGATAGCGCGCGCTACCGAGAGGTTATTAGCGCACGCTACTCATGTATGGTAGCGCACGCTAACGGCCAAAAACCTGGTTACTGGACTGGGACGCTAACGATAAGATTTGTAATCTTATCCCGTTAGCGCACGCTAATCTTGAGGCTTTAGCGTGCGCTAACACTCCCTGGCTATATAAACCAGGGAGTTGACCGAGATGAACACCATTTCTCATTTCTTTCCTTCTTCCGCGTCCGAGCGACCCCAGAGGCGATTTGAGGCGATTTTCTCCTTCCAATCACTTCAAAGATTCTTTTGCTAGAGTTCTTGGTGTAGACTAACATCATCCACTTGTGTTTCTCATCCTAAATCCAAGGTAATCTCTTAGAACCCTACTTTTGGATAATTTGGGGGTTTTGGGATTTTCTTCCGATCCGTTCCGTTTTGTTGATGGATTCATGATGAATATGATTAATCTTGTTGGTATTCTTAGTTTCCCTACGGATTCATGGTATATTTCGTGATTTTTACGGAATCGAGAGGGTTTGGTTGTGGTCCGCCCTCGTTGTTGTTTTTATACGAATATACATGAATCGTAGGCGGGTTTTCGGATGTATTCCAATTCCGTATTCATTTAGAAACGGTTGTGATTGTGTTCTTCGAATCGTTAGGTTCGGTTTCGTTGGTTCCTAGCGGTTGTCGGTGACTTTCCTTTCCGTTCTTCACGTCGTCAATAATTCGAGGCAAGTATTTTTGGAAACCTTTATGCTTAACGTGGAATGGTAATGTATTTTGTGTGTGATTGCTCACCTCGTGTTGGTCCGACGGGATCAAGGAGGGAATCCAAAGGTTTTCGTCCCGGATTCATGAGTTTGTATAGCTAGCCAGTTCGGGAGGGTCCTTAGAGGCCTCAAGTGATCAATGATATTACTCTGTTCCCAAGGCGATGCATGTGCGTGTTTTGTTTTTATAATGTGGCCAGCTCGGGAGGGTCCTTAGAGGCCTCGGGCGGGATCTATGATATTACTCTGTTCCCAAGGCAAATTGTTTGACTGTTTGTTTCCGGAAAAGACATGTCTTGTTTTGGTCTTCGAAATGATTTTGGTGCATGTACTATGAAATGTGTAAGCGATTGGTTTGCCTTGAATACTTGTACTAGCGTAATTGCTAACCCCTTCGGGGACCCGTTGTCGGGGAAATTCTTGTTATGGATTTCAGGTTATGATTATCCGGACGAGCGAGCACCGTGACAAGACGAGGATGTTGGCCAGGTCGTTGACATGTGCATTCGGGTCTACTTATTTCCTTTGTCCATTTCGATATGGTTGTTCCCACGCTTTAAACTTATAGATTGTACTCGCGAGTACTTAGGCTCTTTGTTTCAAACTCCGTATTGTATTGTTTTTAAACCGTCTCGTTGTTGGTTGATGCTTATTTTGCCGGTTGCTCCGGCGTATCTTTATATGTCATATTATTTAATTGTGTATCCTCGCTAACCAAGATGGTTAGTCGAGTAGAGTTTTTCTATTGTAGCCTCGGTAGGTCCCATGTAGGGGTCACTACACAGTAACATATTCCGAATATCTCGGGTGTTACAGAAATGGTATCGAGCTCTAGGTTTATGGATACCTAGGCTTGTCGGTTACTGGGTCTAGTCGTGTTTTGTTTTGCACATTGTCACACCGCCGGCATCTCAAGATTTCCAAAGGCTCGTAAGTTTCCTTACCCGATTGTTTGCTTTCACATACCGTATTTCGTTTCTTGAACCGTGGTTATTCTCCCTCTTTGCTTATCATCGTAGTTTTCCTTACTCATCCTCGATATGCTCCCGTTATCTTTTAACACCAAGATGGATGCCGAGGAAACCGTGGTCGTGGGTCGTGGTCGTGGCCGTGGACGCGCCGAGGACGTGGGGCGCCGGCAAGGCCACGCCGCACTCTTCAGAGCCGGCAGACGGCGACCGTCACGCCATGCTTCTTCAGAGCGCGCCGATCTTGGTATTGCTGGCCATGCAAAGAAATGGTTAACCAGATGGCGCTATAGCAGTGGTTCGTAACCCCGATCGTGCCCATGCTAATCGGGCGAGCGGATCGCGGCTTCAGGATGTCATCAAGATGCATCCTCCTCGGTTCGGGAGCTTCGACCCGATCGGCCGGGAAGGGTGGATCAAGGAGATATCCAAAGTCTTCACCGCTACTAATTGCCCCGAGGACCGTAGGGTCCCTATTGCTCAATACTTTCTCACGGAGACGCTATGATTGGTGGGAGGCCGTTGGTCCCAAAGATCACGTTGCTTCATGGGCCGAATTCCAAGAATTGATGGAGACCGAGTATTGTCCGTGGCCGGTCGACAGTGCTCGAGTGCATGCTTTCTACGATGCTCAACCTCGGGATATTCCCGTATCCCAAGCTATTGCCGATTTCAACAAAGAGTTGGGTTATGTGAAGACCCAAGTTGTCGCAGAGCGACAAAATTTTCCATTTTTCCAGGAGGATGAAGCCGCCATTCGGGACTATATGTCCGGGCTCGTCTCGTACTACCTTGAAGGATTATCGAGTCGAGCCCTTGCTTATGATATGTCGGTGACGGCTAGCGATTTGGCTCGTGAGAGCAAGAAGCGTAAGTCGGAAATTTTTCTCGGTCCTAAGAGTGGAGGCCACAGAAATCTCAAGCCGCAAATATTTCAACGGGCGGTTCGGCTCGTTTCTCGGGAGTTTTCGGGGTGCCGCGAACCTCCGCTCGTGAACCCACATGTTTTAACTGTGGTGTGCAGGCCATAGGAACCGGCAGTTGTTCTCGTCCAAGTTTACTTGTCACACTTGTGGACACCGGGCCACAAGGCCCCTTTTTGTGAGCAGATCAAGCAGCCTTCGTGGCGCCCGTTCTTCCCAATCGCACTGTTAGAGCCGAGTGTGAACCAGTGGCTCATTTGCTCCGCCGCCTCCACCGAGTTCCGCCGAGGTAAGGGTCGGGGTCAGCTCGCTAGGGGTGGAGCTTCCAGGTCGGCTCGCTCACCACGTATCTATGAGATGAGGAGGGCCGATGATCCAGCCTACCGTGGCGGCAGTACCGTTCACATTCATTTCCATCTGTCAGTGTGCTTTTCGATTCGGGTGCTACGCATTCATTCATTTCTCTAGAGTGTGTACGCCGTTTAAGTCTCGACTGTTTGTCACCTTGCGAGCCTTTCATCGTTAAACTTCATAGCGGTGATAGAATTGTCGGTGATCGAGAGGTCCGAGACTGCTCTGTGTTTATTTGTGAGAGAGCTTGGCTCTCTAATCTTATTGTTGTTAATATCGAGGGTGAGGATTTGATTCTCGGGGATGATTGGCTCGAGCGGCATGGCGCAATCATGAACTACCGCACGAGAATCATCACTATGTTAGCCGAGGAGATCGAGCACTCTTTCGCGGGCGAAAGAGGGTAAACCGTAAATTGGCCATTAATGCCTTGAAGGCGATGAGTCTCTGCGAAAGGGGTGTACTTGGATATTGGTGTTACGCCTTGAAGGCGGAGGATGGTGGAGTCGAGCTTTCGCCGATTCCAGTCGTTAATGAGTTTCGATGTATTTCTGACGAATTACCAGGATTGCCACCGGATCGTGAGGTTGAGTTTGCTATAGAGTTAGAGCCGGCGCGGCTTATTTCAAGGCGCCCTATCGCATGGCACCTTCAGAGATGTCCGAGTTGAAGAAGCAATGAGTGAGCTTCTTGAGTCGGGATATGTTCGACCAAGTGCCTCGCCTTGGGGCGCACCGGTCCTGTTTGTGCGAAGAAGGATGGTTCACTACGTTTGTGTATCGACTATCGCGAACTAAACAAGGTGACCATCAAGAACAAGTATCCTTTGCCGAGAATCGATGACTTGTTTGACCAGCCTGTGGAGTCGCGGTATTCTCAAGATTGATTTGAAATCGGGTACTATCGCCTTCGGTGAGAGAGCCCAACGTGCCGAAAACAAATTTTTCTGGACGAGATACGGACATTATGAATTCGTAGTTATGCCTTTCGGGTTAACTAATGCGCGGCGGTGTTCATGCAATTGATGAACAAAGTCTTTATCTAGTATTTGGATAAGTGTTTCGTCGTCTTCATCGACGATATTCTTATCTTTTCTAGGATTGAGGAAGAGAATTCCCATCATTTGCGGATAGTGTTAGACATTTTGAGTACCGATCAACTCTATGCTAAGTTCTCGAAATGTGATTTCTCGGTCAAGGAAGTGATGTTTTGGGTCACGTGATTTCACCAAGGGGTTCGTGTGGATCCGCAAAATTGAGGCAGATTGGATTGGGCATCGCCACAAATGTGAAGGAGGTCCGTAGTTTCGGGTTTGGTGGCTACTACCGTAGGTTCGCCGAGGGTTTCTCAAAACTAGCTCGGCCACTTACTCGCTTGCTCCATAAATCCGAGAAGTTCGTCTGACCGATGAGAGGCGCCGAGTTTCGAGGAGTCAAGAAGCGTTTGACTTCAGCCTCGGTCTTGGCGTTGCCATGTGGCAACGAGGATTCGCCGCTTATAGCGATGCTTCGGTCGTGGTCTTGGGTGCGTATTGATGCAAGACGGCAAGACCATTGCTCGTAAGGCCGAGACAGCTTAAGGCCGTATGAACTTAACTACCCTACTCACGATTTGGAATTAGCGGCGGTAGTCTTTGCACTCAAGATTTGGCGTCACTATCTTTTCGGTTCTACATGTCGATTTTTACCGATCATAGAAGTCCAAATACATATTTACTCACGGGAGTTGAATATGAGGCAGAGGAGGTGGTTAGAGCCGATTAAGGATTATGACCTTGAAATCCTTTATCATCCAGTGCAAAGCGAACGTCGTGGCCGACGCCTTGAGTCGAAACCGATTGCGTTGCGAACGCTTGAGGTCCTTACGCCGCCTCCGAGCTCCGGCGGCTCGATCGAGTTAGATGTTGAAGTTTTGTTGCTCGGAGCCGGGCAACTTTGTGCTCTCGAGATTTCATCGTCTTTGATCGATGAAATTAAGCTGAAGCAATTAGAGGATCCGATGATTGCTCAAATCCGAGAGAACGTTCTTAAGGGAAAGTCTCCTGGGTTTGTGATTCACGAGGATGGCGTTTTGAGATTCCAGAGTCAGCTTTGTGTGCCGAACGATCCAGAGTTGCGACAGAGTATTTTGCATGAGGCCCATTCCACACCCTATTCCGTTCATCCTGGTTCGAGTAAGATGTACAAGGACCTGAGGAGGAACTTCTGGTGGAATGATATGAAGGAGGAGGTCGCACGGTTTGTGGCGAGATGCTTGACTTGCCAGCAGGTCAAAATCGAACATCAGCGACCGGCTGGATTATTGCAGTCACTTTCCATTCCAGAATGGAAATGGGAAGATATATCGATGGATTTTGTTACGAGTTTGCCGAGATCAAGGTCGGGCATGAATATGGTATGTGTGGTTGTTGACCGTCTGACCAAGTCGGCACATTTTCTGGGCATCAAGGACACTTGGGGCCCGGAGAAATTGGCTCGTGTGTTTATCGCGCAGATTGTGAGACTTCACGGTACTCCGAAGTCTCTTGTTTCGGATCGTGATGGCCGTTTTGTATCGCACTTTTGGCAGGCGGTGCATAAGGCGTTAGGTACCCGTTTGCATTTGAGTACCTCTTTTCATCCCCAAATGATGGATAATGGAGCGCACTATCCAAACATTCGAGGACATGTTGCGTGCTTGTGCCCTCGATCGAGTAGCGATCGGGAGGAGCATTTGCCATTGATCGAATTCACGTACAACAATAGTTGGCACGCGTCGATTCGGATGGAACCGTATGAGGCACTATATGGGCGGCGATGTCGATCGCCGATTTGTTGGAATGAGGCGTCCGATTTGGTCGGGACCGAACCGGATGTCGTTTTAGAGACGAGACGGAAGATAGAATTAATTCGAGAACGGATGTTGACCGCCCGAGTCGGCGTGTCATATGCCGATGTCCGTCGTCCGACCTTTAGAATTCGAGGTGGGAGACCACGTTTTGGTCAAGGTTTCACCGACGAGAGGAGTTTTCCGTTTCGGGAAAAAGGGGAAGTTGAGTCCGAGATTTATTGACCCTTCGAGATCCTTGAGCGAGTCGGTGGGTTAGCATACGGTTGGCGTTACCCCGCCCCGAGTCATGTTCATAACGCTTTTCATGTTTCCCACCGAGGAAATATGTCCCGATCCTAGTCACATCATCGACTATGGGGAGATTGACGCTGCGAGGACATTACTTTTGAGGAACGTCCTTTGAAGATTTTAGAGCATCGGAGAAACGGCCGAGGCATAAGACCATCCCTTTGGTCAAGGTGCGGTGGTCGAGACACGGTGTCGAGGAGGCAACGTGGGAGACCGAGGATAGTATACGTGCTAGGTACCCGAGTTGTTTGTTTCTTAAGTTTCGGGACGAAACTTGTTTTTAGAGGGGTAGAATGTAATATCCGCATTTTTCTTCCCCTTGTATTTTTCTTTTCGGCGTATTTCCGATAGTAGTGACCCTTGTGTATCTTTCAGTGTATCTTTTCTATTATCTATGGGTTTTATCCCCGTTATTGTTGAGCGGAACCGCCGTTTCGGGGTTGCCGTGGGTCCATTCTATGATATATTAACCGTTGAGATGTTCCGTTGGAGGTTTCGCTCACCTTCCTGTTTTGGGAACCGCTCATATTTCATACCTAGCGACGCTATTTTTCTCGCATAGCGCGCTAGGGGTTCCTTAGTAGCGCACGCCACGCTTGTTCCGTGGCGCGCGCTATCGAGTAGCCCCGGGAGTGGCGGTGTTGTTTTTCCGGCCTTCGGACTAGCGTATTAGCGCACGCTACATATGCTAGCGCACGCTAACGTCGAGGGGCTAGCGCACGCCGATGATGCCGTAGCGTGCGCTAGCGTGAGTGTCCAAAGATCGATGGCGATTCACTCATCAACCCGCTCAGTGCCGAAGCGCACGCTACGCTTGTATGGTAGCGCACGCTAACGGATCGAGAAGCGCACGCTACGCTTGTATGGTAGCGCACGCTAACGACGTGGGTTCTCGACGCTTGCCACCGGACTCGGCCGATGTTCGTAGCGCACGCTATTGGTCGATAGCGCGCGCTACCGAGAGGTTATTAGCGCACGCTACTCATGCATGGTAGCGCACGCTAACGGCCAAAAACCCGGTTACTGGACTGGGACGCTAACGATAAGATTTGTAATCTTATCCCGTTAGCGCACGCTAATCTTGAGGCTTTAGCGTGCGCTAACACTCCCTGGCTATATAAACCAGGGAGTTGACCGATATGAACACCATTTCTCATTTCTTTCCTTCTTCCGCGGCCGAGCGACCCTGCAGGCGATTTGAGGCGATTTTCTCCTTCCAATCACTTCAGAGATTCTTTTGCTTGAGTTCTTGGTGTAGACTAACATCATCCACTTGTGTTTCTCATCCTAAATCCAAGGTAATCTCTTAGAACCCTACTTTTGGATAAATTTGGGGTTTTGGGATTTTCTTCCGATCCGTTCCGTTTTGTTGATGGATTCATGATGAATATGATTAATCTTGTTGGTATTCTTAGTTTCCTACGGATTCATGGTATATTTCGTGATTTTTACTAATCGAGAGGGTTTGGTTGTGGTCCGCCCTCGTTGTTGTTTTTATACGAATATACATGAATCGTAGGCGGGTTTTCGGGTGTATTCCAATTCCGTATTCATTTAGAAACGGTTGTGATTGTGTTCTTCGAATCGTTAGGTTCGGTTTCGTTGGTTCCTAGCGGTTGTCGGTGACTTTCCTTTCCGTTCTTCACGTCGTCAATAATTCGAGGCAAGTATTTTTGGAAACCTTTATTCTTAACGTGGAATGGTAATGTATTTTGTGTGTGATTGCTCACCTCGTGTTGGTCCGACGGGATCAAGGAGGGAATCCAAAGGTTTTCGTCCCGGATTCATGAGTTTGTAGAGCTAGCCAGTTCGGGAGGGTCCTTAGAGGCCTCAAGTGATCAATGATATTACTCGTTCCCAAGGCGATGCATGTGCGTGTTTTGTTTTTATAATGTGGCCACTCGGGAGGGTCCTTAGAGGCCTCAAGCGGGATCTATGATATTACTGTTCCCAAGGCAAATTGTTTGACTGTTTGTTTCCTAAAAGACATGTCTTGTTTTGGTCTTCAAATGATTTTGGTGCATGTACTATGAAATGTGTAAGCGATTGGTTTGCCTTGAATACTTGTACTAGCGTAATTGCTAACCCCTTCGGGGACCCGTTGTCGGGGAAATTCTTGTTATGGATTTCAGGTTATGATTACCCGGACGAGCGAGCACCAGGACAGTACGAGGATGTTGGCTGTGGTCGTTGACATGTGCATTCGGGTCTACTTATTTCCTTTGTCCATTTCGATATGGTTGTTCCCACAGTTTTAAACTTATAGATTGTACTCGCGAGTACTTAGGCTCTTTGTTTCAAACTCCGTATTGTATTGTTTTTAAACTGTCTCGTTGTTGGTTGATGCTTATTTTGCCGGTTGCTCCGGGCGTATCTTTATATGTCATATTATTTAATTGTGTATCCTCGCTAACCAAGATGGTTAGTCGAGTAGAGTTTTTCTATTGTAGCCTGGTAGGTCCCATGTAGGGGTCTACGGCGCTGTAACATATTCCGAATATCTCGGGGTGTTACAGTTTCAACCCGTATAAACTCTTCCAAAGTTTACACACATAGTCCTCTTTCCCTTCGACCTCAAATACTTCCGGTTGCTTCATATAAATTTCTTTGTCAAGGTCTCCGTGAAGAAATGCCGTCTTGACATCCATTTGCTCAACCTCAAGATCGAGGCTAGCCGCAATACCGAGGACCAATCGAATTGATCCTATCTTCACAACCGGAGAAAAAATCTCGTCAAAATCGATGCCCTTCTTTTGACTAAATCCTTTCACCACGAGTCTAGCTTTGTATCGGGGCAACGAGGTATGTTCCTCCGACTTCACCCGATACACCCATTTGTTTCTCAAAGCCCTCTTGCCTTTCGGCAACTTTACCAACTCTTAAGTGTTATTCTCATGCAAGGAACTCATCTCGTCTTGCATGGCATCCATCCATTCCTTCTTCTTTTCATCCTCCATGGCCTCCGCAAAATATTTGGGTTCTCCCTCATCGGTGAGTAAGACATACTCATCGGCCGAATAATGAGTGGAGGGATGACGGTCCCTCGTTGACCGCCTATGTGGAACAAAAGATGGCATGTTCGTCACGGGTAGCTCGGGATGAGCTCCATCGGTGTCATCTTGTCTCAACTCATCGTTGTCACCGGCATCTTGTTTTTCATCATTTTGGACGTCATCTCCAACGGGTGTCTCAACATTTTGTGGAGGAACGGGGTCCAAATCAATAAGATCATAGTCGTGTTGCGGAGCCGACTCTCCATTCTCAACATCTTTCATTGTTTGATCTTCTACGAAAACAACATCTCTCGACCGAACAAGCCTCTTTGTCACTGGGTCATATAATCTATACCCGAACTCATCAAGCCCGTAGCCAATAAAAATACACGGCTTCGTCTTGGAAGCAAGCTTTGATCTCTCATCATTCGGAATGTGAACAAAAGCTTTACATCCGAAGACCCTCAAGTGGCGGTATGAAATTTCTTTACCGCTCCACACCTTATCCGGCACATCAAAATCCAAAGGAACACACGGCGTCAAATTGATAACATGAACCGCCATGTTCAAAGCTTCTCCCCAAAACGACTTTGGCAATCCGGCATGTGAGAGCAAACAACGAGCTCTCTCGACCAAAGTCCGGTTCATTCTATCCGCCAAACCATTGAGTTGCGGAGTCTTCGGAGGCGTCTTTTGATGTCGGATCCCTTGCTCTCGGCAATATTCATCATAGGGTCCGGTGTACTCTCCATCATTATCTGTCCGGATACACTTTAGTTTCTTCCCGGTCTCTCTTTCCACCGAGGCATGAAATTGCTTGAAAGTGTCTAACACTTGATCTTTGGTCTTCAAGGTGTAAGCCCACACCTTCCTATAATGATCGTCGATGAATGTGACAAAATATCGGCAACCACCGAGCGTCCTAGTCTTCATAGGACCACAAACATCGGAATGAACAAGATCAAGCACATTTTCCTTCCGTGAAGGAGTATGACTCTTAAAAGTAACTCTCCTTTGCTTCCCGACTAGACAATGAGAGCATCTTTTAAGGTGTACCTTATGAACCCCGGACAACACCTCTTTCTTCGACAATAGCGCCATTCTTTTTTCACTCATATGACCGAGCCTCTTATGCCATAGCTCGGCCATGTCATTATTGTCGATTGCGTTCACAAAATTAGTCGTGACCTTCGGAAGTGTCACGTACAATTTTCCTTCCTTTTGTCCTCTCCCGACAATCAAGGAACCTCTCGTGAGTTTCCACAACCCCTTGCCAAAACCGCTATGGTAACCGTCATCATCGAGTAAACCAACGGACATAACATTAAGCCTCATGTCCGTAACATGTTTTACATTTCGTAAAACAAGTTCCATTCCGGTGTCGAATCTCAAATGCACATCTCCCACTCCAACAATCTTGGATAACCCATCGTTACCCATCTTGACTATACCAAAGTCGCCCGGAGTATAAGAGGAATAAAAATCTCTACGTGATGTAACATGACATGTAGCTCCACTATCAACCACCCAACTCGAATCATCTCTAGCAAGATTGACCATATCATATATAATCACAACAAACAAAGAACTCTTCGGTAGTAGTATTAACTTCGGCTTTATCATTACTACCGCTTTCCTTCTTTTGTGAATTTTCTCGGCCTTGGCGATTCTCCTTCTTCAACTTTCGGCAAAATTTCTTAGTATGCCCTTTCTTACCACAATGGTAACATTCGAAGTTGGCATACTTCCCCGAGAACTACTCCTTTGTGGCCCTCTATTACTCGGACCTCTACTTTGACCTCTCCCCCGTCTTTCGGTAACTAGAACATCCGACTGTGACGAAGATCCTTGTGCTTTTCTTCGGACCTCCTCATTCAACATGTTCCCTTTTGCTAGTTCCATCGAAATGACTCCATCGGGGGCGGAGTTAGACAACGACGTTCGAAACGTCTCCCAAGAATCCGGCAATGTGCCTAACAACCACAAAGCTTGCACCTCCTCTTCGAATTTAATTCCCATTCCGGCAAGTTGATTAATGATGCCTTGGAATGTATTTAAATGATCCGATAGAGGAGTCCCGTCTTGAAACTTCAAATTCATCATTTGTTTAATGAGGAATAACTTATTATTCCCCGTCTTCCGAGCATACAATTGCTCGAGCTTGTGCCATAACTCTCGAGCATCCTTCTCTTCACTAATATGGTTCAAAACGTTGTCATCCACCCATTGTCGAATATATCCGCAAACTTGGTGATGCAAAATAGTCCACTCCATGTCGGACTTCCCTTCCGGTTTATCTTTGCTAAAAACCGGCATATAATAATCCTTCACGTATAGAAGGTCTTCTATCTTCCCCTTCCATACGTGGTAGTTTGAACCATTCAAGTTAACCATTCTACTCGTGTTGGCTTCCATCTTACGATTGAGATACTAAACACCACGAAACAACAAATACCGTGGCTCCGATACCGACTAACGTCACGTCACAACGAATAAAGCGGAACCTCGTTTGACAAATTCCCACTCTTCAATCGTAACTTCGTGGTTACCAACGAGTAGAGTACAAATTACAACTCGATAAAATAATACAAATGATATTCCAAAGAAATAAACAACGAGACACAATTTTAGCGTGGAAAACCCCTCAAGACGAGAGTAAAAACCACGGGATCGAAGCCGCTTAAAATCCACTATCACCAATACACACAAATACACAATCATCCCTAATACAAACTAGGGGTATACACCAATCGTCAAATACTTGGTAATAAATGTTCTTCAAGTATTTGGAATCAATAACAACAACAGGATCGATAAAAAAACAACCGTAAATGGCTTACATAAAGAGCTAATGAAATACCCATACTTCCGGACTCAAAAACTCGATCTACACCGATGAAAAGATTTGCCCAATAGCTACCAAGCTCTTGTCAAAAGAACACGATGATCCGACCGATAAATCTCTGGGAAAATGAAAATTTATATTTCTCTCTCTTGTTTCTCTCTCTCTTGTTCTTGAAGTATGTAGGATGAATTATGAAGGTCCCGATCCAAAACAGCATAAAAAGGTGCCAATTTGCAGGTTTTGACCCGTGTGCCGCGGCCAAGTGTGCCATGCACATCAGGCAAAATGCGCCTGTGGCTCTGGGCAGGTCGCGGCTGCCGGGCAGAGGGCCGCGCCTGCAGTCTGATCGGCCAGCGAAATGAAGGGGCCGCGGCTCGGCAGGGATGTGCCGCGGCCCATGGTGATCGGCAGATCTCAGCAGGATGGTGCTCGACAAGGGCCGGCAGGGCGTGCTCGCAGGGCCGCGCCCAGCCTGGGCAGGGCCGCGCCTGACGCTTAGGTGCTGGCCGAGTGTCTTCGACGGGGCCGCGCCCGCAGTACGCCACCAAGTGAAGAAAAAATATGTTTCCGAGCGTAGTGCCACGGTCCGGGGGGTTTGTGCCGTGGTCCGGAGTCCGGTCGACTCCGAAAAAGCCTATATTTAGGAAATTACTCCTACACCATGAATGTGATAGCTTCGTATTTAGATTCAGATGGAATTTCTTCAATAGAAATTGTGCTTAATTGCTCCTTATCATAGTATAATTTAATTTTGTGACCATTTACAATGAAACTCCCACCTTATTTGTCATAAAGTTCGACATAACCATATGGAAATCCATGTTTCACTACATATGGTCCCAACCATTTTGGTTTGAGTTTGGGAGCTTTAAACTTGTATTTCATGTTGAAGAGGAGAACTTTATCTCCAGCTTTGACTTCTTTTCTAATTCTAAGCTTTTTATCATGATAAGCCTTGGTTCTGGCTTTGTATAGCTTGGAGTTTTCATAAGCTTGAAGTCTTATAATTCATCGAGATCATGCAGTTGCAAGAATCTCTTTTCTCCAGCTACTTTGAGATCGAGGTTACAGCTTCTTAATGCCCAGTAAGCACGATGTTCGATTTCGAACGGCAAATGACATGTTTTTCCATACAAAAGTCTGTATGGTGTTGTGCCAATTGGAGTTTTGTAAGCCGTACGAAATGCCCATAGAGCGTCATGGAGTTTCCTCGACCAAATGGAAGGATTTTTTTAATCGTTTTTTCAAGTATTCTTTTTAAAGCTCTATTGGTATTTTTGACTTGACCACTGGTTTGTGGATGATAAGCTATAGCAAAACGATGATGGACTCCATAACGTTTCATTATTTTCTCCATTTGTTTATTACAAAAATGGGTTCTTCTATCACTGATTAAAGCTTTAGGGATTCCATAATGAGCAAAAAGCTTTTTGAGAAAATTAACGACAACTCGTGCATCATTAGTGGGAAAAGCTTCAGCTTCAGCCCATTTGGAAACATAATCGATTGCAACGAGAATATATTCATATTTGTGTGATTTAGGGAAGGGTCCCATAAAATCGATTCCCCAAATATCAAATATTTCGCAGACTTGAATGCTCTTTTGAGGCATTTCATCTCTACGAGAAAGGTTACTGGATTTTTGGCACGCATCGCATTTTTGAACAAGAGTGTAAGCTTCTTTGAAAATCGTAGGCCAATAGAATCCAGCATCAAAAACTTTTTAGCTGTGGTGGAAGGACCATAGTGTCCCCTTGTTGGGCCATGATGCCATTCATCAAGAATTTTTCTTGTTTCGGCACCCGAAACACATCTTCGAATCATCCCGTTGGGACACATTTTGAAGAGATAAGGTTCCTCCCAATAGTAGTTTTTAAGATCTGAAAAGAATTTACTACGTTGGGCGTGAGTTAAACCTTTCTTAAGAATATCTCCAACGAAATAATTTGCAAAATCTGCAAACCATGGTATTTCTTCTTTATCAATTTTATCTATTGTCATGAGAGTTTCATCTGGAAAGTAATCATCGATTTCATTTTCTTTTAATTCTTCCAAATTTGGGTTCTCAAGGCGAGACAAATGATCGGCAGCAAGATTTTCTGCTCCTTTCTTATATTTTATTTCGACATCGAACTCTTGGAGTAGTAAAATCCATCGGATAAGACGCGGTTTTGCATCTTGTTTGGTGAACAGATATTTGAGTGCCAAGTGATCCGTGAACACGATTGTTTTAGAAAGTACGAGATAAGATCTGAATTTGTCGAACGCAAAAACTACGGCTAGCAATTCTTTTTCGGTAACCGTATAATTTTTTTGAGCGTTGTTGAGTGTTTTACTAGCGAAGTATATAGGATGAAAATGTTTTCCTTCACGTTTTCCTAAAACAGCTCCTACAGCGAAATCGCTTGCATCGCACATAAGTTCAAATGGTAGCGACCAATTAGGTGAAACCATGATTGGGGCAATAGTCGATTGACTTTTTAGCATTTCGAAAGCTTTAATGCAATCTGCATTGAAGTAAAAAACAGAATCTTTTTGATTGACTCTGAACAGTCAGTCCAAAAATACCCACGGATGTGGTGAGATGAAAAAACAGCTTAGGCCAACTTACCAAGGAGTATAATGTATTCCCGGGTCGTTAAGTCCCAACGAGCTGTGCAATTGAATATCAACACGCTTTGTAATCGAGTGATTTGGACGGGAAAAGGTTATGAGAGATTTAAACTAACAAGGACCTAAAAATTTAAGAAAAAACAGATTAACTGAAAACGTTTTGGAAACTAAAAACACGCGCGCAAAACAAAACGTGAAATCTGAAAACTAAAAGGGCTATGGAAATGAAAATTACTTTTTTATAAACCTAATAAATAAAGAAAATTTTAGAAAAAAGAAAATTAATTTTTACACTTTTTAATTATTTATTATTAATTAATAACTAATTACTTACTAATTATTAATATTTAAATTATACTAGATGTAATTTAACACTAATTAATCCTAGAAAAATGCAAATTTAATTTCTAAGATTCTAAAATAACCTAAAACTGATTTAATAACTAAAATTATATTTTTTTGTCCTTTTGTGAATTTTATATTAATTAATTACTAATTAATTATTAACTAACTAATTTAACTAATTTAAGTGATTAAAAATACTAAAATGTCCTATAAAATTGTGGAAAATTTTATAAAACTACTTAACCATCCTAGAAATCCTAGAAAATTATAAAAAGCTAATAAAAATTATTATTTAACTAATTTACTAATTTTTAACTTAATTATTAATTAATTACTAATTAAACTAATTAAAATATAAAAAATAGAAGATGAACTGTTAAAATTATGGAAAATTTCCGAAAAATATTTTATGTTATCTAGAACCTAGGAAAAATATAAAATAGGTACTGTGTTTAATAAAAACTAGTTAAACTATTTAATTATCTAATATTAATTAATTATTAATTAAACTACTTTTAATTATAAAAATACTAAAACAAAAGAAAAAAAATCTGAAAAAATTACCAAAAATACTACAAACTAACAGGAACTCAACAAAATTATAAAATAAGAAATTGCTTATAAATAAGAAGAAAAATAAGCTAAAGTGGCTTAAATAGAAGCTATCACTTTTTTTAAAACTTGATTTTCTGGTTTATCTCTTTTCCAAACTGTTTTACACTTAAAATGAGCAAAATTTTGTGAAAGTGAAACTCTTGGAACTAGAAAATAAGTACTTTGGACTCTAAACAATTGGCTTTTTGGATAAAAAGATGGACTTTAAGCTGTGAAAAAACTTTCATCAGCTTATCAAAGATGGAACAAGGGTGAACCAGCTTAAATGTACTTAGGTGGATCCAAAGAGCACAAATTGGAGCACAGAACAGACCACCAAGATCAAATAAGCAATCCCCTAGCTAGACTGTTGCAAAGACAGTCTCAAGTCACAATCTTGCAGACTATATAATCACAGTGGGGGGCAAAAGCACTAGAGCTTAATTATAAGCTAGAAACAGGTAGACAGCAAGGAGGTATATCAATTGAACCAAGCTACACCCTGTGGGGTCCACAGAAACTGGACAGTTAGGACAGAAGTGTGTGTGCAGCTGCAGCTTACTTGCAGCCCAAGAAAACAAGGGCAGAAAAAATTCACAAAATTATAAAATGATGCACAAGCTGGCAAATAAGCACTTCCCAAAAGCTGAAAGTCTCAAAATAAGCTCTGGAAAATGGGCCATTTTAACTGTCAAGTACTTTTTTGACTTTTTGAAAAACTTGATTAGTTGACTTTAATGAACTTTGGACTTGATTTGTTCACTGATTATTATGTTGTATTGAGTTAATTAAAGACTAATAATTTAAGCTGAATCTACTAATTATGCATTGTCATGAAGGATTTGGACTTATAAAAACATAACAGTGGACTGTTATGAAGATGATTTTGACTTTTAGACAAATAACACAAGGTTTTATTGCTGCTTCCTTGACTACTTGGACCTGAAATGAACTAGTGGAGCCAAATGCAAAAACAAGAACAGTCCTAAGCTCAGTTTGACTACCAGAACCAAACACACCTTAATAACACTGATTTTGAGTTCAAAGAAGCAAATGAGTTACTTAAGATTTTTAAGGTTATATAATGATGACTGGGACTTATTTGAGCATGAAAACACCAACAATCTCAGCTAGAAGAACTCATGTTGAGCAATTATGACGACAGTTTTAAAAGAAAAAATTGCAACTAAAGAACAACTAGGGTAATTTAAGCTATATTATGACTAGACTATACTAAATAAGCAGTAACAACCAAGAATAAGCACACAATGAACAGTAAATTCACAATATTATACTAAATTATCTAATAAATTAAAAATCAAACTTACAATTGACCTTTGCTCAGTTTAGGCTCGAGGAGCTACTCTACAAGCTCCTAGGCTAGCTTGTTGGGAAACAAGCTAGGTCAAATCCATCTGCCACTTCCAAAAAATTCCCAGTCCAATGCTAAGGTATCTAGTGAGTGATCTTTGATTTTTATTTCTTTTTTATGTTGTCTTATGCATTTTATGATCTTGAGTAAGCTATTTAACCAGTTATACTAACTAAACATTTTTTTGCTTAAAATTTGAACTTGATATAATGAAACTGAAAGTTGAAAGAACAAACTGAAAACTTATATTGATTGAGAAGAAACAGATTACAACTACTTTCTTGACTTGAATTGAAGAATTACATGAAATATGATTTTAACTAAAAAAAACTACACCCTCCTCTCTAGTTTTTCTTCTCCATGATATTTTGGACTCCTGTGGGTCCCAGCAACAATATAGACCCTTGGATGAGTCAAAACAATCTTAGCCCTCAAACCAATTTTGGCGGGAAAATATGAGTAGGAGTAGTTTGCAGTTTAGCTGTAGGTTTTTGGATTTTAATGGTGGAAAGTTGGTTTTAGGAGTGTTGGGAAAGTTGGGCTCTGTTCTTTTAATTTGAATGAATCCGAATTGAATCGAATCAATGAATGGATTCGAATCGAATCGAATCGAATGAACTCGAATCGAATCGAATCAAATATATATTAAGAGTAAATAATAATAATAATAATGGTAAATAATAATAGTAAATGTAATCAACAACAACAACGATAATAGTAATATTATTAGTAATAATAACAATAATAATAATTAAGATTAATAATAATAAGAAGAAGAATAAGAATTGAATCGAATCGAATCGAATCAATGGACTCGAATCAATCGAATCGAATCGAACGGACTCGAATCGAATCGAATCAAAATGAAAAATAAGTCCAAAAGAACAGGGCCTTGGTGATGGAGTTGAGTGGGTGTAATCACGGGGAGGAGGGAGGTGAGCGGTTTGACTCTGTTTGACTAGCAATCGATTAATTAAAACGGTTTTTAGCTAGTTGACACGAGCCCGGCCGTGTCAATTGACACTGGCTGTGTCATTAACCCGGTCGTGCCATATTGACACAGCCGGGTTTCACATCTAGGAGATTTTCATTTTCTAGAGGAGTTTGACATGGGCCGTGTCATTCGGCACGGTCGTATCATTTGCTCGGCCGTGTCAATTGACACGGTCGAGTTCCCTGTCCAGCAAGAATTGGAGTTTTTAGCGTACTATGACACGGGCCGTGTTATTTGACACGGGCCGTGTCACTTTTCGGTGGAACTATCATCTTTTGACATTTTTGCAAGATTTGTGTAGAAAAAGTGATATTTTTAGCTTTATAAAAGGAGAATATGGGGCAAGACTGGAGATATGCTGAAATTTGGAGAGATTAGAGAGAGAATAACAAAAGATTAAGTGGTTTTCATTTCAAAAAGAAGGGGTTTTGAAGAAATTCTTGAAGAACACTTCAAGAACATTTGAAGGCTTCAACCGGGATCGATCAAGACAAACCATGAGTTTTATCTTCTTCCTATCTTTTATTCATTTTGTTGTTTTTATTAGCATGAACATGATGATTATTAATTTTCCTTTCATTACCATGTCCGGCTAAACTCTTTAGATTTCGGGCATGGGAGTACGTTGATTTGCTATGATTTTGAGGGATTGATGATTATATTTATCTAGTGTGATTTCTTTATCAAATACTTGGTCTTGATTCATGTTTAGACACTTGATCAATGTTTTTACATGTTAAACTTAATTGCTCATAATTCGAGAGAAGAGGGCATTAATAGGTTTCGAGTATTTGACGTAGTAAATTACAAGATTGACAAATCGGTGAGGTACTATGATGATATCTAATCTTATGAGCATTTTGGAGTTAGATGATTTATAATAGACGGAGACATTGTTATAGGTTGTGTAATCTACGTTTAATGCATCTCGAGAGAGACTTTAAAATATTGTTGTGATCGTCGTTTTAGAAATGCACTTAGAACCTTTTGAAATCAATCCCGACTAAATTTAGTAATCAACGGAAACCTAGCCTTGGAATCTACCTTTCTAAACTCTTGCAATTCGCTTCCATTCGGATATTTTCAATCGTTTTCATTTATTGTGATCATTGTATGTTATTTCATTAATCATCCATTTTACCTTTCGATCGTCTAGATAAAACCGGGAACACTATAATCTAGTACTCAACACAATAAGAATATTTAGTCTCTGTGGAATACGACCTTGCTCGCCGCTTTCTACACTTACTCCGTACACTTGCGGATTGTTTAAAAATATAGCGAATAAGTTTTTGGCGCCGTTGCCGGGGATTAAATTAATTTTTATGTTGATATTACGATAAGTGTTTTTAGTCTTACTTTAGACATTTTCTTATTTGTTACTTAGCTCATACAATTTCTACTCAGGGAGTGCATGAACACTCGTTCATCTCGAGTGCCTTTAGAAACTTTCATCCCGGAAGTAGAAGCATTTGCCCGAAGAACAAGTGCTACCTCAAGGAAACTAAGAAGGGATCTTTTTGAAGACATGGAGAGAGCGGGAGACAACGTAGAAAGGGGCAACACAAACGAGAATGCAGTAATCCAAGACAACGAGGGCAGAAGGATTGAAAATCCACCAACTAGGGTGCAATTAATTCGGGATGGATTCCGACCGAAACTAGACCGAAACTTTAGAGGAATCACTCATGTTCCCATCAACGCTCATAATTTCGAGTTGAAGCTGGCCTTAATTTTAATGGTTCAACAAAATCAATTTGGAGGATTTGCTGTCGAAGATCCACATGCCCATCTCACTCATTTCATGCAAATATGTGATACTATCAAAATGAACGGAGTCTCGGATGATGCCATACTTACGATTGTTTCCATTCTCTTTGAGGGAGAAAGCAAGAAATTGGCTTGGAACTTTAGCTCCCGGAAGTATAAAGACATGGGAAGAATTGAGCGAAAAATTTTTGTTCAAATTTTTCCCACCAAACAAGACAATGAAGCTAAAAGGTGAGATTACTCAATTTCATCGATTGGATTCCGAACCGTTATATGAAGCTTGGGAACGTTTCAAAGATCTACTAAGGCGATGCCCTCGACATGGTTTCCCCAAAGACCAACAAATGTGTTTCTTCTACAATGGTCTTATGGGGGAAACAAGAAATTTTATCGATGCTTCCGCGGGAGGGGCATTGCTAGCAAGAACCACTGAAGAAGCGTATGGATTGATCGAAGAAATGGCTATGAATAGCTATCAATGGCCAATGGAAAGATCAAATATTAGAAGGGTGGCTGAGATATCCGATTCGGATCCTATAAAGGCATTAACCGTACAAATGACGATGTTAACTACTCAATTGGGGGCTCTAACAAAAGGAAGTGATTCGAAGGGAGTTTCTCAAGGAAGTTCAAGTTCACTACCGCCCGATCCATTGGAGAAGGCACACTACATTAATAATCGGAGTTACAACAATTACCAGAATAATCCACCACCGGGCTTCTACCATCCCTCAAATCGAAATCATGAAAATTTTATCTATGCTAATCCAAAGAATGCTTTGCAACCACCGGCCGGATTCAAGGTATCGAATGGGGAGATAATTGAAGAAGCAAAGCCGACGTCGAATCTCGAGAATATTCTAGCTACCTTTATGATGGAGACGAAAAGCCGATTTAGTCGAGACGAGGAGAAATTAGACAAAATCGAAGGCCATGTCACTCAACTAGCTACCACCATGGGAGCTCAAATGAAAAATCTCGAAACTCAAATTGGACAATTAGCCAAAGTTGTCGGGAGTCAACATCAAAGAGGACAATTTCCAAACAATACCGAAGTGAATCCAAAAGAGTCGTGTCAAGCGATCACCTTAAGAAGTGGAACGAATTATGAAGGGCCAAAGATGCCAAGTGAGGAAGTCAAAGAGGATCAATTCGAAATTTAAAAGGAAGAAGGGAAGCATGATACATCAAAGGGGGCTGAGAAGCCTAAAATATCTCCTAACTCTACTCCTAACGTTCCTCTCCCTTTTCCTCAACGTTTCAAAAAGAAAAAGTTAGATGCACAATTCGCAAAGTTTTTAGACATCTTCAAGAAAATTAATATCAATATTCCTTTTGCAGACGCTTTGGAACAAATGCCTAACTACGCAAAGTTCTTGAAAGATGTGATGTCAAGAAAAAGAAAGATGGAAAATCATGAGACGGTTAAACTAACCGAAGAATGTAGCGCTATTATCCAACGCAAATTGCCTCAAAAGCTTAAGGATCCCGGAAGCTTTACCGTTCCATGCACTATTGGAAACATCTCATTCGATAAAGCTTTGTGTGATCTAGGTGCTTCGATTAACCTCATGCCGTTATCTATTTTCAGGAAATTAGGTGTCGGAGAAATGAAAACCACAATGGTTATGCTACAATTGGCGGATCGATCCATAACACATCCCAAGAGGATTGTTGAAGATGTGCTTGTAAAAGTCGACAAATTTATTTTTCCAGCGGATTTTGTTGTCCTCGATATGGAAGAAGACGGAGATTTACCACTTATCCTTGGACGTCCATTTTTAGCAACAGGAAAGGCTCTTATTGATGTTGAAAGGGGAGAATTAACACTACATGTTAACGACGAGCATGTTCTATTTTCTATATTCAAAGCTATGAAATTTCATGATAATACGGAATATTGCAATGTTATTGACCATATAAGCTCGTATGGAAAGAAAAAAATCTTACACTCATTATCTTCGGATCCGTTGGAGTTTTCTCTTATGAATTCATGTTTTTCTAGTGATTCAACTTTGGAGTTTGACGATTCTGACTTGTTTGATTATGTTTCTGAATTGAATTCTCTACAGAAAAAACGCAAATCAATACGTTCGATGATTTAGACAAAGGGGAGCATGGAGTAGTTGCATAAATCAAGCTGACGGACGAATCGAATGTGTCCAACGACATGGAAAAAAATTTGGGGTCCGTTTCATCTCAATCGGATTCATCTCAACCAAGCTTGGACCTTAAAACCCTCCCGGAACACCTCAAGTATGCATTTCTGGATGATAAAAAATCCAATCCGGTAATTGTATCCTCTTCACTTTCATCCACTCAACTAGATAAATTGCTTCGTGTATTGAGAGCACATAAGTCGGCTATAGGATGGTCTATCTCATATTTGAAGGGAATTAGTCCTTCCATATGCATGCATAGGATTTTGCTTGAAGAAAATTTTAAACCTAAAGTGCAAAATCAACGAAGACTTAATCCCATAATGAAAGAAGTGGTGAAAAAGGAAGTACTAAAACTTTTAGATGCCGGGATGATATATCCAATTTCTGATAGTGAGTGGGTAAGTCCTACGCAAGTTGTATCAAAAAAAGGAGGGATGACCGTAACCAAAGACGAAAAAGATGAATTAATTGCTATGAGAGTAGTTACGGGATGGCGAGTATGTATAGACTATAGGGATTTAAATGCGGCTACTCGTAAAGACCATTTTCCCCTTCCCTTCATTGATCAAATGCTTGATAGATTGGCGGGGCATGATTTTTTCTGTTTTCTTGATGGATATTCAGGGTATAATCAAATCTACATAACACCGGAAGATCAAGAAAAAACGGCTTTTACATGTCCTTATGGAATTTATGCTTATCGTAGAATGCCATTTGGTTTATGTAATGCTCCAGCCACGTTTCAACGTTGTATGATGGCTATCTTTCACGGTTTGATCGAAAATATAATGGAAGTTTTCATGGATGACTTTTCGGTGTTTGGAAATTCATTTGATCATTGCTTGCATAATCTTACTTTAGTTTTGCAGCGATGTGAAGACACTAATCTCGTGTTGAATTGGGAGAAATGCCACTTTATGGTGCAAGAAGGAATTGTCCTAGGCCATCGAGTGTCCGCCGCCGGTTTGGAGGTTGATAGGGCGAAAATTATCGCCATTGAGAAACTTCCACCACCAAAGAATGAAAAAGCAATTAGGAGTTTCCTTGGACACGCGGGTTTTTATATGAGATTCATAAAAGACTTTTCAAAAACCACTAAACCTTTGAGTAAATTGCTAGAAAAAGATACCATTTTCATTCTTTCTAACGAATGTTTGCAGGCATTTGAGACTTTAAAGAAGGCATTAGTGAGTGCTCCTATCCTCGTGGTACCGGATTGGTCTCAACCTTTTGAGATCATGTGTGATGCAAGTGATTATGCGGTCGGAGCTGTGTTGGGACAACGTCGTGAGAAACTCTTTCGGGCTATTTATGCAAGCAAAACATTGGACGGAGCCCAACAAAATTACACAACAACGGAGAAAGAAATGCTTGCCGTGGTATTTGCTTTTGATAAGTTCCGATCATACTTAATTGGGACAAAAACGATAGTACACATGGATCACGCAGCTATCAAATACTTGTTTGAGAAAAAAGACTCTAAACCTCGCCTAATTCGATGGATTCTTCTTTTACAAGAGTTTGACGTGGAAGTTCGAGACAGAAAAGGATGTGAAAACGTGGTATCCGATCACTTATCTCGCCTCGAGTACAAAAACGAGGAGGAACCCGAGATCGAAGGGATTAAAGAAGAATTTCCAGACGAGCGGCTCTTTATGGTAGAAGCTAAATTTCCGTGGTTTGCTGACATTGTTAATTTTTTGGTCGCAGGTGTGCTACCACCGGAGTTATCTCATTATCAAAAGAAGAAATTCCTACATGATATCAAGTTCTATATGTGGGATGATCCATTACTTTTTAAGAGATGTGCCGACATGATCGTGAGGAGATGTGTACCACAAGAGGAATGGGATGAAATTCTTCAACAATGTCATTCATCACCAACCGGAGGACATTTCGGAGCAACACGGACTGCTACAAAAGTGTTGCAAAACGGATTTTATTGGCCTACGCTATACAAAGATTGCTATCTCTTCATTCAACAATGCGATAGATGCCAACAAGTAGGAAATATTTCAAGACGTCATGAGATGCCCCTAACCAACGTAATTGAGGTTGAACTATTTGATGTTTGGGGTATCGACTGTAACACCCCCAAACCGTTCGGGAATATTACAGCGCCGCAGACCCTCTCCGTGAGGATCTACCAGGCTAAATACAGAAAACACAATAACACAATACATACCGACATGGGTAATTAACAGACCATTATACCGATTTAGTCTTTTACCACAACCTACACATCAACCATACATTACTCTTTCTCGTAGCTCATACCCACGTGGGGGTTAACATAAATCAACGTTCCCACATAGGGGAAAATAAACACAACGGAAGGACGAAACCAGACATCACCAAATACCCAACACCGGTCTTCATGTGATTAGTATCGCCGTCTTCCATCATTATTCGTAACGATCCTGTGAATTGCTCCCAAAGAACTGCAAGTACTGGATGAAAAACAGACATCCACTCCCCGAATACTCGGGGGTTAGCAAAACTCCACTGTTTTGCTAGTGCAAGTATAAATACAAAGACGAGCCATACATATCATACTCCAAGAACATAGAAATCGTGAATATACTTCCCAAGATAATTCGCTTGATCAAAACAGTTTGAATTATGAAAGATAGGAATAAAACCATTTTATATCTTACAAAACATTTTACGATCTCAGGAGTTTTGAAAGCATTTGGGGTTTAAGAATTTTCAAGCCTTTCGAAACACTTAGGGACACAACCCAAAAATCATTTATTTCAAAATACGATTCCGATAACAAAATACGGGGTCTACAACCCAATCATAACATTCTAACCACAAGCTGTGGGTTACGTGAATCAACTTATTCACATCACATACTCACAAGAATAACCCGACATAAACTACACCATGTCAAATATTACCATGACAAGTCTCACAAAACGACAACAGAGAGCACAACTTTGCAACTTGACCATACGGCCAAACTCAACACACCACAGAGCTACAATACACAGAGCAACCACAGGACTCACGTACCCTTACCAAATTATCACAGTCAAGGGATAAATCACACACAACACATTTACTGGTGCCATTCCAGCCAAGTACGATAACATTTGGACTGCCATTCTAATCGATTTAAATATGCGCCAAAAATCACAGTTCTCCAACAAAACATTTCAAAGTTAACCGTTGGTACGAGACTCACGGCCGCCGTACCCCGCAGAGCCCCGTCGGACATCCCTGGGTGGTTAACCCTAGTTCGCGATACGCAAACACACGGCAATACGTATCCCTAGAGGCCCCGTCAGACCGTCCCTAGGTGAACATACACATATCATCCACAACGCCACGGAAAGCCATAATTCGAATACTAGAATATGCATACAAATGCTAGGTACTTCGCTAGAATGACCACTTTAGTCGACGTATACTCACGACTAATGTCACACAACCACAAGCAATTACCAGTACCAAACAACACCAAGCCCCACAACCTCCTTACGAAGGAATAACAACTAATATCACACAACGTCACATATTTACCGAACATTTACACACATCAATACACAATCCTCGGCAAATAATTTCGGTCTACTAACATCACTAAATATTATTGTAACATCACCAAACATATGCAACCAACACACATATACCGAAAACACATTTGTTTGCGAAGTATACGGGTTATTTTTTGAAAGACAACATTTATCGAGAACATACCGATCCTTTTTAAAGTTCATTTAAACATTGCTCATAAAATCATTTATCAATGATTCCGTCTACGAAACATGAAAAGTATGGGCAAGATACTTGCCTCGATACCACAAGCAATGAAACGACGAACGGAAACGGTTGGGTATCCCTCAAACCTCCAAGAACGAACAAGAACTCGACAACTCCAGAAAACTACGAAAATAACATCACCACGAATCAATAAAGCTAAACGGAATTCGAATCAACTCGAAAAACAACATGGATCCGAGGGTTTCTTCAAGACAAATCGAGAATCAAGTTCCGGGTGATAAAAATTGATAAATGAGTCACAAAATCCGAAGACCATGATCAATACAACAAGAATACCAAGAACAATTCATCAATCTCGGACAAAATCAACGAATCATGAAGAAAACCCCCCAAATACCCGAAATTAGGGTTCTAAGAATTTTACCTTGATTAAAATGGGGAAAGATGTTGGGATGTTGTTAAATCCATACTAGAAACTCAAAGATGTTGATGGGTGATGATATCTGGCCAAAATTCATGCTTATACGCCCTCAAGATCGTCTAGATCGCCGGAAGGAAGAAATGGGAGGAAGAAATGACGAAAGTTGACCTCTGCAGTCCTATATATACTGTTAACAGTTAGCGCACGCTAAGGTATGTGTAGCGTGCGCTATCGGCCTCAAAAATGCACCAGAACCCTCTGCCAGACATCGTTAGCGCGCGCTAATACATACGTTTAGCGTGCGCTAATTATACATTGTGCAGTCTTTGGTATTTCGGCCACAACTCCTTCGTCCGGACTCCGATTGACTCACCGTTTGAACCATTGGAAAGCTAACTTGATGCTCTATCATACTGAAAAGATTCAGAACTTTTGGACTTTCCAAGAATCGATGGTGATTTTATAAAGTCGAACTAATACGTCGATTAATCCGAAACAATATCAAAACTTGCTCGAATGACGAAATGTGCTGAACAAACCATGTATGAAATGTGTCAATGAACACAAGCAAGTCACTAGAATCAAAAAATATAGAAATAGAAAGTATGGGTATTACATTCTACCCCACTAAAAAGAAGTTTCGTCCCGAAACTTAAAACATAAAACGATCAATGTAAAACAATCTCAGATAACACACTCATTCATACAACGGCTTGCAACGAATCACATGCAGCACGTGGCTGCTAACATCCACATCGCCATTTCAGAATGATAACAAAACGCACGGACAAAAATCTGTATGGTTGAACAACTCAAACAGGTACATCAATCGAAACGCGAGTTAATCGCTGAACAAATACGAAATTCCACAACACGAGGATTGGAAGATCGAAAACGAAGTTAATTTCCCAAACTTAAGGAAATTACGAAGTGGTCTGAACGCTCAAAAATCATGATACGAGATCAACGAATACCGGACAACAAACGATCGAACAACAACGATCGAGACATCAACAGTCGAACAATCATATCCAAATCATAACGAATAACAGAAATCGAATAGCATCCCCAAAGTCCACAGCACGAATCAAGACAATATATGATCCGATAAAAACGACATGATATACATTTTCATAAGATTCACAGGAGCGGAGCCGAATTTAGAAAAGTCACAACGACAAACGGATTAACCCGAAACAATACTGCAACTCGTTCGAACAACAAAAAGTGATGAGTAGAACAAGTCCAGAAAATATCGACGAACACAAACGAGTCGATAGAGTCGAACAAAACGAAAGCGAAAAAAATATGGGTATTACACAATATCACCTATAAAAGAGGTTTCGTCCCCGAAACCTAAACAACAAGAATGAAGTGCTAGAATAGCAACCTTCCCGGAAACCTTCTCTTGGTCCCGCATCTGATCTCCATTCTTCGTATCACTGCCACGACTGCGCGCCTTTGCCCTCGGCATATGATGCGGTTACTCACTCAATACAATGGTACAGCATCGCAAAATAATATACCAAATTGCCAACTCGGCTTTACAAATCACATAAGACAACTAATAGCAACTCGATAAGAAGATCCACGAGGTATCCTTTTACATGATATCCTTTGAAAGTACTTGGATTTGCATGTTTATTCAAAATAAAACTTTGAGAGTATTTTTGGTACCTCGGGCTTTTTGTCAAAACTTGTAAACAAAAGACTTTAACCGTCTCCTTTTGGAATTATTTGCAAAATAATATATCCTTGCAACTGCCACTATTAAAATAACCATGCCACTACACATCATCATCACCGTTAATAACAAACAAGGTAACCACGCAAGATCCTCAAACCATTCGTACAAGCACTAAATATTCCCACCAATTATCAATCATTTTGGGGTGATTCAAGATCACGCACGATAACTGGCTCAGTATAGAAAACTTTTCTAAATCCGAGTTTGAAGTTTAAATCGAGTAAGATCCTTCATCTTTCACAATATATTTTCGAAAATAAAAATTGTATTGGTTTTTGAAAATAAAAATTTTTGATATTGTGAAAGATTTCTGAAAATCATGTACTCGAATCATTTGAAAATACAACAGTACGTCAAAAATCATTTTTAAAAATCTTCTCAACACTACACAATAATCAACGACGGTAACATTTTATAAAATGTTCAAAGATACTTTAAAACGACTCTTTTAATACCGTCGGGGTTCCTTTAGGAAATTCAAGGCCGGCTCGCCAATTTTAAACGATTTTCAAAGTCCACACGAAGCCGCCGATTGCTTAACCGTCAAAACTTTATGAAATTTAATTTTTCACAACTTGCTCAAGTTTATAAAATTTTGAAAAGCGTTTTCGAATACACACACAATGTATATAATTTACCATTTTATCAAAATATGATCCATTACCATCAAATCCAATCACACGTCAACATCATATATCTACATAATTACAAGACGCACAAGCAACCGTAAAAAGATAATTAACATTTAAAATCGAAATACAACCTCTCAAGAACGAGGACTCTCACAACAAGTGCATTTAGACGACTTAATGTTCACACCACCAACTTAATCACAATTTTGAGCATTATTGACCAAATAATAATGCCAACATCACTACATACCCCGAACCGACGATCATGAAATCAAAAAGTCGAAAGCAAGAGCCACGTTTGAGTAAATTTTTGGTAGACCTCATTTGAGTCTTTAAAATCAAATTTTGAAAACTTGCAATGCAAGATGAAAATAAAATATAAGTAGTTAAGTTCTAAAAAAAAGTCCGGTCTCGAGGTCATCATACGAAATCAAAATTTTTCCTTTCTTGAGGATGTTTTAAAACAAAATTTACGTGACTCTTCAAAAATAACTAAACTTTGAAATATCACATTGACAAACTTTCCTTGCGGAAACACACCAAGCCGTTACTCCAGTAAAACGATTCACACAATATATATACACATTTATACACCGATATCACTTTTCATTCCAGTACAACACAAGAATCAACAAACATGGATTGCATATTCACAATTCACATTTAAACTCCACATAATAACACATAATCACACAAGCTCGTATAACACGAGAGCAACAAAGTAGGGAGACTTACATCCACAGATCGCACGAAGATGATGGTTGCACCTCGATACTAATCACGACCGACACCTCAGACGACGCGTCGCGACACGACTCAGTCAGACAAAATCTGACAAGACAAGACAAAGCCCGACAACACACAACTCGACCCGACAGCCTAGGTTTCCGCAACCTAAGCTCTGATACCATATTCTGTAACACCCCCAAACCGTTCGGGAATATTACAGCGCCGCAGACCCTCTCCGTGAGGATCTACCAGGCTAAATACAGAAAACACAACAAAACAATACATACCGACATGGGTAATTAACAGACCATTAGACCGATTTGGTCTTTTACCACAACCATATATTACTCTTTCTCGTAGCTCATACCCACGTGGGGGTTAACATAAATCAACGTTCCCACATAGGGGAAAATAAACACAACGGAAGGACGAAACCAGACATCACCAAATACCCAACACCGGTCTTCATGTGATTATTATCGCCGTCTTCCATCATTATTCGTAACGATCCTGTGAATTGCTCCCCAGCAATCTGCAAGTACCTGGATGCAAAACAGACATCCACCCCCCGAATACTCGGGGGTTAGCAAAACTCCACTGTTTTGCTAGTGCAAGTATAAATACAAAGACGAGCCATACATATCATACTCCAAGAACATAGAAATCGTGAATATACTTCCCAAGATAATTCGCTTGATCAAAACAGTTTGAATTATGAAAGATAGGAATAAAACCATTTTATATCTTACAAAACATTTTACGATCTCAGGAGTTTTGAAAGCATTTGGGGTTTAAGAATTTTCAAGCCTTTCGAAACACTTAGGGACACAGCCCAAAAATCATTTATTTCAAAATACGATTCCGATAACAAAATACGGGGTCTACAACCCAATCATAACATTCTAACCACAAGCACGGGGGTCCGTGAATCAACTTATTCACATCACATACTCACAAGAATAACCCGACATAAACTACACCATGTCAAATATTACCATGACAAGTCTCACAAAACGACAACAGAGAGAGCACAACTTTGCAACTTGACCATACGGCCAAACTCAACACACCACGAGCTACAATACAGAGCAACCACAGACTCACGTACCCTTACCAAATTATCACACCAAGGGACAAATCACACACAACACATTTATCGTGCCATTCCACCAAGTACGATAACATTTGGTGCCATTCTAATCAGACGAAATATGCGCCAAAAATCACAGTTCTCCAACAAAACATTTCAAAGTTAACCGTTGGTACGAGACTCACGGCCGTCGTACCCCGCAGAGCCCCGTCGGACATCCCTGGGTGGTTAATCCTAGTTCGCGATACGCAAACACACGGCAATACGTATCCCTAGAGGCCCCGTCAGACCGTCCCTAGGTGAACATACACATATCATCCACAACGCCACGGAAAGCCATAATTCGAATACTAGAATATGCATACAAATGCTAGGTACTTCGCTAGAATGGCCACTTTAGTCGACGTATACTCACGACTAATGTCACACAACCACAAGTAATTACCAGTACCAAACAACACCAAGCGCCACAACCTCCTTACGAAGGAATAACAACTAATATCACACAACGTCACATATTTACCGAACATTTACACACATCAATACACAATCCTCGGCAAATAATTTCGGTCTACTAACATCACTAAATATTATTGTAACATCACCAAACATATGCAACCAACACACATATACCGAAAACACATTTGTTTACGAAGTATACGAGTTATCCTTTGAAAGAAAACATTTATCGAGAACATACCGATCCTTTTTAAAGTTCATTTAAACATTGCTCATAAAATCATTTATCAATGATTCCGTCTACGAAACATGAAAAGTATGGGCAAGATACTTGCCTCGATACCACAAGCAATGAAACGACGAACGGAAACGGTTGGGTATCCCTCAAACCTCCAAGAACGAACAAGAACTCGACAACCTTAAAACTACGAAAATAACATCACCACGAATCAATAAAGCTAAACGGAATTCGAATCAACTCGAAAAACAACATGGATCCGAGGGTTTCTTCAAGACAAATCGAGAATCAAGTTCCGGGTGATAAAAATTGATAAATGAGTCACAAAATCCGAAGACCATGATCAATACAACAAGAATACCAAGAACAATTCATCAATCTCGGACAAAATCAACGAATCATGAAGAAAACCCCCAAAATACCCGAAATTAGGGTTCTAAGAATTTTACCTTGATTAAAATGGGGAAAGATGTTGGGATGTTGTTAAATCCATACTAGAAACTCAAAGATATTGATGGGTGATGATATCTGGCCAAAATCCATGCTTATACGCCCTCAAGATCGTCTAGATCGCCGGGAAGGAAGAAAGGGGAGGAAGAAATGACGAAAGTTGACCTCTGCAGTCCTATATATATCATTAATGATTAGCGCACGCTAAGGTATGTGTAGCGTGCGCTATCGGCCTCAAAAATGCACCGTAACCTCTCGCCAGACATCGTTAGCGCGCGCTAATACATGCGTTTAGCGTGCGCTAATTATACATTGTGCAGTCTTTGGTATTTCGGCCACAACTCCTTCGTCCGGACTCCGATTGACTCACCGTTTGAACCATTGGAAAGCTAACTTGATGCTCTATCATACTGAAAAGATTTAGAACTTTTGGACTTTCCAAGAATCGATGGTGATTTTATAAAGTCGAACTAATACGTCGATTAATCCGAAACAATATCAAAACTTGCTCGAATGACGAAATGTGCTGAACAAACCATGTATGAAATGTGTCAATGAACACAAGCAAGTCACTAGAATCAAAAAATATAGAAATAGAAAGTATGGGTATTACATCAACTTCATGGGACCATTCTCATCATCATTCGGAAATAAGTACATTCTCCTAGCGGTCGAGTACGTATCTCGATAGGTCGAGGCAATTTCTTCTCCAACAAATGATGCTCAAGTAGTAATGAAATTTTTAAAGAAGAACATCTTTTGCCGATTCGGAACTCCAAGAGCATTAATCAGTGATCGGGGATCGTATTTTGTCAACAAAATCATGGATAAACTCCTTCAGAAATATGGGGTCCGATCAAAGAAATCATTGGCCTATCATCCACAAGCAAACGGACAAGCTGAAGCGGCCAACAAAGAGATTAAGCTAATCTTGGAAAAGACGGTGAGTACATCTCGGAAAGATTGGTCATCCAAGCTCGACGATGCACTTTGGGCTTATCGTACGACCTATAAAACTCCTTTGGGAACATATCCCTATCAACTCATTTTTGGGAAATCATGTCACCTACCTTTGGAATTGGAGCATAGAGCGATGTGGGCGGTGAAAAGAATAAACTTAGATTTTGAGGCCGCCGGAAAGAAAAGATTGCTAGAGTTAAATGAATTGGAAGAATTCCGGGATGAATGCTATGAAAACTCTCGAATTTACAAAGAAAGGTCTAAAAGATGGCATGATAAGATGATCGTTAAACGTGAATTTATGCCGGGACAACAAGTACTTCTCTATAATTCAAGATTAAAATTGTTTCCCGGAAAATTGAAATCAAGATGGTCGGGTCCATTCGTGATCAAGAAAGTACTCCACCCGGAATAGTCGAGCTCATGAGCAGAGACGGAGAGCTATTTAAAGTTAACGGACAACGAGTCAAACACTACTATCATCCCTGTCAAAAGGAAGCCGTATCCGTAATAACTTTAATCGAGTCATAAAAACTTCTAGTTGAAGACGTCCGGCTGAAGACGTTAAACTTAGCGCTAATTGGGAGGCAACACAATAATTTTTATTTTCATGTTTTGATCTTTTTCGCATTTTTTTTGTATTTTTTCTTGTTGTATAACTAACCGGTTCAAATTTTAGTGTTCAAAATCGCAGGAAAAACACACCGAGGAAAAAAACTGCATTTTCCAGGCCAGCACGGCACGGGCCGTGTCATATGACACGGTCGGGTCGTGCAGGCAGATCATTTTTAGCTTTCTGGAGTAGTACAGCACGGGCCGTGTTAAATGACACGGTCGGGTCTGATGGCCAGCCGATTTGGACAATCCAAGCAGGTACGACACGGGCCGTGTCATATGACACGGTCGAGACAGGTACCCAGATCAAATTTCACTTTTTGGAGTAGTACGGCACGGGCCGTGTCATTTGACACGGCCGAGTCAGGTGGACAGCGGCATTTTTTAACAAATGAAGTAGGTATGACACGAGCCGTGTCAATCGACACGGACCGTGTCGGTCGGGGGTATAAATGCGCTGCACAACTGACTTCATCTCATCTTTTTCCCCAAATTTTTTGTCACGGCCGAATCATAAACCCTAGCCCCAAATCTCATTAAATCTGGCAAAATCAAGCAAAAAACTGTGTCAAATCTCACATAATAACATAGTGTTCATCATTATTCTATAATCCTAAAGCTTCAAAGGGTACGAATCGGACGATTTCATCCGGGTTTGGGTCGCGATTTTTTCTGAATTTTTCTTCAAATTTCACTCCGAATTCAAGGTATGATTCACGATTTTTGGATGGTTTAATTCTTCATTGCATTGAGATTATGTGGAATATGATTTATTGAGCAATTTAGGGTTCTTGAATGGATTTTTTTGTGGAATCTGTCGTGAGTAAAAATAAGTTGAAATTTTGATTATCATGAATTACATGTTGGATATATATGATTGAGAGATGATATTACATGTTTGAGATTTTACTTATGCAATTGGGAAAATGTGTAATTTGTAAAAAAAGTTTGGGGGTACGTTTATTATCAAAAAAATAGTGATTCGGAGCTTGTGTGAACAAATGATAATTGATGATTCTCTTGCAGGAAAATGGCCAGGGGACGAGGATGAGGAAATGCCCAACAAGGACGAGGCGCAACTCAACGAGGACGAGGAAGACCCATAACAGAAATTGAACAACCGGATAGAATACCTACTCAAGGGGCTATCGAGACGCCCGAGACGTATGGAATTGAGCTTCCGCCGAGTCGCCTAACACGATGGGAGACATTGGGGCAGAAAAAAATGCTCCCCAATCGATGGCCGGACGATGAATGCATGACGGCGATGGGGATAAGAGACGATGTCATGAGGCTACTTGCACGAATAAGTTGGACGACGTTAATGACCCAGCATTACCGCTGCCTCACGCTGGAATTTCTTAGCACACTCTCTGTTAAAAGAGATCTGATTTCGCATGAGCTGAACGCCTTGGAATTTCGGCTAAACAACAAAAATGAAAAATTGGGTCCTGGTGAATTTGATACTATATATGACGCTCGAAGGCACGGAGAATACCGAATTAATCGGTTTGAGTGTGAGGCTTACTGGAGGTCAATGGTTGAATACCCAGGGAGCGGTGCACGTCCCTACATCCCAAAGTCAGCGAAGGGATCCTCACTCCGCAATCATATCCTCCGCTATCTACACAAGGTCATTGCAAGCACTATCTTTGGCCGAAAAGAAACGGGGCCAATTACTCAGCGAGAGCTTTATGTTTTAGCTCATATACTCGACGGAACAAATCCCACAACCGGCGCTATTATCATGGATCACTTTGAAGACATTGCCACTAAACCGAGAGGGGAGATTTGGATAGGGGGTTTAATTACCCCTATCGCACTTCATCTTGACGTACCTCTAGCAAACCGAACTCCCCTCCCGGGAAATATGCTTTTATCTGTCCAAGTCATGAAGTTGATGAATATTCTCGACTACGACTCTCGAGTTATTTTCCTCCAGAATGACGGCGATCACTTCCTACTCCCGAATACAACTTTGACAACTATTTCCAGTATTTGGGACTTAGGAAATCTACAAATGTCCACGGAAACACACAAATTGGCCCGGGAGGCAGCTGGATTAATTTCTCCGAGTGAAAGATATGTTGCTCGTAATGTCCGTCCTAGGTGTACGGAATTTGAGGATAGAGACGAGAGGATGAGAGAAGAAGAGAGAGAGGAAAGAATGGAGGAGGAATTCGAATATGAGAGAGGCCCGGAAGACGAAAGAGAAACGGGGAGGAAGAATAAAGAAGAAGAGAACGGCCCGAGTCGTCAAGACAGGCCGAATCAAGACATGCCACATCTCGTTCTACGCTGAGAAAAGAGTTCGAGGATTTCTGAGAGGAAACCCGTGAAAGACAAGACGTGATGCTAGCAATTTTACAACGAATGGAAGATTGGCATATCCAACAAGGCCACTATCCTCCGCCAAATCAATAGGACCGGTTGTAAGTATTTCTTGACCCAAAGTTTTTTTTGTTTAAATACTATACCCCCTTCGTGTGTATACTCTTTAATTCAAGTTTGGGGGGAGATATTGGGTTAACATTGTTTGTTTGTTTTTATTTTTTGGTGTGTTTGGATTTTGTTTTATGTTTTGGTTTGATTTTTTTTTTTTGGTGTGTTTTATTTTGGTGTGTTTTATTTCGAACTTGGTGTGTTTTGATGATGATGAACTTTGATGAAATTCGAAAGAATGAACTCTTGTCTTGGATGCCTCGGGATTTTTTTTGCTATTTTGATATGTAAATCGAGGATAATTTGTAGGGGAAAAATTGTAGAATAATCAAAAGGGTGTGGAATTGAATAAATAGTTTAATCTCTTGGAAATATGAACAAATCTAGCTTATGAGCTTTTGAGCCTTCGCGCATCATTAAATATGCAAGTTTCATTGTCGAGTGTACCATTCATGTTTTTAAGACTCTAGAACTTGCCCTGGTATCTTATTCGAAACTACAAGTGTGTTTGCAAATTAGTGAAAATGATTTTAGGCGATTTTTATTGGCAACCCTTCAAACCTTTTGGCCAACCCGAAAAAATTTGTTTCCCTTGTTAGCCCGATTGAGCTTAAAGCCTATTTCTTGTTAGCCACATTATGAGCTTTCCGTTCCATTATAAACTTTTGTCCCTATACTTGAGCTATTTAGAACAAATTGGCAAAAGAATGAAAAGATGTGGGGAAGCGATAGGGAAGATTGTTGGTTCAAAATGCAATGATTTATCAAAATAATTTGAATGAAGATTGGTGTGATTTAATGATAATGTTGTCCACCACATGAAAACATAAAAAGAAAAAAATTCGTGGACACATAAAGAAACAAGATGTATGGAGCAATAAAGAGGAATAAGGATTGTGATTCTCACTTTCAAAAGTGCTTAGTACGATGATATTAAAATCAAGGGGTTGAAGGAAACAAATTCTAAGGGATTATTGAGCTTCTAATTGAGCGAATTGATTATTGAGATAATATTCCAATTTGCTCAAGTCAAGTCACTTTAAGCCATACTTATCCTACCCCGACCAAAAAGCCTACATTACAACCGATAAAGTCCTTTCTGATTCACCAAATTTGCATGCACAACTAGTGGTAGAGATGTAGACGATTGGCAAGCCTATGAGGATTCTTATTTCATTGAATGAGTTTTGAGCGTAACTTATCCCATTATACACTTTGAGACTGAGGGAATACACTTGACCGGAGAGGTTCATATTATTCAAGTATTAGCTATGATATTAAGGAAGCACCCCCGAGATTTGAATACTTTATAGAACTCGACTTATTTATTTCTTGAGGCGTATTGATGAATTTTCAGAATGATCCTTTGAGGTATGTTGAGGGACGAGTTCCCTTAAGAGTGGTTATTTTAAAGTGCATTGCTCGGGACGATCAACGTTCAAGTTTGGGGGATTTTGATAACACTCATTTTTACACATATTTTTGCACCGATTTTTCGGGTTTTAAGATCCTAAAATGTGTAGAACTGTGTCTTTTATACTCATATTGTGTTTATTGGACTCGATCACGCTTGGGTACGTTTTATTGATTTTATAGGTACTTTATGGACATAAATCAAGCAAGAACGAAGTCTCCAACCCCAACACATATCAAGCAATGCGGAAACGAGAGATCGGAATCAAAACGGTGTCAAAACGAGTCAACACGAGCCCGGCCGTGTCAATTGACACGGGCCGTGTCATTATCCCGGTCGTGCCATATTGACACGGTCGGGTTTCACATTCAGGAGCTTTTCATTTTCTAGAGGAGTTTGACACGGGCCGTGCCATTCGGCACGGTCGTGTCATTTGCTCGGCCGTGTCAATTGACACGGTCGAGTTCCCTGTACAGCAAGAATTGGAGTTTTTAACGTACTATGACACGGGCCGTGTCACTTTTCGGTAGAAATATCATCTTTTGACATTTTTGCAAGATTTGTGTAGAAAAAGTGATATTTTTAGCTTTATAAAAGGAGAATATGGGGCAAGACTAGAGATATGCTGAAATTTGGAGGGATTAGAGAGAGAGAATAACAAAAGATTAAGTGGTTTTCATTCCAAAAAGAAGGGGTTTTGAAGAAATTCTTGAAGAACACTTCAAGAACATTTGAAGGCTTCAACCGGGATTGATCAAGACACACCACGAGTTTTATCTTCTTCCTATCTTTTATTCATTTTGTTGTTTTTATTAGCATGAACATGATGATTATTAATCTTCCTTTCATTACCATGTCCGACTAAACTCTTTAGATTCCGGGCATGGGAGTACGTTGATTTGCTATGATTTTGAGGGATTGATGATTATATTTATCTAGTGTGATTTCTTTATCAAATACTTGGTTTTGATTCATGTTTAGACACTTGATCAATGTTTTTACATGTTAAAATTAATTGTTCATAATTCGAGAGAAGAGGGCATTAATAGGTTTCGAGTATTTGACGTAGTTACAAGATTGAGAAATCGGTGAGGTACTATGATGATATCTAATCTTATGATCATTTTGGAGTTAGATGATTTATAATAGACAGAGACGTTGTTATAGGTTGTGTAATCTACGTTTAATGCATCTCGAGAGAGACTTTAAAATATTGTTGTGATCGTCGTTTTAGAAACGCACTTAGAACCTTTTGAAATCAATCCCGACTAAATTTAGTAATCAACGGAAACCTAGCCTTGGAATCTACCTTTCTAAACTCTTGCAATTCGCTTCCATTCGGATATTTTCAATCATTTTCATTTATTGTGATCATTGTATGTTATTTCATTAATCATCCATTTTACCTTTCGATCGTTTAGATAAAACCGGGAACACTATAATCTAGTACTCAACACAATAAGAATATTTAGTCTCTGTGGAATACGACCTTGCTCGCCGCTTTCTACACTTACTCCGTACACTTGCGGATTGTTTAAAAATATAGTGAACAACAAGCACCTCACGCGCCAACAACTTTGTCTAATAATTAGGCACTCAATCACTTATTTATAACTTTTTTTTTTGAACTCATATATAGCACAACTCATATATAACACAACATAATATATACTACGGAGCTTCACGGGTAATTCCAAGACCTAACCGCCATTAGAAGAAAGGATCCAAGGGCCCGATCTCGAACCGTAGCATATATAGGACTTAAACTTAACTTTGTTCTACTTTATTTATTGCGCGACCTTGATGTGTACCCAATTTTTAAAGCAAGGATTCTCTTAAGAAGACAAAGAACTAAATTTCGCCAAAACGTAACATATATATATATATATATATATATATATATATGGTGAGACAATTTTGTGGGAGCAAAAAGCCACAAATACCTTCGATGAGCTCTAAAGAGAACCATCTACTCCACGTTTAGCAACTGACTTTTAAATAAACTCTATCATTTCATGTTCTCCGCAAATTTAAAATCTCAAATAATGAGATCCGCGGATGCTTAGCCAAATAAGTTAAGGAAACTAGCTAGGGCTCAACACGCCCGGTCAGGTCAAAATTTCTATTCCTACTCTACCAAGTGAAAAATCAAACAAGGTGTCAAAACTTATTATATTTTTGCACTTCATTTTTCTCATTTTTTTTTATGCAAAGCACTAGAAAATTTTAAAATTTAGCCAAGTGTGAAAAGAAAATCTATATTTTCACAACAAAAAAGGTTTTATAAGTTGTCCCTGGATAAACATTAGCAAAAGGATCTGATATTGGGCGGCTGGATTGAAATCAGGCGCTTCAATCATCACGATCCCCGGGAAACCTGAAAACAGTGAGCAACACACAAAGGCAAACAACAGTGGGGAATTCCCCCACACTTAGGTGTTAGAAAAGAGAAAGAAGTCAGAAAACATGGGTGAAAACCCATGCGTTGCTAATATTTTTGTTCACCGAGTCACTAGCTTTGACTCGATCCCCGAATTCATTGGTCCAAGGGGAAAGTTTGGAGATCCGAGACAACCATGGGTGGTATGTCCCCTCTATTGAGGCAATATTATCAAGATCTCCTTGTGTTTTAATGATAACAAATAAACCATCGAAACACATAAAATAACAAACGCTAGCCAAAATTCCCCGACCTCCATAACTGTTCCTGGCGCGCCACCCACGCGTCGACGTGTGGTTAACGCGCTAGGCTACTGTATGGTTCGGGACGAATTTTGAAAGTCGGCTTTCCTCTTACCCGACAAATGTGGATTTTTCAATACAGGTATGAATATGTTATGTGCTCAATTGAGAACACTCGAAACGAGTTTTGGGATTAGAGAGATCCAACTTTCAAAGTACCCGTTTACGGGAAAACCGCCAACTCAATTTTCTAACTCTCGCCTCTAGCCAAGGCTTTTCTAAACTTAGGGAGCTTATATATTTCACGTAACAACATGTGAAAGCATCCATATACTCATATCCCATGCTTACCTTTTCTCTAATCACGTAACGGGTTTACTCCCTTATTGGTCAAACTAAGTCAAATGTCACTTTGCGTAAACACATCCTTTCCCGCATGGGATATGCTTTACAATTTAGGCAAAGCACTTAACTTGTTTGCACCAAGGTGTTAGTTGAGTACGTCGAGTCATGGAAAGGTCACGAGTTATAAAGCTATGGATTCTCGACGTTGTGTTACTTGAACTTATAAGTAACCTATTTTCTCAACTCATAATCTTATTTGTCTAAATCTTTTCTGCTCAATGACAAAATGATTATTTCTTAAACACTTGTTAATCCATCTTAATCTTCCTTAATCTCATCTTTTTGCTAAAAACAAATACAACCAAATCCACCAAATCTCCCACAATCCTTCCCAAAATCTTTACCCAACATTCTCTTACAATATCCTCTTACACACCCTTATATATTCCCTTACACCTTGTACCTTTGTCTCATCACATTCCCACACACAATATTCCCCTATCATTACCAATCTTCTACTCAATCTTTATACACACACATATACACCCACTACCTTTCAAAATACACACACACACACTACTCACAAACCCTCCAATACACACACAAGGCTCCCCATCATATCACTCTTACACATTCCTTACACACTTACACATATCACATCCACAACACCTTTACTTTCAAAATACACACACTTCACTCACAACCATCTCTTCTCTACACACACTATACAACTCACCATATCATTCCATATCTCATAATATATTCTCCTCTTTTACACAATCTCTTACAAACTTACATATTCCCTTACAATCCAACTCATATCCAACTCACTCACATCTCACTCTCTTCTCTATTTCTCACATGTCACAAATATAACCCAATCCAATTCATATCCAACTCACTCACAACTCACTCTCTTCTCTATATTCTCCACATGCCATATCTATATCCTACACAACTCACTCAACTCATATACAACTCATTCCAACTCACACCAACTCACCCATCCTCTAATTCCCCACATGGGAAATTCATCAAAGGCTCCTCTTCATCCTAGCCATTGATTTCAAACTAAAACCATCTCAACCATCCATCCCATTCTTCCCCCACCCAATGGTGGAATATTCTTTGGTATATTCTTTCTTAACCTAACCATAGTCCTTCTAACCCAACTATGGTTAAGCCTTCTACACATATTCTCACCCAACTATGGTTAATTTCTAACCACACCAAGGATGGAATATTCCCTTGGATATACTCTCTAACCTAACCATGGTTTACTCTCTTCTCTTCTAACTCAACCATGGTTACTTCTTAACCCAACACTCTTCCCTATAGAGGAATATCCCATGGCATATTCTTTTCTCTCTTATTATGCCATGTGAGGAATACCCAATATACCCCTACCAAACTACCTTTTCTCCTTTCCTACCCTTGGTATTTGGTTGTAACTTAAAGAAACTTCACAAAATGATTTTCTACTTGGCTATTTGAGTTGGTAAACCTTAGAGTTATTAATGTTAAGGTTTGTGTGTGAAGTACACTTGGGGGTTTAGCAAGATTAGGTATTTACAAGGTCCAACACCCAAAGTTGGGAAATCCTTACAGAAGCATGGCGCGCTGCCCACGCGTCGACGCGTGGGTGACGCGCCGGCCTCGGTATATTTTTCCCAAGTTTGGGTCTTGGTCTATAAATACCTCATCTTGGCTCTTGTATTCCTCACCCCTTGCCATTATTCTTTCTCTCTAAATTCTTTCTCTCTAATCCTCTAATTCTATCTTGTGTTCTTAATTATCACATTAACATCTATTGAAAGAACACATATCCTTGCAAGGGAAGAATCTCAAGAACTTAATCCACTCTTGTGATTGTGTCGAGGGTCTTCTTATCTTTACCCTTTCTACTACAATCGAGTCTCTAGGTTAGGTTAGGGCTTGGTTGATTTGTAAACATTCTATTCATTCGATTTAGTTGTTAGGGAAGTCTTGTGTCTTGGTGACCAAGCCTAGATCAGTGGGGATCTAGTTTGGGTTTGATACTTCCGGTGGGAAGTCTTGTTGGTAGTGGTCTTGGTGACCGGTTGTAAGCCGAATCACGAGATTCTTTAGGGTGGTTTCCGAGGTGCATAATACCATGGGAGTAGCTCCTTCTTTGTGAGCATCGATATTGGTGAATATCGGTGGAGTGAATTGTAACGGTTTGTAGTCCACCGATAGGATTATACTAGTGGAATAGTATCGTGTCGTGGATTCGCAACTAGACGTACGGATGGTATAAACCCCCCATCCCGAACTAGTATATATCGTGTGTCTCTCTTTTATCGCTTTATATACTTTGGTTGTATTTGTGGTTGTTTGGATTAAATTCTTCAACCACTTGGTTATTCTTGGCTTAAAGTTTTTAAACATCTAAAAAGCCAAAGAAACCCTATTCACCCCCCCCTCTACGCGCAGCCCTAATATAGTAACGGCCTTGGTTTAGTACATCTATTCCACCACGCCTTGATGAAGAGGCAAGGAGTTCTACAATTGGTATCAGAGCGGGATACTCAAGTTTTTGAGCATTAAAACCTTCCCGAGAAGTCGTTTTAAGTCAAAAACTTCTTTACCAACAAATCTATAATCCTAACTAAGATTTTTGGTAATGTTGAGTATAGATCCATGGCTCAAGAGAACTATGGTGAGGGGTGTTCTATGCAAAGACCACCTTTGTTCGAAACGGAAGGGTTTTGTTTTTGGAAAACCCATTTTGAGACTTATGTAAAGTCTAAAGATCTTGACTTATGGGAAGTCATCCAAAATAGAGATTTCGGTTTCATGATGACGGATCCGGAAACCAAACTAATGGTTGAAAAACCACTCTCGGAGCTAAAAGATGATGAACGGAAAAAGATGGGGAAGAATCAAGAAGCAAAAATGTTGATCTACAACGCTCTACCTCGAAGGGAGTTCGAGAGAGTCCATATTTGCAAGACCGCTAAGGAGATTTGGCGAACACTCATCATAACCCACCAAGGGAACTCACAAGTCAAATAGTGCAAGATTGATCTCCTCATACAATAATATGAGAAGTTTTCAATCGCTGATGACGAAACCATTGACAATGGTTTCACAAGGTTCAATGTTATCATCACAAGCCTTACGGCTTTAGATCCTAGCTTCTACAACAAGAACCATGTAAGGAAGTTTCTACGAGCACTTCCGGTGAAGTGGAGGCCAAAGGTGACAGCGATTGAAGAAGCCAAAAATTTGGCGGAGTTTCCTCTCGATGAGCTCATAGGCAACCTCAAGGTCTATGAAATGATCCTTGAGAATGACAAGGCTAGTACCAAAGACAAGAAGGAAAAGGTTAAATCTTTGGCACTTAAAGCTAAGGTTACCAAGAGTCGAGCTATTGTTGATAGCGATAGTGAAGAAGGAAGTAATGAAGAAGGCGATGAAGATGATGAAGAATACAACCTCATGGCAAAGAACTTTAGAAAGTTCTTTAGGAGAGGTGGTAACTTTAGGCGTGGTAATAGGTTTGGTAACCAAGGTAATAGCGGGAGGAACAACTTTGGTAGAAGTCGGGGTGTCGACAACAAGGGTGGAGATAACTCTAGGCGATCTCAAGCATGCTACAATTGCGGAGAGAAAGGTCACTTCATGAATGAGTTTCCTAAGCCGAAGGTAAACAAGGCTTTCTTTGGTGGAGCATGGAGTGATAGTGAAGACGAGGAACAACCAACTCAAGATGCCACATGTCTCATGGCACATGATAACTTTGAGGTTTATCTCAAAAGTGATCTACTACCGGATGAGTGGATAGTGGATAGTGGGTGCACTAAACACATGACCGGGAATAGGAGATTGTTCACTTCATACAAGGCGTATGACGGCAATCAAGTCACCTTTGGAAGCAAACCTAATGGCAAAATTGTCGGCAAAGGTAATGTCCTTCATGACTCCATAGAAATCACAAATGTTGAGCATGTTAATGGTCTTAATTTTAATTTGATTAGTGTTAGACAATTATGTGATGATGATTGTGAAGTTAAGTTTACTAAGGTTGATAGCACCATTAGTAAAGATGGTGTTGTTTTGGCCAAAGGCCATAGGAGAAACAACTTGTACACATGTAAGTTGGGAGATAACTCCAAACAACACATATGTCTCGCATACATGGTGGATAACTCAATGCTTTGGCATAGGAGGTTAGGTCACGCCAATATGAGGTTAGTTCACAATCTAGCTTCCAACGAGCTAGTAAGGAATTTACCAAAGTTGAGTTTTGAAAGACATTATTGTGATACATGTCTAGGGAGTCAAGGACAAACAATCAATAGAAATAGAAACGAAATAACAACTAATAGGGTGTTAGAGTTGTTGCATGTGGATTTGCATGGTCCATACCCTATCCAAAGTTATGGAGGAAACTTCTACAATTTAATGATTGTTGATGACTATTCGAATTACACTTGGGTGTTATTTTAAGTTTCTAAAGATGAAGTCATTGAAAGGTTTGATATTTTAAGAAAGAAACTTGAAAACCTACTTGATTGTTCTATTGTTTCAATAAAAACAAATCATAGTAGTGAATTTGATAAAATGCAATTTGGTAGCTTTTGTGAACAACATGGAATATCTTATCTTCACTTCTCAATCGCATGAGACACATCGTAAGTTAAGAAAGATGAGTCATGCAATGCTAGACGAGCAATCCATTCCACAAAAGTTTTGGTGTCATGCCCTAGATACCGCATGCTATATTTTTAATAGTCTATATTAGAAATATTTTTAACAAAACACCATATGAAATACTTAGGAATAGAAAGCCTTCATTGGAGTATTTTAGAGTATTTGGTTGCAAAGTATTTATACTCAACACCAAAGAATATCTCACCAAATTCGACCCAAAGTCGTATGAAGGTGTGTTCCTTGGATACTCTCAAACTAGTAAAGCATACATAGTGCTTAATAAGGAAACAATGAGGATTGAGGAATCTCTCAACGTGACCTTTGATGAGAGCATGCCCGAGCCTTCATTATCCCCTACGGTTGAGGATGATGTGATCAATGAACAAGTAGTTCAAGATCAAGAAAGGTCGCCGTCATTACAAGTTAATGTTTCGGATGAAGGCAATCCTAAGGAAGTGAGAGAAGCGAGGGGTCATCCTGTTGAACAAGTCATTGGCGACTTGAATAAAAAAACACTTAGATCACAAAACAAACAAACTTCGGTTTTGGCATGACATTTTTCAAAAATCCAAATTGGTTTGGGATAAGTCTAGATGTTCATGGTGGACATGCATCTTAAGAGAACAATCTTTTAAGATAAATTAAAAATCCAAAAGATCTTAGATCTTATGTGCTTATGTGATTAAATCTTTTGTGAAGGCATGGATGGAAACATTAATAATTGTGTTCCAAGAAGAAAAATATTTGTCAATACATTATTCAAATGATGGTTGATAATATTTAAGATTCTACATGTCTATACTATGTGCCTTGAACAAGAAAGTTTGACACAAATTATCTTGGTTCATCTCGATAATATTGATTATGTCAAATTTCCAAGATTAGATACAATATTGATCACAACTTACACTTGTGTTGAAAATACTATATCTAACTCTACTTGTTCACTTTATGTGAAATACATTTATGTTACATGTTTAATTAAAATGTTTGAAGATAATGTTTCTCAAGCATGGCTTGAGATATTTAGGTGCATGCACATTAAATTGTGAAACTAGCTAGCTTAAACATGTTCAACAAAAACACTCATCTCCTTTTGATTAACACTTCCCAACACCATGTGATTCAAGCATATTAGTTCATGATTTAGATGTGTTGAACATCTTTTCAAGCATCCAAGTACTTGGACTAAATCATGAACATGAAGAAACTCTTGTTTTCATACCTAACTCTTTCAAAACTTGCCTATATAAACCATTTGATACAATGCTCAATCCACACCATCCTTTCTTCATCTAAGCTCAACTCTAGCTAATCACCTAAAATGAGTAACTTTTCAAAAGGTGACAACAAAGGGAAATCCATCCTAGTTGATAAGGAACCAAACAATGAATGGGAAAATCCATCATGTGATGATAATCAAATTTTGAAAAACTATGTGACAAAGTGCTTATGGAGTGATCCCATATGGTACAAGATTGGGTACCCTCTCCCTCCCAAGCTTGATGCTTCTAATCATGACCATGCATGAAAGTGTAGATGTTGTGTAAAAACCATCAAAATTGAAAATGAACTCAAAGATCTCCAAGAGGAGTTGAGGGAGTTGCACCTTGCCTACAAGAACAATTTCATGATGTTAACTAATGTTGTGAAAGATCTTGCAAAATTTGCCACTCAAAAACGCAAGAAGTAATGTAGAACAACCATTGTGCTAGGTCATGAGTGATATAGTTGATTATCATGAGTAGGAATATAACTCCACTAGAATAATGTCTTGTTGTTGTATGTTTATGTAGTAGTTCTTGTTGTATGATCTACGTTTCATCATGAAATGAAATTGCTTGTTATCTATGTGATTATTTGAGCTCATTACATTTCGTGTCTCATGCTCAACAAATAGTGATTGGAGTCATATTGTACAAACTAGTATACATGTATTATTGTGGTCTAACCCATGTTGTAAGTATCCAAATGGTAACCTAACCCATTTTGGACTTCCACATGTGAGGATTGTTTGGTTGTTGCATGTTGTTGTGTTATGTAGCTAAGTCACCGAAAAAGGTGAGGCTCTTGACCTATGGATCCCCGCCTTGGAACAAGGGAGAGCAACATTCTAGGGGGAGCAATGTTCAAGGGGAAGCACATTCTAATGCCTATTCAAGCTTATTCGAAGTTCTAGTCCCGCCTTTTTGATTCGACAAAAGGGGGAGAAAGAAAGCAAGAGCGTGAAGACCTATTCAAGTTAAAGTGAAGACCTATTCAAGTTAAAGACAAAGGCTTCACCAAATTATAAGGCAAAGGTCAAGACGCAAGCTACATCAAAGGCGCGCTTTGTCTTCGCTAAGTTTTGTAATTTTATTTGCTTTCGATTTTTATTTGTCATCATCAAAAAGGGGGAGATTGTTGAGGCAACATTATCAAGATCTCCTTGCATTTTAATGATAACAAATAAACCATCGAAACACATAAAACAACAACCATTAGCCAAAATTCCCCGACCTCCATAACTGTTCCTGGCGCGCCACCCACGCGTCAACGCGTGGTTAACGCGCCAGGCTACTGTATGGTTCGGGACGAATTTTGAAAGTCGGCTTTCCCCTTACCCGACAAATGTGTATTTTTCAATACAGGTATGAATATGTTATGTGCTCAATTGAAAACACTCGAAACGACTTTTGGGATTAGAGAGATCCAACTTTCAAAGTACCCATTTACGGGAAAACCGCCAACTCAATTTTCTAACTCTCGCCTCTAGCCAAGGCTTTTCTAAACTTATGGAGCTTATATATTTCACGTAACAACATGTGAAAGCATCCATATACTCATATCCCGTGCTTACGTTTTCTCTAATCACGTAACGGGTTTACTCCCTTATTGGTCAAACTAAGTCAAAGGTTACTTTGCATAAATGCATCCTTTCCCGCATGGGATATGCTTTACAATTTAGGCAAAGCACTTAACTTGTTTACACCAATGTCTTAGTTGAGTACGTCGAGTTGTGGAAAAGTCACGAGTTATGAAGCTATGGATTCTCGACGTTGTGTTACTTGAACTTATAAGTAACCTATGATTTTCTCAACTCATAATCTTATTTGTCTAAATCTTTTCTTCTCAATGACAAAATGATTATTTCTTAAACACTTCTTAATCCTTCTTAATCTTCTATAATCTCATCTTTTTGCTAAAAACAAATACAACCAAATCCACCAAATCTCCCACAATCCTTCCCAAAATCTTTACCCAACATTCTCTTACAATATCCTCTTACACACCCTTACATATTCCCTTACACCTTGTACCTTTGTCTCCTCACATTCCCACACATAATATTCCCCTATTATTACCAATCTTCTACTCAATCTTTATACACACACATATACACACACTACCTTTCAAAATACACACACACACTACTCACAAACCCTCCAATACACACACAAGGCTCCCCATCATATCACTCTTACACATTCCTTACACACTTACATATATCACATCCACAACACCTTTACTTTCAAAATACACACACTTCACTCACAACCATCTCTTCTCTACACACACTATACAACTCACCATATCATCCCATATCTCATAATATATTCTCCTCTTTTACACAATCTCTTACACACTTACATATTCCATTACAATCCAACTCATATCCAACTCACTCACAACTCACTCTCTTCTCTATTTCTCACATGTCACAAATATAACCCAATCCAACTCATATCCAACTCACTTCTAACTTACTCACAACTCATATTTTCTCTATATTATCCACATGCCATATCTATCTCCTACACAACTCACTCAACTCACATACAACTCATGCCAACTCACACCCAACTCACCCATCCTCTAATTCCCCACATGGTAAATTCATCAAAGGCTCCTCTTCATCCTACCCATTGATTTCAAACTAAAACCATCTCAACCATCCATCCCATTCTTCCCCCCAAGGGTGGAATATTCTTTGGCATATTCTTTCTTAATCTAACCATAGTCCTTCTATCCCAACTATGGTTAAGCCCTCTACACACACTCTCACCCAACTATGGTTAACTTCTAACCACACCAAGAATGGAATATTCCATTGGATATACTCTCTAACCAAACCATGGTTTACTCTCTTCTCTTCAAACTCAACCATGGTTACTTCTTAACCCAACACTCTTCCCTATAGAGGAATATCCCATGGCATATTCCTTTCTCTCTTATTATGCCATGTGAGGAATACCCAATATACCCCTACCAAACTACCTTTTCTCCTTTCCTACCCTTGGTATTTGGTTGTAACTTAAACATACTTCACAAAATGATTTTCTACTTGGCTATTTGAGTTGGTAAACCTTAGAATGATTAATGTCAAGGTTTGTGTGTGAAGTACACTTGTGGGTTTAGCAAGATTAGGTATTTACAAGGTCCAACACCCAAAGTTGGGAAATCCTTACAGAAGCCTGGCGCGCTGCCCACGCGTCGACGCATGGGTGACGCGCCGGTCTCGGTAAATTTTTCCCAAGTTTGGGTCTTGGCCTATAAATACCTCATCTTTGCTCTTGTATTCCTCACCCCTTGCCATTATTCTTTCTCTCTAAATTCTTTCTCTCTAATCCTCTAATTCTATCTTGTGTTCTTAATCAGGGCCAGTTCTATCTTGTGTTCTTTCTCTCCCATGTAGTGGTCCAGATGGGCCTCCGCCGAGGGCAGCATATCCCAAGGGGCATTACCGGCCAACCCACATAGTACTTAGGTTAGGTTCTTTTTTTTTTTTTATAAAAACCCTCGCTCGCTCGCTCCCTGAGGCTCTCTGACTCTCACCACAGGTCAGGCTCACAGCCCACATCGGCGCCTTCTTCCCCTAAACCCTCGCTCACTCGGTCTCGCCTCTCCCCTAAACAACAGGCCACGGCTGCCTCCTGCTGCCTGCCTTCTTCTTCAAACGGCAATCGGCCGCACTGCAGTATGCAACGACTGTCTGGACTGCCCTTCTTCATCTTCCCCAATCCCTAGGTGTTGTCTTTCCATTTTTTCCCTTTCAAGTAAATTTTTTATTTTACTTTTTGCTATTATTTGCTAATTTACTTGGCATTACTTGGTATTATTATCTTATTTGCTTGGTATTACTTGGTATTTTTGCTTAGTTACTTGATTACTTGACATTCTTGTTTGTTTAAAAATATTTCCTAGATCACAACCATCCGGAACTCAAAATCAAAAAAGAAAGAAAAAAACAACAAGAAATTGCTCAATCTTTACATGGATTATTAAATAGATTTTTTTGTTAGACAAGAAAAAACCATTGAAAATCCTAATGAAAATATGGAAAATAGGATTGACGTTGGTGATCCTAATAACAATGTTGAAAATCTTGTTGATGAAGAACTTGCTGGTGATCCCAATTCTAATGATTTTGTGGAAAATCTTGTTGATGAAGAAGTTGTTTGTAATCCTAACTCTAATGACTTTGATGAGCCTCATGTTGATAAAATAGATTTGATTATTTTTGAGCTGAGTGTTTGGGATGGTATGAGTTAAAAAATGAAAGATTTGCTTAAAGAAAAGGGGGCCTATTAGAGATCCAAATATTGTTTTTCCATAAGATGAACAAAATAGACATTTTTCCTGTACTCATTACATTCGTAAGCTACGAAGTGATGAATCCTATGATCGAAAATGGTTGGTTTATTCCAAAGATTTGGATAAAGTTTTTTGTTTTTGTTGCAAATTGTTCAAAGTTGCTAGATAAAAAAGTCAATTAGCAATTGAGGGACTTAATGATTGGAAACATCGTAGTTATGCATTATCATTACATGAAAATAGTTCTGAACATTGGATTAACTTGAGAGCATGGTCTGAGTTGAAAATGAGGTTAGACAAGAACCAAACAATTGATAAGGACTTGCAAGAGTTAATCAAGAAAGACACCGTTCATTGGAAACAAATTCTGAAACGCATAATTGCTGTTGTGAAATATTTGGCACAATATAATTTGGATTTTTGTGGAACAAATGAAAAGCTTTATGAAGAGTCAAATAGTAACTTTTTAGGTGTTCTTCAAATGATTGATGAGTTTGATCCCGTCATGCAATACCATTTTCATATGATTAAAGAAAAAGAAACTCATTAGCATTATCTTAGTCATAAAATTCAAAATAAGTTGATTGAAATGTTGGCATCCAATGTAAAATGTGCAATTATTTCAAAAATCAAAGAGGCAACATATTTTTCTATCATTCTTGATTGTACTTCTGATGCAAGTCATAAAGAACAAATGACTTTGATTGTAAGATGTGTTGATGTCTTGAGTATTCCTATTAAAGTAGAAGAGTTTTTTTTTAGAGTTTTTGGTTGTAGAAGATACATCCGGTAAAGGTCTCTTTGATGTGCTACAAGATGTTTTGAAATCTCTTGATTTGGATATTGATTGCGTACGGGGACAGGGTTATGATAATGGGGCTAATATAAAAGGAAAGCATAAAGGTGTTCAAAGAAGATTACTTGATATAAATCCTAGAGCTTTTTACATGCCATGTGGATGCCACTATCTTACTTTAGTTTTGTGTGATATGACAAACTCTTGTCACAAAGCAAAAACTTTTTTTGGTATATGTCAAACGATTTATACTGTATTCTCTAACTCTACAAAACGGTGGAGCATTTTACTTGAATATATTGATGATTTGACTTTAAAGTATTTATGTGCTACTCGTTGGGAAAATCATGTTGAAAGTGTCATAGCAATAAAATCTCAACTTGGCCAAATAAAAGATGCCTTAATAAAATTAGCCAACATATGTGAAGATGAAAAAGTGTGTAGAGATGCTGAATCTTTGATAAATGGTGAACTTTTAAGTTTTGAATTTGTTTTAAGTTTGGTCATTTGGCATGAAATTTTATATCGAATCAACTTGGTTAGTAAAAAATTACAATCAAAAGATATGCTTCTAGATGTTGCGGTAAAAAACTTGGAAGGATTGGTTGTTTATTTTGAAAAATATAGAGACAATGAATTTGGCTTAGCTATTATTGAGGCTAAAGAAATGGCAGAAAACATTGGAGTTGAACCCGAATTTCCTCTAAAACGTTATGCTTGTAGAAAAAAACATTTTGATGAGATCCCAAATAGTTAAAGAGAACAACAATCTGCACAAAAATCATTTAGGACCGATTACATTCTAGTTTTAGTGGATATGGCGCTTTCTCAGTTAAGAAGTAGATTTGAACAGATTGAATATTTTGAGTCTAGATTTGGGTTCTTGTTTGATGCGTCACAGTTGGTCAAATTGAAAGATGATGAATTAAAGAAATGTCTTTTGAACCTTGAGGTTGCTTTGACACATGGTGACGATGTTGACATTGACGGGAAGTATCTATTTACAGAGTTACAAATTTTGCAGGGCATGATACCATCTGAAGCATACGAGGAAGAAAAACCTTGGACGTCTATTCAAGTTATGGAGTTTGTAAGGAAGGTGGATATGTTCCCACACGTGTTGTTTGCCTACAAGATTTTGTTAACCATACCAGTCACGGTAGCATCTTCCGAACGAAGTTTTTCAAAATCAAAGCTATTGAAGTCATATTTGCGGACTACCATGAGTCAAGAGAGGCTTAACGGGTTAGCAATTTTGAGCATCGAAAGTAAGTTTTTAGCGAATGTTGACTATGAGAGATTAATTGAAGATTTTGCTTCACGAAATGCAAAAAGACATTGTTTTAGGTGATATTATGTTTGTTTTGTTTTTCTGGGTTTTCGTATATGTCCGCCCATTGTAACTTTTCCTTTTAATAATAATTGGCGTGAGAATGAGCCGCCTAGCTTGACTATGTTCCAAACCCCTTCAAAAAATAGCGTTATTATTTTCTTAAATTAAGGGGCATATTTTTCGCTCTTCGCCCAGGGCATCCAAAACTATTGGACCGGCCCTGTTCTTAATTATCACATTAACATCTATTGAAAGAACACATATCCTTGCAAGGGAAGAATCTCAAGAACTTAATCCACTCTTGTGATTGTGTCGAGGGTCATCTTATCTTTACCCTTTCTATTACAATCGAGTCTCTAGGTTAGGTTAGGGCTTGATTGATTTGTCAACTCTATATTCATTGTATTTGGTTGTAAGAGAAGTCTTGTGTCTTGGTGACCGAGCCTAGATCATTGGGAATCTAGTTGGGGTTTGATACTTTCAGTGGGAAGTCTTGTTGGTAGTGGTCTTGGTGACCCGTTGTAAGCCGAATCACGAGATTCTTTAGGGTGGTCGCAATCATTAGTTTTGGAGAAAGGGTAGGAAAGGAGTCTGATACTTCGCATGAAATCAAAACTAAACACGTAACAATTACTACAAAATCATCATAATCCATGACAACACATGCATGGTTTGTCATGGATATATACACATAGCACTTATTATCATCTCAAAACACATAATCAAGTCATAAGGATCGCATAACCTCATATAATGACATATCACCAATATTCATTATATTTTCTTGAGATTCTTTGCATGGAAAGGATTCATAACCCAGATTCAAAAGGGTAGGAAAGAATAGGGCTGGGATTTTTACCCGAAGAATCGAATTTTAATAAGAACCGAACCGAAAAATTCGGTTCCGGTTCCGGTTTTTTTATTATTAACCGGTTCCGATTCTTAATTCGGTTCCTTTTTAATAATTCGGTTCCGGTTCCGGTTTCTATATTATGATGTTAGAAAAAACCGGTTTGGAACCGGTTCTATATATATTTTATATATATAATAATAAAAATAATATTATATATAATTTTTTACATAATATAGGTATTAAATAAAGCAAATTAAATGTATTTTGTTCAAAATATTACACATTAAATTCGATTTCTACTTAAAATTCGTTTTTTTTTACAAAATTCGGTTTTTTTGCACAATTCGGTTCCTAAAAGAACCGAAAAACCCGGTTTTTACACATTAAATTCGGTTCCGGTTCCTAATTCGGTTTCTAAAGAAAAAACCGGTTTTTTCGGTTTCGGTTCCTAATTCGGTTCCTGAAAAAAGTGGTCAAAAACTGAACCGGTTTATGTATTTAAAAACCAGTTCCGATTCTTTAATTTTTTACCAAGAACCGATCCGGTCCCAGGAAAGAATCAAAATAGTTAAAAACACATCCAGATTCATAACCTTAAAATCACCCTAATTCAGACGACACCCGATACTAAGAATTTCAAAGAAGGTATTTCGAATTAGGAAGATCATCATCTTGATTAAATGCAAAGTTGTGATTTGTTCAAGGTAAATACTTAATTTTTTTATGAGCCATTTAATTGATTTTTCTTAGTCTGATTTGTGTTTAAATTGGATTTAAATGAAGTTATTATATGGTGACAATAATATGCATATCAAGTGTTTGATAAAATACTGGAACGAAAATGTTTACGTTTTTGTGCTTTATCGGATTATAACTTGGATTTCTTTCTCATGAACACCCACTATTTTATAAAATTCTTGAATGAAACTTATGTTTAATAACCCGTTTAGTTTAGACAAAGCTATTAGCATGGTGACTGCGTATAATGAAGTACACAAAGCTTAGCATTTAATTTGCGACGGGTAACTAAGATGGAGTTATAAACATGTTGACGTTTGGTTTATTCTTTTTGGTAGTCGGGCGATATGCGAGCGACTTGATTTATAAAGCGTTGAGTGAAATCTTGTTGATAACCTTTGTGAAGAAATCCTTCTTTAATTTTTGAATCCTTTAAAGATAAAACAATAACAAGCATGTTATCATTTTTCTTTTGTTTGATTTAATTCAAAACATCAACACAGAAACACATCATCAAAAAAAACCTACCTTTGATATTTTATGAGAACTTGAAGTCATTGTTGCTTTGTGTTGTGGCTTTGCTCGAGCAGAATAGAAAACACAAGGAAGGTCGATTTTTTTATTTGGTTGGGCCGTGTTATTACAATACATCTTGGACTTGAGCTTATCTTTCTTAGGCCGCATAAGTTGACATTTGATTTATTGGATTGAGCTGACGATTTGTATTTCATCTTATCTAGCCGTGTTGTATAAACGTTGGTGTACGTACTTAATTATTTGTTAGCTGACATTTTTTTTATAAGTGGTTTGTGTTCGCTACAAATATTTTGGGTAAATTCTCGGGCATAATCTTTGATCACAGATTTATTCGGGTTTCATAAACGATAGAGGCTTGTATTTCCTCTGTACAATTCGGGATCACGGTTTTGATCAAGCATCAGGAATTATTGATTGGTTATTATTTTGAGTTGAGGCTATTCGGGCTCGTGTGAAGTTAACTCTTGTGATAAGTTATTGTGAAAGCATAAACGATTTACTAAGGCTCATTTGAAAACTCAATCTCGCACCTTTATTTTCTACAAGACCTCATCCTTCGTCACGTCATCAACAAGCTTTCTTTACCACGGTTTCTTCTTGATTTTGTAAAATCCCGCGAAAGAATCTATTTCTCGGTTTAAATCATAGAATTGTAAAATCCCGTGCACGGTGATATCATGTCAAATTCTTCAGATTCAGTCATATCTGAGATACTCAAATTGTACGACATGGTCGATGAACATACGATTCCCAACAAAGTACAACTGACAAACGTTCTTGAACAATTAATCATTTTTGAGTCAGATAATGCTATTATGGAATCTTCGTGCACGAAGTCACAAGAGAAAGAGTTGCATCAACCACAACAAGTGCATGATAACGCTAAGGATCGTTGCATGAAATGTTTTGACTTCTTCATTCACATCTCAAGGTTCTCTTAGTAAGAGATGGATCCATGGGAGGATACGAACGAGCCTTTGCTGCCCTCTTTGGTCAAGATGTGTAGACTTTCACAGGCACAATGATCATGAACTTAGATCAACTTGAACAACAACTTGACAAAGAAGAATTTCATGAAATTGGATCCATAGCTGCTTTTCGGGTGATCAACAGACAACTTCAATCATTCATTGATTCACGATTCACTGGGGATTATGACTTTGACAATCAAATGACGGAAAAGAGTTTTGCTGATTACACTGGAATCAAGGTTGACATGTTCATAGTCACTTTACTCCGACTCATGGGCAATGTTAAGAAGTGCATTAAGGAAAGAGCACAGCACAAACTTACGTATGATGACAAGATGAAGGCATGTCGGGTGAAATCATGTGATGGGAGTGTTGATTCGAGTAAAGCATCGGATGTTGGGTCTGTTGTCACTGAATGCAAAGAATCAGAGACTGATAAGCTTGACACTACCAGCAGTTCAGTAACTCTTGTTACACATGATATGGATGCAGATTTCAGACCGGTAAAAGAACATGTGTCATGTGCCAAGGTACCCTTAACTGACTGATCAACATAATGTGCTTTCTAAAGAACGGCAACATACTGATCAAATTAAACCCACTTATGACACAAATTTGTTGGAAAAGACTGATTGCATTACCACTTCTAATTCAACAAATATGAGTCATAAAGGGGGAGAAAGTGATCTGGATGCTGAACATGATGATGAGTCAAGCTCTTTGTTTACGGCTGAGACTTGTAAATCAAAAAAAGATATGGTTGATAAAGAAATTTTTAATGAACTTTCAAACAGATTTTTACAACTTGAAAAACATTGTATTTCACTTGAAATCGCAATGCAACAAAAGGAAGAAAGTTTTCAAACTAACCAACCATGTAAAAATCCAGAACTTCCTGACTTCCATGACTTCTTTATGATAAATGATTTAAAAGCTCAGCTTCAAACCAAAAGCTCGACAATCACCAACTTGAAGAAACATATCTCTGCTATGAATGTGAAAAGTAGTTTAGTCAGAACTAACAAGGACATTGATGCAACTAAGACTAGAATTAGTGAACTGTCAATCTATGTGGCTAAATTACTTAAGGAAAATAAGTCTTTGAAAAGGCATCAAAAGGATCTAGGTGACTCAATCAAAGAAATCAGGACTAAAAATGTAGAACAAACAATATCTTTGATGGCCAAAAATGATGAATTCAAAGCTCAACTTCAGGATAAGGGTTTCACAATTACAGCACTAAAGAACGAGCTAAAAAAAGCAACAGGGAATAGTGTGAACACTAAGTTTGCAAAACCATCAATCTTGGGGAAACCAGTTTTACAATCGAATAGAAACCAAGCAGTTGTTAGACAACCGAATGCGTTTAGATTTGAACGTCCAAAATTTTCTAAAACACGGTTTGCCTCCCAAGTTGATGCGGAACAAGTTTTGACAAAACCAGTCACTCCACATTATTTACCTATGATAACTGCTTCTAGCTCTGCTATACCTCAACAAGTAGCTACTCCAACTCCCAATTCCTCTAGGATTAGTTTGAGAATAGAGTCGAAACCAAGCATTAAGATTCTAAATTCTTATGATATAGATGACTTGTACGAGAACTATGATCTAGAAAAGGCTAGGAAAAGAGCACTACTTCGTAAGGATGGAATCTTAGGTTCACAACCTAGTAAGATGCCTCCTAGTTTATTGAGGAACACAGCTAAGTTTCAACCGGTTAAGTCTAGGATTTATAGTAAGTCATCTGCCATGCATAAAAAGCAAAACAAACCAGAAACTTCTCCTAGGTGGATACAAACTGCTAAATCATTGGAGATTAGGAATAACGATAAGTCTTCCACTATGCATAAGAAGCTTAGCAATCCTAGACCTTGCCATAAGTGGATTCCAACTGGTAGAATTTTTAAGAACGTCGGACTTAAGTGGATACCTACCGGAAAGTTGCTAACCGATGGCAATACCATGGTTGAATGTGAAACCCCCAAGGGTTTGGATACTGATGTCACTAACCCATATATATGCAATCAAGTTTGTAATGTTAGTGCAGGTAGTCCTTACTCAGTTGCAGGTACATCGATCATTCACTACATGAAAAGACTCAAAGTCTGGAGGCCTAAAGTTAGCATATCTCCTGCTTCAAGAGGTCTGGAAATTCAATGTTGATGTACGTCTGCAACGACGTCTGTTTACATTAGTTCAGGCCTCGTTCTTCATCGACTATGACGTTTGAACACTTCAGTTCAAGCCTCGGTCCTCAATGTCAACACTATGGCGTCTGTAGATAACACTTCAGGCCCTGTTCCTCAAATAAAAGAAAGGCGTACGCTTGAGTGCGGGTTATCTTCTGATGATGTGAAATGTTCTTGCTCCTGACTATTCTCATCAACAAGCTTCATACTTGTTCCACGCTCGTTCTGTCTTCAAGTGGATTACTTTCATCAGATTGTCTTTTTTTTTATTCACTCAATCAAAAATGGTATCCTCTTATGAAATTTTTGAGGGGGAGAAGTGTGGACAGTGGATCAACCTCTTATGCAATTTTTGAGGGGGAGAAGTGTGAATAAACTACATGTAGTCAAAAATGGCATCTTCATATGCAATTTTTGAGGGGGAGAAGTATGAATAAACTACATGTTGATTGATGCTTGAATTATTGACTCTCCTCTCCTCCAACACCTAATGTTCCACTAACTAAGGATGACTAATGTGACTACGGTGTTGATTGGGTATCATGCATTTGAGATTGAAGTTGACTTTCACAAAGGAGTGATCTTAGTTTATCGTGAAGTCGGGGTTGGTTGGATGAATGACCTTGAATGATAACTTGCTCGTGCTTAAGATTTAAGTTAAAGACCTGGTTTATCTAGTTACCAGCAGTCGAGGTGGATGGTTGAAGACCTGGTTAACTATCACTTATAGGAGTTACGATGTAATACTCAGTGTCACACGCCGATGACGTTGGGGATAATCACAAGAGGTGGTAATGTCTCATACTTTGGTTGGGTAGTCAGTACTTAGAGATTTGCTTAGAGCATAAATTCTCTATACCGTTCTTCCAACATTAGTGCAACTTTAAGTCACAAGAACGGGGAAATCTACTTCAGTTTCAAGTGTTTTCTCCATACGTGGTCATTTACTATTAGCCAGTGGAAGTGTAAAGAGGTTTAATTAGGGGTTGATCTATAGATAATTGTTGAAGAGAATTGTTATCGACATCTACTCATGGGGTATTGTTTCGTATGCTGCTTCCAGTTGATATATTTATGTACACTCAGTTATGATGATTCCGAGTGATCGTCATCATCATGGAGGGAGAAATGTGTACATCGGGGCTTTTATCGAAGAATTGGAAGCATTCTAATTGGGTTAAAGATGTCGGCATGACGTTCCCCAAACAAACCCGTGAAGAAGTTACAGATTATCAGTCTATGATCCATCTCCCACTGTGCATGACAAGATAAGAGACTGAAGACATTTTGGGCAGAATTGAGTAACACTTCTTCAACAAGCATCAAGGTTACAACAAGCGGGTTGTCAGTTTGGGAGGGAGCTTGTTATGTAATGGGCTTACTAATTGGGAGGGTGTAATAACCCAATTAGTGAGATTTTGTGTAGCAGTTGATTCTCACAGGATACATTAGAGCTAATTGTGTTCTTCTCACAAGATTTCAAAGAGATGTGCCTATAATGTGTTGCTGATTCTGAGGTATCAAAACCAGCAAGGGGGAAGGAGACATACATCCGAATGCATTACGAGTACATGTGATGAACTTAATACTTCTTCTTAACTGAAGTTATCCCGGGAAGACAAATGTCATAACCGCAGAGAATATCAATGTATTAACTCGTGGCGTTTGGTGTATCATTCTAACTACGTGGGGGAAGTGGTTTCCTAATACATGTGGTACGTATTACTTCATCTTTCAGTGGGAAGAAATATGAGAAGAATAAACTTGGTGTGTGAGATGATATTGCATAATACTTGATTTTAGCATGTAGTAATTTAATGACCTAACAGGGTATATTTTGAAAAGGCACTGGTTACTTATTTTACAGCCGAATGGGTAAAAATATGAATTGTTGGAACCGTTGAACCGAACGGGAAAAAAATATGAATAGTTGGTATATGTTGTATCGTGATATAGTTGAATTGTTGGTTTATATTTAAATGGTTGATAAGTATATGTTGTAACTGAATAAAACCTATGTGAATTTAACAAATTGCATGATGGTTTCACAAGTTTGTTATTATTGAAAAGTGTTTGGATTAAATAATTTGTTTTGTTGCATGAATTCTCACTAGGCCTTTGGCTGACCCAAAACTCTTTTAAAATTTTGCAACCCAGATGAGCTGCTTTAGGAATCAAGTGATTATTTGAGCCCGACTAAGAGTAGACGCTTCCGCAGATATAAGGTAAATTAGAGGATTTAACGCTCCGAAAAGGCGGGGTGTTACAATATTCTTCTCTTCTCTCTATGCCAAGTGAGGAATACCCATTCTACCCCTATCCAATTATCCTTTCTTCTCTTCTCTCTTTGATAATTGGTTTTCTTATAAACACTTCACAAAACATTTTCCAAATTGGCTATCTGAGTTGGTAAACCTTGGAATGTTTAATACTAAGGTTTAAGTGTGAAGTACTGATGTGTGCAAAACAGTCAGTCTAAACTAACAAGGATGTGGTCAATTAGGACAAACAGCCAGTGCACAATCTCCGTGGAGTACAATGTATTCCCGGGTCGTTAGATCCCAACGAGCTGTGCAATTGAACTTCAAAACGCTTTGTAATCGAGTGATTTGGACGGGAAAGGGTTATGAGTGATTTGAACTAAAAATGGATGGATTAAAATGACTTAAAAAATTGTGAAAAACCAGATTAACTTAAACGTTTTAAAACTAAAAACGCGCGTTCAATTTAATTAATTAATTAAACGCGCAAAATAAAAAGTAAAATCTAAGCAGTATTAGCCTATGAAATGTAAAAATGACTTTTTTTATAAACCTAATGATGAAATAAAATTTTAGAAAAAAGAAAATTATTTTTTTAACTTTTTAATTAATTATTATTAATTAATTACTAATTTACTATTTAATCTAATTTAAATTATTAAAAATATTAAAATTACCTAGAAAATTATGAAATTTTTTATAAATCTAATTAACCATTACAGGAATCCTAAAAAATTTATAAAAAGTTCCTAAAAATTATTAATACCCTAATTTAGATTTTATTTTACTTATTATTAATTAAAATCTAATTAAACTAATTTAATTCTAAAAATTAGCAAATGAACAGTGAGAATTATAAAACTTTTTCTAAAAATACTTTATACTAATTAAAACCTAGGAAAAATATAAAAAGGTACTATTGCTTAATTAAAATTAATAAAACTATTTAATTTACTATTATTAATTAATAATTAATTAAACTAATATTAATTATAAAATACTAAATCAAAAGAGAAAAATCTGAAAAAAATTCCTAAAATTACTCTAAGATGACAGGAACTTAAGAAAAATATAAAATCTAGAAAGTGCTTATAAATAAGCAGAAAAATAAGCCATGTGGCTTAAATAGAAGCTATTACTTATTTTATTTTTGGATTTTTCTGGTTTTTCTTTTTCAAAACTATTTTACTACTGATTTTAAGGAACTTTTGTGAAAACAAATTTGCTAAAGCTCAAAAATAAACAAAATGCAAGCTTAAAGTCTTGACGGTTTAGCTTGTATGGACTTTAAGCTTGGAAAAACCGTCAATAAGCTACAATCCTGATCAAAAGCTTGGAACAAGCTGAGGACAAGTGAAGTGAGCTTAAAAGAATCCAATGAACACAGAAAATCCTTTCTTTTAACAGTTGAGGGCACATCAGTTCAGGACTCTTATTTCTCTTGGAATCCAGGTCTGAAGTTTCCGTTTATTATTATTACGCGTGACCTTGATTGAATCATATAACTCTTTGTAATGTTGTTTAACTTTTGAATTTTCAGCCTGAAACCATTCAATATCACGATGCAACTTGTTTATGGTGTCTTGGTAGTGAAAATTCTGAGAATCTAATGGCGGTGGTATTTGGGTGTCAGTCACATTAGTCCTTGCAGACTTCAATTGTGCAATATGGCACCTCAACACCCGAATCAAGTTCAGTCCCCCGAAGTTGACTTTTGGACCGTCATGCTCACACTCTTTTGGATTAGGAGACTTATTCATCAGAGTTGCGGAAACGTTGTTGTTAGTCTCTTCATCAATCATTGTTGCACGTCTCTCTTCAATAATGATCTTCATTCTGACAGAGTTGTCAGTGTGAGCATGAGGTATGGAATGACACGATTCAGCTGGAATTGGGTATCATCATCTCCATCTTTATATGTTCCTGGCATAAAACAGTTAGCAATAAAGATAGAGAACGAATATGGCTTTGTCATTCGTTCTGCGAGGACAGACTATCCTCCGGTCCTGTGAGAACCGACCTGTGATCAGATAGAATTTCTTTTTAAAGAAGATTCTTCTTGACAGGAATTTCCAGCTTGTAGTAATGACTCTTCCAAAGAATCCACTTTGGAGTCATCATACTAAGCATGTTCTCTTACCGGAACGTCTCAAAGCAGACAGCACGATAGAGTGAATCGGTGAATTGATATTCACTGATTGATGAAAAATTGATTTATAGACATCACTCGCGTGTCACTTAATGAACAATTTTTGTGACACGACGAGCGTTTTATAGCTCGAATCATATTTCCATCAAAAATACTTTTGTTTGAAATATTATACACAATCAATGTGCTCGAAAAGAATTAGTTGGGTGAGCACACTGAAAGGTTTTTGCAAAAGTATACGTCAATCCATATCCTGGAACAAGGTCGATTCAGATAGAATCGCCCCATCGTTGCTTTCCAGTTGTCACTTGATCATTGATCCAATAAGGATCTCACATGTCACCTACCAAGTGCTTGAATGATGTTCGCTCTAGAAGGATTTCCATCGTCATTGTGAATATTTATATATCACTCGGATGTTCTGGCAATACCACAAGGATAATGCGTAGGACTCTAAATATTTTATCTTACTTTTCACATTGTGTGAAACAATAAGCATATTGAATTTGTGTCCTAGTGAGATTTGTGGATGATCTCGTGGCTCTAGACTCAATTGTGCGTTTTGATCCGCTCCTGGAGACTGGGGAGGCGTCTCCTGATTAGGTATCAACATAGCTCGCAATGAGCGGTCGATACATTATGCAGGGTTCCCCGTGAGAATGAAACAAGCTCTTTTGAGAGAACTTGAGTGGCTTGGAAGTTTAGTGCAGTGCGTCACTGGGTCCATGACGTCTTGTCTTCAATACTAGTGTTACTTTTAGTAACAACTAGTAGCATATGTATTGAACCCGGTTTCTGCCCTAAGGTTGAATAAATGGAGGGCTATTTCTTTTCACCCTTTTCTCATTTCATTTCTTTTTCATTCTCCAACCCCTTCAGTGCTTACCGAGACTTCACCACTAGAACCTTGAGTGTCATTATTAAATGACATTTCTAGAGACGTACATAATATTGATTACACGAGAGACTTGTCGAGAGAAGAATATTTTTGGATTTTAATATTTTTTTTATTTTTATGGATTTTATGGGTTTTATAATTTTCTATTTTTCTTTTTGTGATAAGATTATGTACAAGGATATTTGAAGCCATTCCATTACTCCTCAGTTCCTTCCTGAAGACGCTTAAGTGTATCAGGAGAGACTCTTCATGCCAAGACTAGGGAGAATGAACTCGAATCGCTCTTGGAAGTGCCTTAGTAAAGATGTCAGCCAACTGATATTGTCTTAACGAAGTAAAGCTCCACCACCCCCTTTTCAACTTGTTCTCTTATGAAGTGATGTCGGATGTCAATGTGCTTGGATCTGGAGTGTTGGACGTTGTTGCAGCACAGAGCAATTGCACTTTTGTTGTCACAGTACAGAGGGACTTTGTTGAAGTTGAAGCCATAGTCAGAAAGTTGAGATCGCATCCAGAGGATTTGAGAACAACAAGATGACATGGCTATGTATTCAGCCTCGGTAGAGGATATTGAAGTGCTCATCTGCTTCTTAGATGCCCAGCTCACTAGTTTGCTTCCAAGAAATTGAGCACCACCTGACGTACTTCTCCTTGTGTCTTGACACCCCGCATGATTGGCATCTGCATATGCAGTCAATTCCATTGCTGTTTCCTTAGGGTACTAGAGACCCATATGAGTAGTTCCCAAAAGATACCTAAACACTCGTTTAACCGCTTCCAGGTGTCTTTTGGTGGGTTTAGACTGATATCGAGCACACATTTACCCAAGGACATGTCATGAATGCGGGAGCCCGGATCATTTTCGAAACACGTGTCCTAAGCTGAATAGGGCACAAGGGCTAGTGCAGAATAACCCGAATCAAGCCTTAGCAACTGGTGGAACAAACTCAAACCGTGGAAACAATGGCAACCCAGCTCGCGGTCGGGTATTTGTGATGAACGCCGAAGAAGGACACCATGAACCGAACAACATGACGTGTACGTTCCTCTGAAACGAGCATTAAGCTATCATACTATTTGATTCCGTTTCCGATTATAGATTTGTTTCTATCAAATTCATGATTTTGTTAAAGGTGAAACCTAGTGTCCTAGATCTTAGTTATGAGGTTGATATAGTGTATGACCAAGGAGTAGAAACCTGTAAGATAGCTCAAATTTTCACCACCTGGTAGCAAGATCATTGGGACCTGAAATGTCGTTCGTTCGTTTTTGAGCAAACCCAAACTTTAACGAAAATTTTCTTTTTCTTAAAAAAAAAGTAAGCTTTTTAACAACTTTTAACTTAATTTCATGTCAGTTCTTGTTTGATGAGATGTGAGATTAAGTTAAAGGTTGCTACTTAGCTTAAAAATTTTAAATGTTTTTTTTTTTGGCTTAAAACGGACGAGGCATTTCATGAAACCTAATCACTCGATAGTTACCCTATTTCATTGTGCCTAGTAAAACGAGCAGAAACTCAAAGATACCTCGCATGCATAAGAATTCCCTGGAGTACTTCGTAAAGACCTAACAGGATTCACCCCTCCATGACGAATTGAGCTTCTCATAAACTTGACTTTCGGAGCGGAACCAATTTCATGATGCGCGACAACGTTCAAAGTATTTTACAGCAGTTACTTTAAGTTATTGTCGATAGATGTGGGGAAACCCTAGCATGCCACCTGATCCGCCTCCGCCTCCTGGCGCCGGAGATCGCCCCAAAAAACGCCGATCACATCCTGATGATTTCCACCCTCCAGATGCTCCGATGACTTTCTCGGCAGGAACGTCGTGGGCTGAGAAGCTCTTCCCAACCAAAGCAAATGATGATTTTCAATTTCTGGAGAATGAGTCTCCAGAGATGGACATGGTAAAACTTCATACCTCTGATAAAGACCGCCCCCTACCAGAATTGGTAATTGAACCAGAATTGTTGAATACTATCAATGAGGAGTGGAGTAATGCTATTATTCTCAAAATACCAGGACGTCCCTGGAATGTTGAATTATTACGACTTCGTATTGAGAAATTATGGAGTTTGCAGGGAGTTTATGAACTTCTTGATGTGGGGAATAATCTTTTTATTCTCAAAGACCTTGATGGAAAAAAGAGAGAGGAAATACTCACGGCCGGTCCTTGGCAGATCGCCGGACAATTCATGGCTCTCAGGACATGGTTTCCTGATTTCGATCCAGATTCATATAAGGTGGATACGGCGATCACGTGGGTGAGAATTAATAAGCTTCCACCACAATTCTACAGGGAGTCCATCCTGCACCAAATAGCAAAAGGCCTTGGCGATCCGATTAAGGCGGATGCCAAAACTTTCTGGCTCATGAGAGGAAGATATGCCCGTCTCTGTATACGAGTTGATCTTTCAAAACCCTTAGAACGGGCATTAAGATCAATGGAAAAGTTTATCGTGTCATTTATGAAAACTTGCAAACTCTTTGCTTTTCGTGTGGCATGAGGGATCATACGAGGCTCTTTGCCCCAAGAAGAAGGTTGCGGCCATGAGATGGAGATGGACGGCGAAATGTTGATACTCAAGAACGAGGAACATATGCATGACACGCATGTACCTACCGATGATGAGGGTTTTGGACCGTGGATGCTTTTGTGAGAAAATCATTAAAATGTTGACTCGAATCCGAATTGATTAAACCGAATTCTAAAGCTGCGGCTCAAAAGAAGAAATCGGTGCTTCATTTCCATCGGGCGAGCAGTCGATGCCGGGAATGGGGAAGTCAGTCTCGAAGCCTTCGTCTCCGGTCTCTACTCCGCTACGGAATGTTAGCAATTCCAGACATGTCCCCAGGAAGGAGCCACCAGTAAATCTAGCTGGAAATTCTTTTGCTATCCTTAATGACACGGACAAGGAAAATGAACTCCCTTCCTTATCTCGGTTTAGCTCAGGCTCCCGGATTGGGCAGATGAAAGAGCTGGCGAGAACACGCAGAGTCAATACTCCTAGCCAGGGAACGACAAATGGTCCGAGACCACCTTTACAATCTGATAAGGAGTATATGGCGTCCAGTTCACGGTTGTCAGATGACCAGGCAAACACTGACACTTGTTTTCCAGACATTTCCTAATGAATACATCTCTACGTATTTTGACATGGAATGTTCGTGGGGTTAATAATGATGATTTTCGCTTGAGTTTTGATATGTTGAGGGCTACGCACCGCCTCGATATTTGCTTTCTTTTGGAAACTCGGGCTGATATGGCTACTTCTAATGATATTATTCGATCTTTGGGTTTTACTGGTGGAGTTGTGTCCCCGTCGGATGGTATGTCGGGTGGTCTCTGGATGTTGTATGATGCGGAGACGCTTAATGTTGATGTTGTGGCTAGCGATGATCAATGCATTCATGCAATTGTGGATACTCAAACGGAGCATTGTTGGAGGATTTCTGGGGTCTATTCTAAACCAAATGGGCAGGATAAGTCTCGGCTCTGGTCTGATTTGAAACAGTACAACTTATTACATCAGGATCCTTGGCTTGTCACAGGGGACTTTAATGAGATCTTATACATGAGTGAAAAGAGAGGGGAGCGACTCCGCTCTTTCAGGAGATGTCAAAAGTTTCGGGACCGACTTGATGATTGTGAGTTGATGGATCTTGGCTATCAGGGTCTCCCTTTCACGTGGAATAATGGACGCATGGGGCTTGGCCGTATTTTGGAGTGGCTTGATAGATCGCTTGTGAATATTAGGTGGAAGGAGTCTTTTCCAAATGGAATTACTCTGAACTTACCACGTACATATTCTGATCACCATCCAATTCTTACCTTGTGCCATGGCCCGGATCCCCCGAGAGTGAAACCTTTCCAGTTTGAATCTGCATGGCTTGTTGATTCTAATTGTGATGAGTTGGTTCGTGCCCACCTACAGGAGAATAGGGTTCTGGACTCGGCAATTGTGACTCTCCCTCCTATACTCAAGAAGTGGAACCGGGAATGCTATGGGAACATATCCCGCAGGAAGAGACATCTTCTTGCACGTATTGTTGGTATTCGAAAAGCTTTGGGTGATGGTTCTTCATCGGAATCTTTGCTCCAACAGCTCGAGACGGATTTAATTTGCAATTTGAATGTGACTTTAAAACAAGAAGAGGTGATTTGGCGACAAAAGTCTCGGATTCAGTGGATCAAGGAGGGGGATAAGAACACAAATTTTTTCCACTTATCCACTATCCAAAGAAGACGCAGGAATGTGATCTCTGCCCTTAAGATTGATGGGCGGGTGTGCGGCCGGACATCCTTAAATCTCATGTTATTGGTTTCTACAATAATCTTTTTAGTGGAAATGCCTATACGGGACGGAGGCTTGGTCTTTGTCCTTATCAGGCAACCCTTTCAGAGGATGATAAAGCCAGTCTTCGTATTCCTTTGGATATGACGGAGTTGAGGGCGGTTCTTTGGAGCTTTCACCCTAATAAGTCGTCGGGACCGGATGGGTTCCAAGCGCTCTTCTATCAACACTTCTGGTTGGATTTGAAGGATCCCCTTTTGGCTATGGTTAAGGAAGCTCTCGAACATGGTTATTTTGGGGATGGGATTGGAGATTCTTTTATTTGCTTAATCCCGAATGAGCAAGCGCCGGATTTCATTTCTAAATTCCGGCCTATTACTCTCTGCAATATGACCTATAAAATCATCACTAAGGTCATCACTTCGCGACTTCGAAGTATTATGCCTCAGATAGTCGCCCCTACCCAAAGCAGTTTTATCATGGGACGAGGCACCCATGATAACATCAGATTAATTCAAGAATTGCTGCACTCTTTAAAAAATCGTAAGAAGTGTAAGGTTGGCAGTATGGTGGTGAAATTGGACCTTGAGAAGGCTTACGATAAGGTGAGTTGGGCTTTTGTTGAAGAAACACTGGCCTTCTTTGGTTTTCCTCCATAAATTACAAGACTCATCATGTTTTGTGTCCAACACTCTCACCCGCGGATCTTATGGAATGGGGAGTCGTTGGAATCTTTGACCCCCACTTGTGTACTTCGCCAGGGTGATCCTCTATCACCATATCTTTTTGTACTCTGTGTTGAGAGGCTTTCGTATTTGATACATGAGCAGGTTGATAGAGGGAAATGGCAAGCTGTGACCGCTTGTCAAGGGGGACCGAAGCTCTCACATATCTTTTTTGCAGACGATCTCCTTCTTATGGCTAAGGCTACAACAAAAAATGCGAGGTGTGTTGATCATGTTCTCACTGATTTCTGTGAAGCATCAGGACTCAAAATTAGTAAGCAAAAATCACGAGTCTACTTCTCCAGAGATAGCGGTCTTAGTGGCAAGAGGCAGATCAGTGGAATTTTGGGCTTCGATATCACGGGTTCCTTGGGTCGATACCTTGGTGTTCCTCTTATTCATGGAAGAGTTACTCCACAAATCTTTCGTGAGCTAGTTGACAAAGTGGAGGCTAGGTTATCCACCTGGAAAGCTAAGCTTCTTTCACATGCGGGGCGCACAACCTTAATTCAAGCTGTTGCATCGGCGATGCCGAATCATGTAATGCAGGCGCACTGGCTGCCCACAGAAATTTGCAATCAGTTGGATAAACTCAATCGTACCTTTCTTTGGTCTTCTGATGAACCAACGCAAGCTCCATTTAGTGGGATGGTCAAGGGTCACGAAAACCAAAGCAGAGGGTGGACTTGGCCTACGTACAGCTAGACGTGCTAATACGGCACTCCTAGCGAAGGAGGGATGGCGTATTATGGTAGGTGAAGATGGGGTCTGGAGACAGTTTTGTAGGAGCAAATATCTCAAACATAGAAATCTGTTGGACTATGAGCTTAAGGGTTCGGAGTCTAATTCCTTCAAGGGTGTTGTGAGGAGTTTGCAAGCAACTTAAGGGCCTTTTTGGATGGCGCATTGGTGATGGCAGACAAATTTCTCTGTGGTATGACACTTGGCTTGGTCATGATACTTTGGAGGATCTGCTAGATGGTAATGTCGTGGAGGATGATATTTTTGCCAAAATAAGTGATGTTTGGAATTGTGAAGAGGGATGGCGACTTGACAAGCTTGCAACTAACATTCTTGTGCATATTAGACAGAAAATCATAAATCATCCTATGCCTATGTCTAATACAAGTTCGGATAAAAGAATTTTCCTCGGGGCTACCAATGGGAAGCTGTTGTGTAAAGCAGCTTATACTGCCCTTGGTACACGTTTGGACACTCAGGCTGTGGGGATGAATGCAAAATCCGGTTCGTGGATATGGAAAATTCGAGGTCCAGTCAAAGTTCGGTTTTTTATTTGGCTTGGGGTACAAGAAAGGCTTGCAACAAATCTGCTGCTACACCAAAGGCAAATTTTGGCTTCTAACATGTGCATTAGATGTGGTGATGGTGTAGAAAATGTGATACATTTCTTTGAGAATTTGTCGGGATTCTATGAGGCTTTGGGAATTGGTGGTTGAACTTGTCCATTGGAACAGTTTATAAATGCTTCGGAGGAAAATTGGATGAGTGATAACATCGGGAGAATGCATTTCGGGAATCTTGTTATACCGCTTGCATCTTGGGATGTGGTTTTATTGCGGTGATTTGGAAAATTTGGCGAGCCGGGAATGATGGTTTTGGCGGAAATAAACTCACTAGCTCGGCCTTCATGTCACGCCTGAAGCGAGTTGATTTTGGACATCATTGAAGCCTCTTTCGTGAGACGTAGAAGAGGTACAAGCTGCATCTACATACTTTGGGTAAGACCGCCATACTCATGGTTTAAACTAAACACCGATGCGAGTTGTTCTAAACAAAAACAATGTTCGGCGGCGGGTGGCATTCTTAGGGATGCTGATGGAGTTTGGCAATGGGGCTTCTCTCTTAAGCTTCAACCAATGGAAGTTGACTTGGCAGAACTTCTTGCCCTTAGGGAAGGGCTACGCCTCGCCTGGGAACGTCGGCCATGTAAAATCGTGACAGAAATTGACTCAGAAGTCATTTATAATCTTTTCTTGGATAGAAATACTATTGATCATCACTGGCATAATCTTTTGGAGGATTGCAGGCGGTTGAGTAGAAATCCTTGGGATTTTGAGTTGAAACATACTAGGCGAAATGGCAACATTTGTGCTGATATGCTTGCGAAAATGTGACATGATGTAGATGGGCTTCATCTTTGGGCGGAGCCTCCACCTAACATCCGGTCACAGCTTCTGATCGATCAGACGGAGTCTCTTCCGGCGCAGGAGACAACTAGCTAGTTTTGTTTTTTTCTGATGGAGCAAAAAAAAAAGTATTTTACAGCGATGTATCAACATATAATAAAAACGATAGATAGTGGCAAAGGTGGTGCCTTTTTTTTATAAAAACATGGATGACACAACTCACATTTTCGCTACAAAGCGACATTTCTGGCGGTTTTGTCTTTTTGTCCGAAAGTGGTAAAACCAAGCTAACCGCTACTCCAAATGAACTAACCGCTGCCAAGAAACCTTAACAGTCGAGCTAACCGCTAGAATGAAACTCAACCAAAAATCAATCAAACTTCAATTCTATGAACTATATTGTTGGAATATTTATTCCACACATTATTTAATTTGTGTTTTGATGATTAAAGTTGCTAAACTACAAAACAACATCGAGGCGAAGCAAAACGGCGAAGGCATTTAAGACGCAAAAATTGCAACTGGATCGCATTAGCGCACGCTAAGGAACATATGTTAGCGCACGCTAACGAGTCATTGCATTCCGGCTGAGTATCGAAGTAAGCTGCAGTGAAGTCAGCAGATGGATAGCGCACGCTACACTCTATTATTAGCGCACGCTACCCTCTATTATTAGCGCACGCTACAAAGGATGATTAGCGCACGCTAAGATGTTTGAATCTAGTCAATCCGAACGTTGGGAAAAGCAGGTCAAAGTCGGATATCAAGCGGTCACTTTGACAATCCATGCGGATATATTGGATTAGCGCACGCTACGAGAGGAAGTGGTAGCGCACGCTAATCGTGAGCGGTAGCTCCGGATGAAATATAAAGTGATTAACGACGCTACACGAAAGCCTTTACGTGCGCTAGAGCAAAAATGTGCGATAGCGCACGCTAAGAAGGAAGGCTAGCGCACGCTAGCTAGTCATTGGCGACAACGGCTAGTAAGGAGGAAGAAGGCTATAAATACCAAGGAGTTGGTATTATTCCATACAACAACATTGAGCAAAGCATACATACGTGTTATATCATTGTAAACATTATAGTTGTTGTTCTTGAGCTTAATTAAGAGTGATTGAGTGTTATACACAAGATCATACACGAGCGATAAAAAGAAAAGATACGATTTGATTCGGTGTTATTAGGATCAAGGATCCGGCATTGTTAGAATCACAATCGCTATCTTAGTGAGGTTTATCTAGTACCGATAGAAAGCTAGAGTGGTTGATTCCTTATCGATAGAAAAGGAAAAGCGGTTTTACTCGGACCGATAGAAGGCGAGCTTGTAGCAGTAATCCCTTGACCGATAGAAGAGAGGCGTAGAGGTTTTGATCTTAAGCCTAAGGAAAAAGATACATCGAGAGAGGGCGTAGGCTTCGTTAATAGCCGAACCTCTATAAATCCTCGTGCCCTTTATTTTCCGTAATTTACTTTAGCTTCCGCATATAACGGCGCAAATATCCGATTTGGTACCCAACAATTGGTATCGAGCGATACTCAATACGCGGCTTAACATCAGGAGAAGATCCAAATGGCGTTTCAAATCTCTCCGGTAGAAGGCCTTGCTCTCAACCGACCACCATTTTTGATGGCGCGAACTTCATGACTTGGAAGAAGAAGATGTTGATATTCATTCGAGCTTACGACATCGAATCTGTGGAAAGTGATTTGTCTTGGTCCAAAAATCCCAATGAATTCCAATGATGCGCTTAAAAATTTTGAAGAATATGACGACTACGATTGGAAAAATGACCATTTCAATTGTAAGGCAACTCAACTTCTTTATTGTGCCTTAAATCAGGAAGAACACAACCGGATATCATCGTGTGATAGTGCCAAAGAAATGCGGAAAATGCTTGAGGTAACACACGAAGGTACGTCTCAAGTCGAAGAGGCGAAGATAAACATGCTCCTTCATGATTATGAATTATTCCAAATGAAGGGCACGAATCCATCTCGATTATGCTCGACCGATTTTGGTCATCACTAATGGATTAGCATGTTTTGGAAAACCACTTTCGAGTAGTGAGAAAGTAAAGAAAATCCTCCGTTCACTACCTCGAGAATGGGATGAATGCAGTTACGGCAATAATGGAATCCAAAGATTTAAATACTCTCGATTTTAGTGCTCGTTGGTTCTCTTATCAACTACGAGATTGTTCTAAAATCTCGGAATGCCAAACCAAAACCGAAGGAGAGGTCGATAGCCTTCAAGGCTAAAATGTCGAAAAAGAAAGAAGAAACCCGGTGGGACGAAAGTGACGAAGAAATGGCATATTATGCCAAAAATATTAATAAGTTCCAACACTTATTAAACCGGAGAAAGAAGGACATTCAAGCGGGCGAACCTAAGAAATTCGACAACACTTGTCGATTATGTGGTAAACCGAGGCCACTTTGCTAAGAAGCTGTCGAGTAAAGCAAAAGGAGGTTCTAATCGCAACATGGAGCGGCGAAGATCCGATGAAGATTTTCTTGAACAAAATAATCTCGCGCTCATGGCGGAGTTCATTCGACGATAGCGGCGTCGAAAGCCAAGTAAGTAATTCTTACGACGAACTTTTGAAGCATTGAGTTACTACATACGGACTATCAAAATGCTTTAAATGAAATTAAATCCCTCAAGTCTAAATATAAAACTTTGGAAATTGAAAATTCCAAAATACTTGAAAAAGGGCAATTTGTCGAAATTGATCATTCGAAATGCCTTGAAAATGAAAATATTTTGAAAAATGATCTTTTAAAAGTTCAAGATGAACTAAAACTTTTGACAAAGAAATTTTCGTGCGGCAACGATAAATTTGAACAAATGTTATGTGTTCAAAAATATACTCTAAATAAAGAGGGGTTAGGATTCAAATCACGTTCGAAAAATGAATCCGTCAATTTCAAAATACCCCGATGTGAAAAATGTTTGAAAATTGGGCATCACATTTCAAATTGCAAAAGCCCAAAACGGACGATAAAAATTAAAAAGATTTGGGTTCCTAAAGGAACAAACGTTTCAAACATCGTCTATGTTTCAAAAGAAAAACCAATTATCGGTTGGATCCCCAAAAATAAATTTTGACAAATGATATTTTACAAAGGGGAGAAGGAAATAATATTTTCGGGGAGTTTATACCCTTATTAATGCATAAATTGGTATCATGCATATTTATATTTCATTTGGTATCCTTTATATTTTTTTACTTTTTGATGAAAACAAAAAGGGGAGAAAGATATGAATTGAGATAAAAATGATAAAAATGAGAAGGAGATGAAGAGGAGATAAAAATGAGAAAAATCGAAGAAGTCGAAAAGAAAAGAAAAGCATACAAATAGGGGAGTTGAAAAAAATTGGAAAGCGAAAAGCAGCGGAGTTGAAAAATGAAGAAGTCGAAAAGAAGAAAAAGAAAAGAAATGGAGAAACTAACGAAGCGATCAAAGCCGAAAACTTTGATTCGTATAAATATCTGAGATATTATTTTTCTGATTATCGATTCAAGGGTTGTTTTGTAATCATCAAAAGGGGAGATTGTTGGAATATTTATTCCACACATTATTTAATTTGTGTTTTGATGATTAAAGTTGCTAAACTACAAAACAACATCGAGTAACAAAGCGGCGAAGCACGAAGACGCAAAAATTGCAATCTGGTGCATTAGCGCACGCTAAGGAACATATGTTAGCGCACGCTAACGAGGAGTCATTGCATTCCACTAGTATCGAAGTAAGGCTGCGGTGAAGTCGGCGGATGGATAGCGCACGCTACACTCTATTATTAGCGCACGCTACCCTCTATTATTAGCGCACGCTACAAAGGATGATTAGCGCACACTAAGATGTTTGAATCTAGTCAATCCGAGCGTTGGGAAAAGCGGTCAAAGTCGGCATATCAAGCGGTCACTTTGACAATCCATGCAACGGATATATTGGATTAGCGCACGCTCTGAGAGGAAGTGGTAGCGCACGCTAGCTTATTAAGCGGTAGCTCGGGTGAAATATAAAGTGATTAACGCACGCTACGAAAGCCTTTACGTACGCTTAGAGCAAAAATGTGCGATAGCGCACGCTAAGAAGGAAGGCTAGCGCACGCTAGCTAGTCATTGCGACAACGGCTAGTAAGGAGGAAGAAGGCTATAAATACCAAGGAGTTGGTATTATTCCATACAACAACATTGAGCAAAGCATACATACGTGTTATATCATTGTAAACATTATAGTTGTTGTTCTTGAGCTTAATTAAGAGTGATTGAGTGTTATACACAAGATCATACACGAGCGATAAAAAGAAAAGATACGATTTGATTCGGTGTTATTAGGATCAAGGATCCGGCATTGTTAGAATCACAATCGCTATCTTAGTGAGGTTTATCTAGTACCGATAGAAAGCTAGAGTGGTTGATTCCTTATCCAATAGAAAAGGAAAAACGGTTTTACTCGGACCGATAGAAGACGAGCTTGTAACGGTAATCCCTTGACCGATAGAAGAGAGGCGTAGAGGTTTTGATCTTAAGCCTAAGGAAAAAGATACATCGAGAGAGGACGTAGGCTTCGTTAATAGCCGAACCTCTATAAATCCTCGTGCCCTTTATTTTCCGCAATTTACTTTAGCTTCCGCATATAACGGCGCAAATATCCGATTTGGTACCCAACATATATAACCAAACCAACTGAGAAACCAAGTAGATATAACATCACTAGTCACAAAAGTACCATCAAAACACACCATATAACAACAATAAGCTCAAACCAATAGATTATATAAGAAACTTAAACTAACTAATCAAAACACACAAATAACACTCAAATCCGAATTTCTCAAGCCCTAGAATGTAACCATGGCTCTTGATACCACTTGTAGGTTATTCATAACATCACAATCAAGATCCAAGGTGTGTTTGGTTCGTTGTTAAGGTAGAGAGAGAGAGGATGCTTTCTAGAGAGAGAAAGAGATGAGATAAACTAGAGAAGATTAGATTAAGAATTGCGAGAAAGCACCAACCCTTCCCACACTTGGGAAGGGGTATTTATAGTCTTTACTAATACTTCCCCAGCGGGCTGTAGAGCGGGCTGACAGTGGGTAAGACCCGACCCGACTACAAAGATATTAACTAATACTAACTACGTACTAACTAGTGTAATATATTCTACGAGCTACATCTATGCTATTACATGAGCGAGGAGACCGAGTCTTCCCTAGGAATATTTGTATTCCTAACAGGTTTTTTAAAAAAAAATGCTTGAATATGATGGAGTGGCGCGGTGCAGTTATTTTGGTGCGGCTTTTCGGTGAATCGAACCCGCACCACAAAATGCGGTTTTTCTATTTTCAAGAACCGCACCGTCGATTTTGTTGTGGATCAGTTTTTAGGCAGTGGATTTTGCGTTTTTTTGTGGTTTGTGATGCAGTTCCTGCTCACTCCTACCAAATTATAAGTCCACTTTTAATTTGCACAAAGTTTAAGAAATTTCCACTAACTACACTATTAAGAATAATGAACTATGTTTATACAATTAATGGAGACTATTGCATCATATGTACAAAACTAAAATCTCGTTTATTTTAATAAAACAAGATTTGTCTAAGTGTAAAAAGCTGGTTGGCCTATAAAATTAATTAAAGGAAATAATTAATACATTATCTGCATAGAGTGAAGCTAGATTTAGTTCCCCGAAGACAAAATCGTATGGTGCCATCAAAGGTTTGATATGAGACAGCTCATATTTTAGTCATTTCATGGCTTTTGACGAGACAACTCATATTGGTCCATGTTACTACCATTAACTTTCACTTAATACTAATTCTTTTGTTTCTTTAATCTTCAATATTACTGAATCTTATAGTACTACCATTAATTCGTGAACCAAATACTTTTTGTTATTGTTTCATTTAAATTACAATGATACTTTGAGTTTAAGGTACTTTCAAAAAGGAAATTGCTTTTTTTTTTTTTGATGTTTTAATTTTAATTATTTTCATTCATTATCCAGGTTCAATCTTTAGGTTTTTGTTTCAATTATGTTTAAAACTTTTTATAAAATTTTATTTAGGGTTTGGTTTTAATTAGGGTCAATTCGAATCCGTGATTGTCTCCCTTTCGAAACCGATTTTGACCTTCCATAATATTTATTCAACATCATTTTGAATACATTCCATAATTATCCGGAAATATGATTATTATTATTATTGATGATTGTCAAAATCAAATCAAGCAAATCACGGATGATTTCAAAAGTTCAATTTTCTAAACCCTATATTCACAGTATAAATAAAACACCTAATCATACTATCAAAGCATCTTCCTCATCATCCCACATAAAAAATTCAAATCGATGAATAAGTTTTCAGGCAAAAGAAATACCCCTAAATTAAAATGTGTAGGCGACATCATAGATTAGGGGAAGACATAAATTAAAAATGCTTGAATGGGAATAAGCAATTGCTGCAACCAAACAGAATGATAACAACAACTGAGAATGAATGAGCACCCGGCCCATAATTGGAATAAACAGTTGCTACAACCAAATAGAAAGATACATAACAACTGAGAAGGAAAGAATGAGCACCGGACATATTAATCAAGGGTGGAGGAGAACACCTTTGAGCACAAGATGTATATAAGAAGGTGGCTAATGATAAAACCAGTGCAGCAAGCATTAATAATAACATGGCTTGGCTTGCAGAGAGATGTATGGACTTAAAAAGAATACTACAACTGCAATCGAAGCACTCTGCCAGAGCTTCAGTTGTCGACGGAACAGGTGTTAGGATCAAAACTCACATACACAGCCCCGGCTCTAATAATTTGAGGCCCTATGCCAAATTCTGAAAACAGCCCCAAGTAACACTATTAAAAAAGAATTGATAAAGTACATGGCAAGAAAAGTAAGTTTTATACTGAATATCGATTGTATTTCCAAATAGAAGATTACAAGCAATTTTTAAAAAAATCATTTAAAAAGTGCAACTCTTTTAGCGTTCTTCAAAGCAAAATCATTGATCAACTCTTCATAATTAACTTCCTCCAATAGATTATTCTCTATAGCTATCATTGCTAATCCATTAAGCCGATCTTGTGACATTGTAGAGCGCATGTAGGACTTCGCCAACTTCAACTTGGAAAAACTCCTTTCGGCCGATGCAACAGTGACAGGAATAGTTAACAAGATCCTATAAGCAATCACTGCATTAGGATAACAACCAACATCTTTTAAGTAACTCAAAATTTCAACAGTCCCCATATTTCCATTGGGCATGAATTGTTTAGCAAGTTTTAACTCAAGATATAAAGAATCTCCATCAATATCAGATTGGTCATTATTCTTAAGTGCATTTTCAAGACGAATACAACATGATTTCAAAGTAATATCATCTAATGAGTGTAACTGGGCAGATGTAAATAGAAACCCAAATATACTTTTATATTCTTCATATTGTTCAAACCTTACCTTGAGCGAAGAAATAGCTTGATCAATAATATATAAAAAATAATTCACCCTAAACGATTCCTCTTGAAATAGTTCAGAAATACCATTTTGATTCTCATCAAAGTGCTTCTTTTTTTTAATTTCACGTTTTTTAGGAAAAATAGGGTCAACATCCAAGTCTATAGCTATTTCCTTGGCAATTTCCAAGACTTTCGAAAAACCATGTTCCCTATACTCCACAAAAAATGAAACCAAATTTTCTACTTCACTAATAGCAACATCTATAAGCATATCAGGAGTTTGTAAACGTTTGCTCACCACATTAACATGAGATAATACATCAAACCAGATTACAATTGCCAATAAAAACTCAAATTTACCAAGGTCAAATTACGCAAGGAATCAGCTTCACTCCTTATCATAGGATCAAGATCAACTTCCGCAACTTCTTTTAAAGCTTCTCTAATGTCTTTTAATTGAAACCTTATGGCTTTCACACTATCAATACGACTTTCCCATCGTGTAGTTGCCAATGGTTTGAGAGTCAAACCTTTCACACTATCCTTCAAAATTTGCCACCTTTTTATCGATTTAGAAAATATAGTATATAGGCGTTGTATGACTCCAAAAAAGGTTTTAGCCTTAGCACAAGTACTGGCCATGTCACATAAAATTAAATTTAGACTATGACAACCACATGGAGTGTAAAAGGCTCTGGGATTCAAATCTAAAAATCTCCTTTGTACTCCTTGATGTTTTCCTTTCATATTAGAACCATTATCATAACCTTGTCCTCTCACATTGTCAATATCTAGATCAAATGACTTCAATTCAGATTGTAAAACATCAGCCCCGGCTCTAATAATTTGAGGCCCTATGCCAAATTCCAAAGTAACACTATTAAAAAAGAATTGATAAAGTACATGGCAAGAAAAGTAAGTTTTATACTGAATATCGATTGTATTTCCAAATAGAAGATTACAAGCAATTTTTAAAAAAATCATTTAAAAAGTGCAACTCTTTTAGCGTTCTTCAAAGCAAAATCATTGATCAACTCTTCATAATTAACTTCCTCCAATAGATTATTCTCTATAGCTATCATTGCTAATCCATTAAGCCGATCTTGTGACATTGTAGAGCGCATGTAGGACTTCACCAACTTCAACTTGGAAAAACTTCTTTCGGCCGATGCAACAGTGACAGGAATAGTTAACAAGATCCTATAAGCAATCACTGCATTAGGATAACAACCAACATCTTTTAAGTAACTCAAAATCAGCCCCGGCTCTAATAATTTGAGGCCCTATGCCAAATTCTGAAAACAGCCCCAAGTAACACTATTAAAAAAGAATTGATAAAGTACATGGCAAGAAAAGTAAGTTTTATACTGAATATCGATTGTATTTCCAAATAGAAGATTACAAGCAATTTTTAAAAAAATCATTTAAAAAGTGCAACTCTTTTAGCGTTCTTCAAAGCAAAATCATTGATCAACTCTTCATAATTAACTTCCTCCAATAGATTATTCTCTATAGCTATCATTGCTAATCTATTAAGCCGATCTTGTGACATTGTAGAGCGCATGTAGGACTTCACCAACTTCAACTTGGAAAAACTCCTTTCGGCCGATGCAACCGTGACAGGAATAGTTAACAAGATTCTATAAGCAATCACTGCATTAGGATAACAACCAACATCTTTTAAGTAACTCAAAATTTCAACAGTCCCCATATTTCCATTGGGCATGAATTGTTTAGCAAGTTTTAACTCAAGATATAAAGAATCTCCATCAATATCAGATTGGTCATTATTCTGAAGTGCATTTTCAAGACGAATACAACATGATTTCAAAGTAATATCATCTAATGAGTGTAACTGGGCAGATGTAAATAGAAACCCAAATATACTTTTATATTCTTCATATTGTTCAAACCTTACCTTGAGCGAAGAAATAGCTTGATCAATAATATATAAAAAATAATTCACCCTAAACGATTCCTCTTGAGATAGTTCAGAAATACCATTTTGATTCTCATCAAAGTGCTTCTTTTTTTTAATTTCACGTTTTTTAGGAAAATTAGGGTCAACATCCAAGTCTATAGCTATTTCCTTGGCAATTTCCAAGACTTTCGAAAAACCATGTTCCCTATACTCCACAAAAAATGAAACCAAATTTTCTACTTCACTAATAGCAACATCTATAAGCATATCAGGAGTTTGTAAACGTTTGCTCACCACATTAACATGAGATAATACATCAAACCAGATTACAATTGCCAATAAAAACTCAAATTTACCAAGGTCAAATTACGCAAGGAATCAGCTTCACTCCTTATCATAGGGTCAAGATCAACTTCCGCAACTTCTTTTAAAGCTTCTCTAATGTCTTTTAATTGAAACCTTATGGCTTTCACACTATCAATACGACTTTCCCATCGTGTAGTTGCCAATGGTTTGAGAGTCAAACCTTTCACACTATCCTTCAAAATTTGCCACCTTTTTATCGATTTAGAAAATATAGTATATAGGCGTTGTATGACTCCAAAAAAGGTTTTAGCCTTAGCACAAGTACTGGCCATGTCACATAAAATTAAATTTAGACTATGACAACCACATGGAGTGTAAAAGGCTCTGGGATTCAAATCTAAAAATCTCCTTTGTACTCCTTGATGTTTTTTTTTTCATATTAGAACCATTATCATAACCTTGTCCTCTCACATTGTCAATATCTAGATCAAATGACTTCAATTCAGATTGTAAAACATCAGCCCCGGTTCTAATAATTTGAGGCCCTATGCCAAATTCTGAAAACAGCCCCAAGTAACACTATTAAAAAAGAATTGATAAAGTACATGGCAAGAAAAGTAAGTTTTATACTGAATATCGATTGTATTTCCAAATAGAAGATTACAAGCAATTTTTAAAAAAATCATTTAAAAAGTGCAACTCTTTTAGCGTTCTTCAAAGCAAAATCATTGATCAACTCTTCATAATTAACTTCCTCCAATAGATTATTCTCTATAGCTATCATTGCTAATCCATTAAGCCGATCTTGTGACATTGTAGAGCGCATGTAGGACTTCACCAACTTCAACTTGGAAAAACTCCTTTCGGCCGATGCAACAGTGACAGGAATAGTTAACAAGATCCTATAAGCAATCACTGCATTAGGATAACAACCAACATCTTTTAAGTAACTCAAAATCAGCCCCGGCTCTAATAATTTGAGGCCCTATGCCAAATTCTGAAAACAGCCCCAAGTAACACTATTAAAAAAGAATTGATAAAGTACATGGCAAGAAAAGTAAGTTTTATACTGAATATCGATTGTATTTCCAAATAGAAGATTACAAGTAATTTTTAAAAAAATCATTTAAAAAGTGCAACTCTTTTAGCGTTCTTCAAAGCAAAATCATTGATCAACTCTTCATAATTAACTTCCTCCAATAGATTATTCTCTATAGCTATCATTGCTAATCCATTAAGCCGATCTTGTGACATTGTAGAGCGCATGTAGGACTTCACCAACTTTAACTTGGAAAAACTCCTTTCGGCCGATGCAACAGTGACAGGAATAGTTAACAAGATCCTATAAGCAATCACTGCATTAGGATAACAACCAACATCTTTTAAGTAACTCAAAATTTCAACAGTCCCCATATTTCCATTGGGCATGAATTGTTTAGCAAGTTTTAACTCAAGATATAAAGAATCTCCATCAATATCAGATTGGTCATTATTCTTAAGTGCATTTTCAAGACGAATACAACATGATTTCAAAGTAATATCATCTAATGAGTGTAACTGGGCAGATGTAAATAGAAACCCAAATATACTTTTATATTCTTCATATTGTTCAAACCTTACCTTGAGCGAAGAAATAGCTTGATCAATAATATATAAAAAATAATTCACCCTAAACGATTCCTCTTGAGATAGTTCAGAAATACCATTTTGATTCTCATCAAAGTGCTTCTTTTTTTTAATTTCACGTTTTTTAGGAAAATTAGGGTCAACATCCAAGTCTATAGTTATTTCCTTGGCAATTTCCAAGACTTTCAAAACCATGTTCCCTATACTCCACAAAAAATGAAACCAAATTTTCTACTTCACTAATAGCAACATCTATAAGCATATCAGGAGTTTGTAAACGTTTGCTCACCACATTAACATGAGATAATACATCAAACCAGATTACAATTGCCAATAAAAACTCAAATTTACCAAGGTCAAATTACGCCAAGGAATCGACTTCACTCCTTATCATAGGATCAAGATCAACTTCCGCAACTTCTTTTAAAGCTTCTCTAATGTCTTTTAATTGAAACCTTATGGCTTTCACACTATCAATACGACTTTCCCATCGTGTAGTTGCCAATGGTTTGAGAGTCAAACCTTTCACACTATCCTTCAAAATTTGCCACCTTTTTATCGATTTAGAAAATATAGTATATAGGCGTTGTATGACTCCAAAAAAGGTTTTAGCCTTAGCACAAGTACTGGCCATGTCACATAAAATTAAATTTAGACTATGACAACCACATGGAGTGTAAAAGGCTCTGGGATTCAAATCTAAAAATCTCCTTTATACTCCTTGATGTTTTCCTTTCATATTAGAACCATTATCATAACCTTGTCCTCTCACATTGTCAATATCTAGATCAAATGACTTCAATTCAGATTGTAAAACATCAAAAAGTCCTCTACCACTTGTATCATTCACAATTACGAATCCTAAAAATGATTCCTCAACATGGACACCACTTGAAGAGAAAGACACATACCTCAAAATCATGGACATTTGCTCTTGGTGACTGGTATCAGGAGTACAATCAAGCATTATTGAGAAATACTTGGCTTGCTTTATTTTTTTCAAGATTTCGGACTTACTCGATGAAGCAAGCAAAAGTATCAACTCATTTTGAATGGTATGACCAAGATAATGATGATGAATATCACTGTTTTTTATACGGTTAACATGCTCTTGAATAACTGGGTCAAATTCTGCTAGCATTTCAACTAAACCCAAGAAATTACCATTACTACTCTCATACAATTTCTCATTAGTACCACGAAATGGTAGATTATGTTTACCAAGAAATTTCACAATTGATATAATTCTATATAAAACATTTCTCCAATGCTCTTTTTCTTTCTCAAATTGTTTCTGAGCTTCTTTATCAATAGTTTTATTCTTGCACAATCGTAGACGCAATTGATGCCAAGTGGACATATTCTTAACATGCTCTAAACCTACTTCATGCTGCTTGAGTCTAGTGCTCAAATTAGCCCAATAATCAAAGCCCCCCTTTGCTAATTCACCAACCCCATGCCCTTTTCTAAATATTTTGCAACAAAAACAGAAAACTTTATCAAGCTCTTTTGAGTACACAAGCCATTCTCTATCACATTTCTCCCCATTGGGCAAAACTCTATCATAATACGCAATTGAAAAGTGTCTATTTGAACTATCATTCGACCTTTCTTAATAGTCAAATCTCTTTTGGACCATTACGAGCTAAAACACAAATCATTTGTTCTTGGAGACCATCCCAATTTCTTGGATCATATATATCATAATTAAAACGCATATCATCATTCTTATCGGTATCATCATTTTCAAGAGGCACATCTATATCATTCTCAAGAGGGGGATCATTACTTAAATTTTCAGCATTTTCATTATCCAATGGCACATTAACATCAATATCATCTTCATTTTCATTCAAGTTCACATCATTCTCAACAAGAATATTTTCGTTATCAACACCAGAATTTCTAGTACTAGTAATAAATTTATCAAGAGATCCTCTTTGCGAATCAACTAACTTTTCAATTCTTTTTTTTTCTTACGCTTTTCACAACCTGAATCATATTTTCTAATTCTGGGCAGCATAGCAATTATTTAAAAAAAAACAGATCAAATAACAAAGGAAAAAAAACAATGAACTCAGAAAGAAAAATACAACAACAATAAAAGATGAGTTGTTAAGAATGCACCAAGTGATTAGCTTGAATATTTCCCCCGTTGAAGACTTCACCAAAATCGCAATGCATACACAAGCCTACAAAAAAATTGAAACAGAGTAAAAAATCGAACTCGAAATAGTTTTCTTTGCATTACAAAATCAAAATTCAAACATAAATAAAAAGTACCTTTAGACTTGGACAGAAATTGTTGAAGACCCAAAACAAAACCCGACGTCAAGAATGCGGAGAAAAGTAGGTCAGATTCAGCCAGATTGCCTAGCAGGGGTTGAGAAGAGGAAGTTGGCTTTCTCCCCTTTACCTTTCTCGCGGAGAGGACGAGAGTCTTACGCTCGTCCAGTTATTCTGAACCGGTATCGACGCATGGAACACTGAATCCCCAATGGAGTGATTTGGCTGGCTGCGGCGTGATTTACCCTAAAGAGAACTGGCAAGCAAGAAAGAGATCGATAGTCTCTTTATATGTGATTTAATTTTTTTTTAATTATACTACAGGCTTTGGTTACGGGCACAGGGCCCTAAAAATTTGAGGCCCTATGCTGAGCCCGCATGGGTCGAGCAGAGGTAAAACATCAAAAAGTCCTCTACCACTTGTATCATTCACAATTACGAATCCTAAAAATGATTCCTCAACATGGACACCACTTGAAGAGAAAGACACATACCTCAAAATCATGGACATTTGCTCTTGGTGACTGGTATCAGGAGTACAATCAAGCATTATTGAGAAATACTTGGCTTGCTTTATTTTTTTCAAGATTTCGGACTTAATCGATGAAGCAAGCAAAAGTATCAACTCATTTTGAATGGTATGACCAAGATAATGATGATGAATATCACTGTTTTTTATACGGTTAACATGCTCTTGAATAACTGGGTCAAATTCTGCTAGCATTTCAACTAAACCCAAGAAATTACCATTACTACTGTAACATCCCAATTCACAAATGGGACATTACACGCCGTAGAACCCTCGTGAGGTCTACCAGGCTAACTCACGACACATGAACCACAATGATAACCCAAAAGATGCATCCAAAAAAAAATAAATAAGGCCGTGGCCTCGGCCAAAACATTTTAACGGAGTACATGAGACATAAGTTAAATACCAAATCGTTGCCCACGCAGGGGACTTAAACCATGTTTAAGAATAAACAATCTATCTCCAGTACTCAACACATGCAATGACAAAATAGAAAAATGCAGACTCGAGCCACATCATCATGCCAACCCATCCTTCGCATGCGCATCCCGTGCCAGCTCCTCAGCTCGACCAGTACCTGAAATGCATAAGACGCATTTCCCCCATTTAAGGGGTTAGCATTCGAATAGCTAGTGCAAGTACATAATTACACAACGTTATATACATACACGATTCAACGCAAATAAATCGTTAGAAAAATCATTTTTGAAAGTCAAATTCGAATATCACATTAACACCAAAGCGATATTAACAAGTTTACCAAATCACAATTATCCACGATTGGTGACTCGCGAACGAACCCAAAAGTATCGCTCCACAAAGGTCCAGTCGGACCGTCCCAGTGAGAAACCACTTCCGCGGCCGTACCCATTAGTATCGGCCCCAGAGGTCCCGTCGGACCGTCCCCAGGTGGAAGAACATCAACACACGCACCCCAGTCCATTTCCATGGCCGTACCCATTAGTATCGGCCCCCAGAGGCCACACGCCATCCCCAGGTGGAAGAGAAACAATTACATTCGTTCAATAACACCATTTACATCATTTGCATCAAAATCATATGCACGTAACGGAATGTAATACATGTACTTGCCTTGGATGACACGACGCGAAGAAAACGGCGAAAGGAAAGGTTCCGATCCGAACAATCTTCCCAAACTCGTCCCTAACACAAAATGATATACAACCAATCTCAACAATACGAATACGAAGAAATTCGTCCTAGTTCTACCCGTTGGGACAATTCATCGAACATCAAAAGGGCATAGGGAGTTGAAATTGGTCAACGGTGTAATAGCGGGATTTCATCCCATCCAATAACAAGGGAACCAAGAATCACGAGTATACTATCGAAATCTAACAACAACATCGGTTAAATCGGATTAAAAGACAAGATCACCACCAAACCCTCTCCAAATTCATACTAGGGTTCTAGGGATAATACCTTGATTCAAGCCGAGCAATAGATGATTTGGTGTTGTGGTGATGATATGATGCTAAGTTATACTTTCCAACCGGTGTTGGGATGAAAATCAGCGAACCCTTGCCTTGGAAGTCGCCCGTCGCGAAGAAGAGAAGAGGAATGAGAAAATGACGGAAAAAATGACTCTGCCGGTTTATAAACCGGCGGTGTTACGGCCGTAACACCTCATTCATACGGCCGTAACTAGTGGATATTACGGCCGTAATTACATGCATTTACGGCCGTAACAAGTTCTACGGATAGGTGCAGGCAAAGCCGAAGCGCACTTACGGCCGTATGATCTAAGAGATACGGCGTAACATTTCTTACGGCCGTAATCGGTACATTATACGCCCGTAAGTTGCTACCGGAGTCTCATGCGGGGAAAAAAAAGCGAAGGCGCTTACGGCCGTACGGTGAAGGACTTACGGCCGTATCTCTCGAACATTACGGCCGTAACATGAGGGTTTACGGCGTAACTCTACGGACATCGATTGTGAGAAAATAAAGCTCAACGACAACCGGATAGAATAGATACTTAACGAGTATACGAAGATTTCCTCTTGATGGGATGATTGCCATAATCAACACGTGGCTCGACGATCAGGAGGTCGGGATAAACGAATAACAACCACAATGCCCAAAATAAATCAATTATAAAAATGACCCCAAACATCCTAATTCACGATACGACGTCGGATTAACAACCGAAAGTTCCAACACGACCAACTCAACCATACAAACTTCTACGAGTCGAGAAACAACGGAAACGAACAAGTTTTACGAGAATCGAACGCACATGCGGCAAGGTATAATTCAAAAGGAAAGTATGCAAAAACATCCTCGAAACGCGACGAGACGGAAAAACTCCAAGAACAAAATAGATTCAAAATTCCAAAACGTCTAAGCGAGTTGTCCGAAATGAACATACACCAAAAATAGAAATTACCGAAAATAGAAAACACGGATATTACATTATCTCCCCTAAAAATAAGTTTCGTCCCGAAACTTACAACGCGAACTTCGGGGTATCTCATTGCATACTCTCCTCCGTCTCCCATGTGGCTTCCTCGGACCCATGTCTCGACCATTGAACTTTAACCGGAGGGATGGTTTTATGACGAAGTTGCTTTACCCGACGCTCTAAAATGAATCGGCCTCTCCTCGATGGTAAGGTCGGGTCCCAGTCGATCTCTCCAAAATCGATAATATGGCTAGGGTCCGATACGTACCTCCTAGTAGGAAACATGAAATACGTTATGAACGTGGCTCGGGGACGGCAGTAAGCCCAGCCGATAGGCAAGCTCTCCCACTCTCTCTAAAATCTCAAACGGCCCAATAAACCTCGGACTAAGTTTACCCTTCCTACCGGCGGTAAACTCCCCGTGTCGGCGACACCTTAAGCAAAACATGATCTCCCACCTCAAACTCCAACGGCCGGCGACGCGTGTCGGCATAAGACTTCTGCCGACTCTGGGCCGTTAACAATCTATCACGAATCAGAGTAATCTTCTCTCTCGTCTCAACTACCATATCGGGCTCGGTACCAATCAGCTCGGACGCATCGTCCCAACACAACGGCGATCTGCACCTCCTCCCATACAACGCCTCAAATGGCGCCATTTTGATCGAGGCGTGCCAACTATTGTTGTACGTGAACTCGATCAACGGCAAGTGCGACTCCCAATCATCCTTCCATTCTAGGGCACAGGCTCTCAACATATCCTCTAACGTCTGGATCGTCCGCTCTGACTGCCCGTCAGTCTGAGGGTGATAAGATGTACTGAGTCTCAACTCAGTACCCAAAGCTCGATGAACAGCCTGCCAAAAATGTGATACGAACCGGCCATCACGATCCGAAATAATACTCTTAGGAGTCCCATGCAATCTCACGACCTCTGCAATAAATACTCGCGCCAGTCTCTCCGGGCCCCAAGTGTCCTTAATACCCAGAAAGTGAGTGATTTGGTCGGTCGATCGACAATAACCCAAATCATGTTCATTCCATTCCGAGTCCTAGGCATATTAGTAATGAAATCCATAGAAATATCCTCCCATTTCCACTCCGGGATAGGAAGTGGTCGCAAAAACCCCGCGGGTCGCTGATGCTCGATCTTAACCTGCTGACAGGTCAAACACTTCGACACAAACTCGCTAACGTCTGTCTTCAAATTACTCCACAGAGTTGCTCCTCACATCCTTGTACATTTTATTCGTACGGGATGTATGGAGTAAGGTGTGGTATGAGCTTCACTCAAGATCTTACGTCTCGGCTCAATATCATTCGGTACACATAGTCTGCCGCGAAATCTCAGAACTCCATCATCCTGAACCACAAATCCAGGGGCTTTCCCCTGCCTCACATCCTCCCTCAACTGGACCAAACACGGATCATCATACTGTTTCGCCTTGATATCATCAGTCAAGGACGAAGTGATCTCTAATGCACGTAACTGGCCCTGAATCCTCTGAACCCAAACCTCAATATTCTGACAAATAAGATCCCGCTGGATACTACTCTGTGGTGTAAGTACCTCTAACATCTGTAACGTTATCGGCTTACGGCTCAACGCATCAGCCACTACGTTAGCCTTACCCGGATGGTAAAGTATCTCTCGAACATTACGGCCGTAACATGAGGGTTTACGGCCGTATCTCTCGAACATTACGGCCGTAACATGAGGGTTTACGGCCGTAACCTGCTACAGACATCAGTTGTGAGAAAATAAAGCTCAACGACAACCGGATAGAATAGATACTTAACGAGTATACGAAGATTTCCTACTGATGGGATGATTGCCATAATCAACACGTGGCTCCGACAGTCCGGAGGTCAGGATAAACGAATAACAACCACAATGCCCAAAATAAATCAGAATTATAAAAATGACCCCAAACATCCGGAATTCACGATACGACGTCGGATTAACAACCGAAAGTTCCAACACGACCAACTCAACCATACAAACTTATACGAGTCGAGAAACAACGGAAACGAACAAGTTTTACGAGAATCGAACGCACATGCGGCAAGGTATAATTCAAAATGAAATTATGCAAAAACATCCTCGAAACTCGACCAGACGGAAAAACTCCAAGAACAAAATAGATTCAAAATTCCAAAACAGTGCTAAGCGAGTTGTCCGAAACGAACATACACCAAAAATAGAAATTACCGAAAATAGAAAACACGGATATTACAACTACTCTCATACAATTTCTCATTAGTACCACGAAATGGTAGATTATGTTTACCAAGAAATTTCACAATTGATATAATTCTATATAAAACATTTCTCCAATGCTCTTTTTCTTTCTCAAATTGTTTCTGAGCTTCTTTATCAATAGTTTTATTCTTGCACAATCGTAGACGCAATTGATGCCAAGTGGACATATTCTTAACATGCTCTAAACCTACTTCATGCTGCTTGAGTCTAGTGCTCAAATTAGCCCAATAATCAAATCCCCCCTTTGCTAATTCACCAACCCCATGCCCTTTTCTAAATATTTTGCAACAAAAACAGAAAACTTTATCAAGCTCTTTTGAGTACACAAGCCATTCTCTATCACATTTCTCCCCATTGGGCAAAACTCTATCATAATACGCAGCTGAAAAGTGTCTATTTGAACTATCATTCGGACCTTTCTTAATAGTCAAATCTCTTTTTGGACCATTACGAGCTAAAACACAAATCATTTGTTCTTGGAGACCATCCCAATTTCTTGGATCATATATATCATAATTAAAACGCATATCATCATTCTTATCGGTATCATCATTTTCAAGAGGCACATCTATATCATTCTCAAGAGGGGGATCATTACTTAAATTTTCAGCATTTTCATTATCCAATGGCACATTAACATCAATATCATCTTCATTTTCATTCAAGTTCACATCATTCTCAACAAGAACATTTTCGTTATCAACACCAGAATTTCTAGTACTAGTAATAAATTTATCAAGAGATCCTCTTTGCGAATCAACTAACTTTTCAATTCTTTTTTTTTTCTTACGCTTTTCACAACCTGAATCATATTTTCTAATTCTGGGCAGCATAGCAATTATTTAAAAAAAAAACAGATCAAATAACAAAGGAAAAAAAACAATGAACTCAGAAAGAAAAATACAACAACAATAAAAGATGAGTTGTTAAGAATGCACCAAGTGATTAGCTTGAATATTTCCCAAGTTGAAGACTTCACCAAAATCGCAACAGACACACAAGCCTACAAAAAAAATTGAAACAGGAGTAAAAAAATCAGAACTCAGAAATAGTTTTTGCTGCATTACAAAATCAAAATTCAAACATAAATAAAAAGTACCTTTAGACTTGGACAGAAATTGTTGAAGACCCAAAACAAAACCCGACGTCAAGAATGCGGAGAAAAGTAGGTCAGATTCAGCCAGATCGCCTAGCAGGGGTTGAGAAGAGGAAGTTGGCTTTCTCCCCTTTACCTTTCTCGCGGAGAGGACGAGAGTCTTACGCTCGTCCAGTTATTCTGAACCGGTATCGACGCATGGAACACTGAATCCCCAATGGAGTGATTTGGCTGGCTGCGGCGTGATTTACCCTAAAGAGAACTGGCAAGCAAGAAAGAGATCGATAGTCTCTTTATATGTGATTTAATTTTTTTTTTTAATTATACTACCTGGGCTTTGGTTCTGGGCCTGGGGCCCTAAAAAATTTGAGGCCCTATGCGGCTGAACTGACCGCATGGGTCCAGAACCGGGGCTGGGCTGCACATACACACCAATAGTCAGGATTAATAATAATCAGACATCGGTGTGCATAATCCAAACACTGTTTTAGTCAATATAGAATAGCCAAATGAACAAATAGCCGCTTCAGAAAGTTCATTACCATGTTAGTTATACTTCTAAACAGCTTAATTTTATGAATTTTTAAGAACCAATTCTTAGGGTATATTACTGATGTGAGAAACTTCAGGACCAAAATATGAGCAGCTGTCTCATTCTAGTTTTTTTACATTGATTGTTCCTTATATATCATGATTTGATCTAATTAAAATTCACGATTGGTTTTATATAAACACAACAAATAAATATTAAACAACAATGAAACATATATTTTCTTCTAGGTAGGTTTTACAAAACAAAACCATCATAAATTTTTTTTGGAAGTTGACTTTCTATACTACCCTATTACAAGAAATCTTATTACATGAAATCCCATTGCCAAGGTTCGAACCTTGGACTTATACCCCTAAAGGCAAATGCCTTACCAACTCTGCTAGGCAGATGTTGGCTCATAAATAGTAATTAATGCAAGCTTCTTAGTATTTACTTAAATTTCTAACTAGAATCCAACTTTGTGTTTATCATAAACTTCTAGTGAAACATAAATCATTTGCATAACTAGACTTGAACGATGGTTATAAAATCTAAAATATGTACGTGAAAATATAAACATAACAATTTTAATAACTACTGAACAAAGGTTTTATTGTTGACGCACGCACCTTTTGGAATATTATGTTATTTGAAAGCCAAACCTAGATTTAATATATAGTCTCTAAGCCGTCGATCTATTTTCTTCATAAAGTTTTGTGTGTTTAGAAATCGAATCGATTTTTTTAGTGTGCAGCAGATAAAGTGTTGTGAAACTAATAAAGAGATAATAACAAGAACACCAAGGAAGATATAAAACAAAGGAAGAATTGTATTATTCGTCTAAAAAGAGAAGGTATATTTATAGTTACAACTTACAAGATAGAGAGTATTCCAAATACAAATACTTTAAAATAAATACTAATGCTAAATATATATATGGACATTCATTCCATATATATTTAGCAATAGCAATTTGACTTTTTAATTAATCAAATTTAATTACAAATCAATAAATAAATAATCAAAATCAATCAAGATTAATTTAATCAATCTATTTAATCTTAAGCAATGAAAAATTCAAATTCATTTAATCACATTTAAAGCATATCAAATTCATTTAAGATTTTAATATTAATAAGTTTAATTTTAAGTAAACTTTTTAATTAAATTGTTAACAAAAAATTCAAAAATCATTAACATAATTTCCGATCAAACAATGGCAAAATGTCAAGATTATTTTAGAATATTTTTAAGGATACTTTCTTTCAAGAACAAATTAGCCGTTAATTCGACTTACGCGATTTCAATAAAACCAACTACACAAATCAGTTAATCAACATATGACAATCACATATACTACTAAGGCTCTGTTATTTTGGACTGAATGAATTTGAACTGAACTGAACTGAACTGAACTGATAATAGTAATATTATTAGTAATAATAACAATAATAATAATTATGATTAATAATAATAAGAAGAAGAATCGAAATGAATCAATCGAATCGAATCGAATCAGGCCAGATCGAATCGAATCGAATCAATCGAATCGAATCCCAATCGAAAATCGAAAAATAAGTTCAAAAAAACAGGGCCTAATATGTTTAACCATAAATTTTTTTTCATGGCACCCACGTGGGTCCATGATCTCTCAGCCAAAACTGAAAACTTAAAACAATTCTTAAAAAGTTATTTTTCGACAAGTTAAGAATCAAACAAATTAGTAAAAAAACAAATAAGCATGATTAACACATAACCTTGGCTCTTGATGCCACTAATGGAATTTTGCATGTCAAGAATACTAGGTATTAAAATTTCCATCCCATGTATATCAACAATATCACGATTCGATTCAAGGTGCAATTTAAATTTTTAACTAGAAATGATTTTTCAGTTCTAAATTTTACGATACAATACTTTTACGGATGATGACAAGTTAACTCATATAAAATTGTAGATTGTAGATATTTCACATGACGTTGTGTGATACAAAGGCGGTAGATGATATATTATGGAGGTATGAGGTTGAAGTAGCTGACAATGGCCGGTAGTCGTAAGTTATTTGTTTTTTAAAAAAATGCCATAGCGAATTTTAGAAATCACTTACACCATGTTAAAAAATTTTAATTGTCTAAAAATACACTTTGTAAGATTTTTTTTTCCCTACACTTATTAACAATGTTTATTATATTTATCCCACATAAATATTAAAAATAAATTATCAAATATATTAAAGTAAACACTTGAAATAATATCCGCCATCGATATATATGTATACGTATAATATTATAGTTTTGTAATATACTATAATTTATACTCATCAAGATGTAGTTTTTATTATATAATATACATATTCATTTGTAGTTATATTATATATTTATCATATTAATTTGTAGTTATATATTAAATGATTTAACTGGGAGATAATAAAAAAGAATTTTCAAAATTTTGAATTTCAAATCGATTTTCTTTCCTAAAAGGAATTAGAATCATATCCAAAATCCAATTAAACACAGAATCTAAATTGGAAATTTGCTAAAGTGTTCGAATTCAAAACATATCTATCTATCTATCTATCTATGTAATATACTTCCTCCGTTTTCTTTTTATTGCAACGTGTTGACTATTACATTGTTCACGTACTTTCTTTTGATCATCTTTTGTGAGTTATACATATAGAAAAATGTAGTCATGTGAGATCTTGTTAGATTCATCTCAAAATATACTTTCAAAATATCAATTTATACTTTTTAAAAATAAGAAATTAAAGATATTAATAATCAAAATTGTGCAGTTGACAAGCGTGAAAGTCCAGATGTGCAATTATAAGAGAATGGAGATGTGCAATTATAAGAGAACGGAGGTAGTATAAAACTTGGGGTTTTTTCTTGTTGGATTTTTGGATTTTTTTTATGGATTTTTGGATTTTTTTTATTTTTTAATCATCTACACATATATACTTTTCAGCAAACGTGTGTACGAACCGTGAGTATGCTTGCTTTTTGATTTCTTTATGTGGATTTTTTGATAATAATAATTTCAGTTACCAAAAAATTATTAAATTCTTTGGTGTTATAATATCATTTTGGACTTTAGCATTAATTGTTATCACAAGACAAATAGTAGCAAATTTTGTGATGTAATAGTAACAAAACTTGTGATTGTAATAGTGCCATATTTGTTACTATAAATATGTGGTTATGAAAATGAAAAAATTACACACAAAAGAAAGAGTAATAAAACTTCATCTCATTTCCTCCCTACTTGTTCCCTTGTTATTTTTCTATTTTATACTATTATTATCTTCAATAATTGTCTTGCTTAATATTAGTTTTATAACACGTTATCAGCACGAGTTATTGCTCGAAAAAAGTTAGTATTATTCGAGTTTGAATTTATTTATACTAACTCGTTTTTATTCTTGTAGAAAAAAAATGGCCGGAATTGAAAACAAAAAATTCCAGATCCTCGATGTCACTGGAAATAACTATCTATCATGGTGCCTTGATGTTAAATTGCACCTCCAATGTATGGGATTGGCTACTACCTTGGAATCTGTGGAACTTGCTAATGCCGATATTAAAAATGAGGCAAATGCAATGATATTCATGCGCCATCATTTATCCGAGGATCTGAAAAATGAATATATACAAATTGAAAGGCCTTCTGAGCTCTGGAAGAAGCTCAAAGACAGATTTGATCACAACAGAAGTGTAATATTGCCACAGGCTCAATATGAATGGCAACTACTAAGATTGCAAGATTTTAAATTTGTTGCTGATTATAATTCAGCCTTATTCAAAATTGAGTCTCGACTGGCCTTGTGCGGTACACAACTATCTGAGACTGATAAGCTGGAAAAAAATTCACCACGATGCATTCCTCAAATATTAGGGGTGTATTTCGAACCGAACGAACCGAACGGTGACTTTAACGAACGTTCGTTCGTTAAGGATTCGGTTCGTTCGGTTCGTGTTCGTGTTCGGTAAAATTGCAAACCACTTGTTCGTGTTCGGTTCATTAAAATTTCACATATTTCGTGTTCGTTCGTTAGCGTTCGATTGTTCGTTCGTTTTGGTCGTTCGTTTGTTCGTTTGTGTTCTAAAAAAAGGAAAAAAAAACTAAAGTACAAGCAATAATAATTAATAAAATAAAAAGAGAAGATAGATTTAGAAATTAAGGATTTTGGAATGGTAGATTTTATTTTGTATATATATTTATTAATTATTATAAAAATTATTAATTATATTTATTAATTATTGTAAAATTATTAATAAATATATAAAAAAACTTTTGTTCGCGAACTGTTCGTGAACTAACGAACATATATTATTTTGTTCGTATTCGGTTCGTGTATGTAACGAACATGTTCGCGAACTGTTCGAATTTGACCGAACCGAACACGAATTGAACGTTGGCCGAACATTTTCGTGAAATTTTCACGAACGTTCAGTTCGAAATACACCCCTATCAAATATGGTGCTTCAACAACAATACAGGCAACGACAATATCAAACATATTCTGAGCTAATTTCAGTTCTTCTCACTGCTGAGAAGACAAATGAGTTATTATTAAAAAAATCATGAACTACGACCTTCTGGGTCCCGTGTCGAACCTGAAGCACATACCAGCTCTGGTAGAGCTTCCGGCCGATTCAAGATCCGTGAAAATAGACCCGGGCGTGGAACCCGGAAAAGTGGTGGACGTGGTGGCTACCGTAAAAATAATTACAAAAAAGACCGCGGCGGACGTAACTATAATAATCGTGATAATTATCATTATTCCCGTCAAAATAAATATTCCGACAGACCAAGGCAATCAATTCACGGGCATCGTGATAAAGGAAAAATGCCTATGGAAAATTCTGGTGATGATACATGTCGTAGATGTGGTATAACTGGACATTGGGCTAAATATTGTCGTACTTCCCAACACCGTGTGGATTCATATCAGGCAACAATAAAAAATAAAGGCAAAGATGCCCAGGCTCATACCACCGAAACATTCGAGCCATCCAAAGTTATTGAGGCCAACACATCTGGGAACATATTTGATGGAAATCCTGACCAGGACTGGAAATCACTTGAGCTAGCAGATTTCCTTGAAGATCCTGGTTCAGTGGGACATGACGATGAATGGCTGAAATAAAATATTTATGCAATATATGTCGTATATTTACTTTCTGGCTTGTAATACCCCAGTTATTTTTGTGTGTGTTTCTTTATGTATAATATAAACATCAATAAAATCATCTATATTTTTATATTAAATTTCTCCCACTTCCAACGGCTATAAACGGCTAGTAATAGTGATTTTTGATTCTATAAATATGCACACATTTTATTCAACAACTCACTCATATTCTCTACCCTCTTGTAGAAATTCTTAAGTATCTTCATCCGATTTTCTTCGGAAATGTTTAACGGATCTCTCGTCTTTATTTTCACAATGATCAGCATGATCATAATACTGATGTTTAACAAAGATTTCCCTCCGGAATTATTCTGGATTGGTGTTTCATTTATCATTTATATTGTTGGCCTTGTATCAGCACTAATGATACATACAAAAATGTATTATTAAAAAAAATATATGTATGTTTACATTTCCATTATCAATAAAAAAAAATATTTCATGTCTTAAATATTTATTATGTGATGATTTGATTGAACAGGAATACAAATGGAAAGTATCGAACAGATACACAATTGTCTTGTTGATAGTGCAACAACGCACTCAATATTACAAATAAAGCATATTTCTCGAGCATGAAATTATGCAAGACGCACGTTACAACTATATCTAGTCCCGTAGAGATTATTGATGGCTCCGGGAATGCAACTGTGATGTTACCTAATGGAACAATTTTACACATTGAAAATGCGTTATTATCTGGTAGATCAAAAAGAAATATGTTAAGTTCTAAGGATGTACGCCGAAATGGCTATCACTTGGAAACAGTGATTGAAAATAATAAAGAATATCTCTATATTACATCCTATAAAATGGAAACTCGACTTGTCCACGAGAAAATTGAAGCAACTACTTCTGGACTGTATTGTGTCCCTATTCGAGCTTTTGAAATCTATGCTACAATGGCTTGGAAGCTGGTGAATCCTGGTATATTTGGGTTATGACATGATCGCCTTGGGCACCCAGGAACTTCTATGTTACGCAGGATTATTGAAAATACTCATAGACATCCATTAAAGGGCACAAAAATGCTAATGTCCAAAGATTATTTTTGTGAATCATGTTCACGTGGAAAACTTATTACTACACCTTCTATGGAAAAGGTTGGTTATGAGTCACCATCATTTTTACAACGCATTTATGGTGATATTTGTGGACCAATACATCCAGCAAGTGGACCATTCCGATGTTTTATGGTCTTAATAGATGCATCATCCAGATGGTCCCACATATGTTTATTATCTACCTGAAATATTGCTTTTGTACGACTCTTGTCCCAAATTATTAAACTCCGAGCACATTTTCCTGAATATCCTATAAAAAATATAAGAATAGATAATGCCGGAGAATTCACATCAAGAACTTTTGATGATTATTGTTAAGCACTGGGAATTAATGTTGAGCACCCAGTAGCACATGTTCACACCCAGAATGGATTGGCTAAATCCTTGATCAAACGACTTCAAATTATTGCTCGTACATTATTAATGAGATCAAAACTCACTAGTGTAGTGTGGGGTCATGCAGTATTACATGCATTAGCACTCATCAGATTACGCCCCACTGCTTATCATATGCACTCCCCAATGCAATTAACTCTAGGCTTTGAGCCGAATATTTTGCACTTACGCACATTCGGATGTGCTGTTCATGTGCCAATTCCACCTCCTCAAAGGACAAAAATGGGTCCTCAACGCCGGCTTGGCATATACGTTGGATTTGATTCCCCATCAATAATTCGGTATTTAGAACCAACAACGGGTGATTTATTTACCGCTCGGTTTTTCGATTGTCATTTTGATGAGACGATGCTTCCATCAATTTGCAGGGATAAGACTGTTCTTAACAAAGATGAACAAAAACCAGTTGAGGATATCTCCTGGAATGTACAAAGCTTATCCCACCTAGACCCACGTACTACAGAATGTGAAAATGAGGTGAAAAGAATCATCCATTTACAAAATATTGCTAATAGACTTCCTGGTGCATTTAATGATGCAAGTAAGGTAACAAAGTCTTACATTCCAGCTGTGAATACTCCAGCCAGGATCGTTGTTCCTAATGACACAAAAATGGATGATGATACCCCACGACAAAAGCGTGGTAGACCTGTTGGTTCGAAGGACACTGTTCCTCGAAAAAGAAAGGGGAGAAGTACTGGGATAAAAAACCAAGATCATCCTAGTGAGCATGCTGCAGATGAATCTGCAGAGCGTAATACTACAGATAAATGGGATCATGAATTCTGAAAGCACCGAGAATGCCATAAATCATTACAATGAGATATGGGATCGAAAAAACATGATAGTCGATAATTTATTTGCTTTCTCGGTTGCACAAGAAATTATGAACGATGATTACGATAATGAACCACATTCAATAATTGAATGCCGTCAAAGGTTGGATTTGCCTAAATGGTAGGAAGCAATAGAATCTGAATTAGCTTCCTTAGAAAAACGGATGGTATTTGGGCAAATTACTCGAACACCGAATAATATAAAACCATTTGGTTACAAATGGGTGTTTGTTCGAAAAAGAAATGAGAAAAATGAGATTGCGAGATATAAAGCCCGACTCGTAGCCCAAGGATTCTCCCAACGGCCTAGGATTGACTATGACGAAACGTATTCACCAGTGATGGATATAATCACTTTCCGTTTTCTTATTAGTATGGTTGTTCATGAGTGTTTGGACATGCGACTAATGGATGTAGTCACGGCATATCTATATGGTTCATTAGATTCTGATATCTATATGAAAATTCTTGATGGATATAAAATGCCAAAATCTGCTACTCCTCGTGAGCTATACTCGATCAAACTATAGAAATCACTGTATGGATTAAAGCAATCCGACCGCATGTGGTATCATAGATTGAATGAATACCTTTCTAAGGAAGGTTATAAAAATGATCTTAAATGCCCATATGTTTTTATTAAAAGATCCAATACTGGATTTGCTATAATTGCAGTCTATGTGGATGACATAAATTTAATCGGAACTCCTAAAGAGTTATCCAATGCTGCTGAATATCTGAAGAAAGAATTTGAGGTTAAAGACCTTGAAATAACAAAACTCTGTCTTGGTCTTGAGCTCGAGCATAAAGATAATGGAATACTTGTCCACCAATCTGCTTATACCAAGAGATTGCTCAAACGATTTAATATGGACAAGGCTCATCCTCTGAGTACTCCTATGGTCGTACGGAATTTAGATCCTAAAAAAGATCCTTTCCGACCTAAGGAACCAAATGAGGAAATTTTGGGTCCTGAAGTGCCTTATTTCAATGCTATTGGAGCACTCATGTATTTAGCACAATGCAGAGACCCGATATTTCTTTTGCAGTAAATTTACTTGCAAGATACAGTTCTGAACCAACTCGAAGACACTGGAATGGTATCAAACACATTTTTTGTTATCTCAATGGTACCATTGACCTGGGTTTATCCTATTCAAAAGAGGCTACTAACTCTGGATTAGTTGGTTATGCTGATGCGGGATACAAATCCGATCTACATAAGGCTCGCTCACAGACCGATTATTTATTCTGCTATAATGGTACGGCTATATCATGGAGATCGACCAAACAAACATTAGTAGCTACATCTTCTACTCATTTTGAGATAATTGCTCTCTATGAAGCTGGCAGAGAAAGTGTTTGGCTAAGATCAGTTATAGCTCATATACTAAATGAATGTCGATTGAAGCTTGTGACAGACACTCCCACAATCATTTATGAAGACAATGCAGCATGCATAGCACAAGTCAAGGGTGGATATATAAAAGGTGATCGGACCAAGCATATTTCACCGAAGTTTTTCTACACGCACGAACTTCAGAAAAATGGAGAAATAAATGTTCAACAAATTCGCTCCTGTCACAATCTTGCTGATATATTTACAAAATCATTACCGATATCGATATTCGAGAAACTGGTATACGGCATAGGCATGAGAATAGCTAACAAGAACCAAGATTGATGAATCAATTTGGAAACTCTTTATTTCAGGGGGAGCGAAATCAAATACGTGCGCTATACTCTTTTCCTTATGACTGGTTTTTATCCCACTGGGTTTTTCCAGCTTAAGGTTTTTTACGAGGCAGCTTATGCACAAGGTCTGGATCTGAGAATGTACTCTTTTCCCCTTCTGTCCGATTTTGTCCCACTGGATTTTTCGGCTTAAGGTTTTTAACGAGGCATACTCATCCAGCTTGTTATAATGCTACGTCCAAGGGGGAGTGTTATAATATCATTTTGGACTTTAGCATTAATTGTTATCACAAGACAAATAGTAGCAAATCTTGTGATGTAATAGTAACAAAACTCGTGATTATAATAGTGCCATATATGTTACTATAAATATGTGGTTATGGAAATGAAAAAATTACACACACAAAAGAAAGAGTAATAAAACTTCATCTCATTTCCTCCCTACTTGTTCCCTTGTTATTTTTCTATTTTATACTATTATTATCTTCAATAATAGTCTTGCTTAATATTAGTTTTATAACATTTGGAAACGATTTTGTAGTTTTTTTTATGCCATTTATTTGGTTTTCAATTTATGACGGGTTCTTCTCATTTATTATTTTTGTCAAGTTTGAAAATTATTTATTAATATTTAATAGCCCAAATTTAATTTCTGATTTGAGAGAATCTTCCCATGTTTATAGGTATTGCCATATTTCAATTCCAATTAAAACATAAATTGATATTCTCCATATATTCGCCATAACCTTTTAAAATATAATTTTAGCAAATTTCTTATACTATTCCTAAAATTTCGTGTTTTCTTATGACATAATCTTCTTTTTTTTGTAAACATTATTTGCTATAATCAAAACTTTTGTCATGCATAAAATAAGTACCGAGTGTAACGACCACTTTTCATAATATCATTTTAAAATAATTTCAAGGAAAATTAAATATCCCAAAAAAATTTAATTGAATAATTGCAGCGGAAATTGAAATAAGGTCATCCATTTCGCAAGTAAATAAAAATAAATTCTCAATATTTCAAACATCCATAATCTCCAACATGACATTGAAGCCAAAGTTAAAACTTTAAATGAACGAAATAAATAAAAAAAAAAACTGATAATATTTTATTATCATGCCACGTCTTTGCCCGCCACGCCAGACTCCTCAACCTGAAAGGTTTAAATAATGAGGTGAGCTTTCAACTCGCTCAGTGAGGAGGGAACACTTTGTTAAATTTAAATACATACATGTTGTCAAGTAGATATGACATGTCTGAACCTAGTGATTGCCCGAGGGCCATTAATATGCGAACTTTGAGCATACTGCCTACTACTAATTGGAGGCTACAACGTAATTAACATGCAAACTTTGAGCACATTATGCCTACTACTCATTGGAGGCTACAACGTTAATAATATGCAAACTTTGAGTACATTATGCCTACTACTCATTGGAGGCTGCAACGTAAATAATATGCAAACTTTGGGCATATAAATATTTGGCAAGAAACAAGCATATATACAAGTAACATCATGCATTAAATAAAACAAGCGTAAAGTCTCCACCTCGAATTACGATGATGATCCTTGAAAAATTGGGATGCGAATGCAGTTCAAGTCCTAGGCTCCAAGTCCTCGTCTCCTAAATAACAATTAAATTTTAATATTAATATAGTGCCCAAAATAAATTAATATAAATTATTGAATTTATAATTGAGTAAAAGAGGTCTAATTTTAAATATTAAATATTGGCTGGGATCAAATTAAAAGTATTGAGAAAATTGAGGGACTGAAAATTGAGTACACTAACAATCTGATTTGGCGTCAAATCGAGAAGTTTAGAACTCCGAGGGGCTGAAATCGAAGAATTATAAGTAAGTTGGGTCAATTTGATAATACTAGAAAATTATTGGGTATAAATACCCTAGCCCTAATGACCGGCCGACAATTCATCCTCACTTCTGCCTCTCGTCTCTCTCTCTCTGACCTTACCTCTCTCTTGTTGTTCCGATTTCGAAAAAAAAAAAAAATCCTTCATGGCCTGCAAAAAATGGAAATATGCACTCTCACACACACACAGGGGTCGACTGAAAAAGACCCACTCACACTCCTGCTCTCCCGAGCTTGTAATTCCCAGCTGCAGCTGCAGGTTGCGGCGACGGCGATGGCTCTAGGCCAGCTCACGGCCCAGATGCGGTCCGACGATGGAAGAGGGTTCTGGCGAATCGAAGGTAGGGCTCCGATTCTGCTCTCGGTTTTCTATATGGTCAGTCCGATTCTGGCTGAAAGGGGTTTGTGGAACTGGATTAAATCTCCTTTCAAAAATATTGGTCTCTGGTATTTGGGATCTGATTTGGGGCTCGGATTTGAGGTTTGATGCAGTGTTTCAGTTTCGAGATTTAAGAGCATAAAGTTTCAGTTTATGTGTGGATTTTATTTACTGTGTAAAATAGAAGCAGTAGGGAAAATGATAGGATCTGTAATTTCATATTCATGGGAAAGTATAGAAGAAAATACAAGGTGGTGGTTGTTGAGCTTTACCTCGTAAGATTAAATGGAAATCGGATGAAACGCTGTTGTGTCGAGATTTATACATCTCATCAGGCGATCGGCACAGAGACCGAGCGACCGAGCTAGAGTCGAATGAACCACGGCACACCTACAAGAATGGAGATCCCAGATCAAGTCCAAGTGCCGAGCGATCGACACCCAAGGCGATCGTCTCTTGGCACTTGGCGATCGACTCTGATGACCGATCATGGACGACCGCCTCATGCCGTGTAATGCCAGCATCCATCAAGTCGGCAAAGATCAAAGCTCGGGATAGAGACCCATGTGCGGATCCGCGAATGGCGCCGCAGAACATGGATCGTTGACCACAGCCTGTCGCCATCTTCTCACCTACCGACAGACCCGTCGAATAGTACAAGGTGGGACCTCCTGGGACAGCGACTCTGGACGCGTGCAGACTTCTCATTGGTCCACACAGCTAGCTGCCAGACCATGCCGCGGACTTTAAGGCAACCAGCCCATGTGCTAGAAGCCGATCACCCCCTTATTATATTACAAGAAAGGCGATCGCCCGACAGGATTAAAGGCATCCCGGCTCCTATAAATAGAAGACTTCCTGCACTTGGAAAGGAGGCTGCTCTCTGGCTCTTTGCTTTTTCACTCTTGGCAACGCTACACACTTCGGACATTTCTCTCTCTCACTCTCGAGACCTCTTAACCCATAAGACGGTCGGCAGAAATGAGAACAAGAACACACAGAGCTTCGCTCAAGAGCTAGATAATTAGGATCTTTTACACTCATTGTAATTGCATTCTTACATTAATATTTGTACCCCCAACGTATTCGTATTAATAATATCTCGCGAGAGCATTCAAGCCCGGGCCTAACAAACCCGGCAAATCTTGTGTTATTCACATTCCCACGGACGTGCTCTCGCAATTTGTTTGTTGCTCATCCATTCCAGCAATATCTATCTTCGGATAATATTTTGGGTAGCAACAATTGGCGCTAGAAGAAGGGCATCTTAACCTTCACTTTTATTCCTACCGTCTCGAAGAATACTCACTGTTCTCCGGGGCATATACTTGAAGAAACACTCAGTGTTATTCAAAGAAAAGCCTTCAGAATAATGACGTCTGCCTCCATATTGAAGAAAACCACTCTCCGATCCGCCGGACGCCTTATTCTGACCCTGTCCGAGCCCCAACCTGCGGCAGAGGGTAGCCGCGGCGACGCGAGACTCTCGATCCCGCACCTGAAGGACGGCCCCAGCCTTTCACTCGACCAGTTCCAAACCGCGGAACAGATCGAGGAGGCTATGGCCATCCTAAGGGAGCGACGGAGAGCATTCGACGTGCTCGCAATTACCCCATCAGCCATCCATCGCGCGGGCAAGCGGAAGCTCAAGGGGTTACTCGACGAGCAATCGTTAGGAAGTCCCGACTCACGAGCAGAAGCACTCGCGAGGCGGGACGGTTCCGTATTCAGCCGCCTAGGCAGCGACCCATCTTGGCGACCGGGGCATTCTGGCCCCAGACACGAGACGACGGAGCCCGAATCCGTCACCAAGAGTTCGGCGTACCCAACTCCCAGAAGGCAGTCCAACCATCTGGCTCCTCGCCGAAGAACCGAGATCGGTACATGATCGCCTCGGCTCCCGCTCCGAGAGCCAAACCACGAGCGACCAAGCTACGGCGATAGCCGCAATGCAACGCCAGCTCGATGACATGAAGGCGCTCCTGGAATCTGGGGCAGGCGCCAAGAGAAAGATCGTCGGGCCGAGCGAGCCACTCGCGGTCCACATGGAGCTCGCCCCCGTGCAGCTAAGGATCACTCCTCCTCAAACACCTTTGTACGAGGGGAGGTCGGACCCCGAGACTCACCTGAGCAAGTTCCGGATCTACATGACCGGGTGTGGGGCATCAGACGCGACCAGATGCCGAATGATCCCGCTAACGCTGGGCGACCTGGCCCATAGGTGGTACGTCTCATTGCCACTGCGGTCCATCAGTTCCTTTGAACAACTGGCGAACGACTTCACGTCGTACTTTGCCGCCAAGGTCGCTCGACCAGAAGGCCCCCACCGCATGATGAAAATCAGGCAGGGGGAAGACGAGTCCGATGCAGACTACATCGACGGGGTGGATGAGATAATCCTCAATGGAGAGACCGTGAGCGACGAGATCGCCCTCTACGCGGTCCTAGGGGGATTCGATGGTCTTTCGCCTATGTTCAGGCATCTTACGAAGGACATTCCCCCGACCTACGCGATCTTCCGCGCCAAGGCCGCAGACTTTTTAGCCAGACAAAGGTTACTTTTCCACCTATGAGGAACGAGATCGGTGGCCGAAAGACGATCATAAGTCTTCCAACCCGATCGCCAGAATCAAACAACATCTCCCAAAAATGGAGGACTCGCTTGCCCTCTAAAGCTCATCATCTAACATGATGGACCTAGGCACGAGATCGCCTCCCCCAGCACAACGTATACCGTCGAGGGTCGACATCTAACATGATGATCCGAGGTAGAAGAGTGCAGCCATGGTCCTGGTGGTCGATGGAACCGACTGCTTCGGCCATGCAAGGTTCCTTTGGGCTGCGATCGCTCGCCCTTTATTTAAGTACGAGGCGGGCATAGCCGAAGGACCCTCCAAACAAATCAGTGGACACGCTCGCCCGCCCTCAAAGGTTCATCATCTAACTTGGCGGACCCAGACAATGCGATGCGTCCCTACCCCCGTCACAACGTATACCGTCGAGGATTGCCATCTAACATGACGATCCGAGGTAGAAAAGTACTAACAAGCCGCAGACGTGGAGTCGATTAATCCGACGACGCCCCGTGCAAGGACTCCTCCAGACCAAGACCACACGCCCTTCGTTTAAATACGAGGCGGGCGCAGCCTAGCGGAGGACCCTCATAATAAAATGAGTCACGAGACAAACCTACAGTTGGAATGTCGCTCGCGCACAAGACATGGTCATGGAGGTCGGTCCATCAAACTCCGCGACCGTGCACGGTTTCTCAACGACGAAACAATCAGCTTTCCACGAGGAATCGGCAAAATTGAAGATCGCAGGTACAAGACCGAAGATAGCTCGCCAAGCGATCAGATCGCCCAAATCCGGGACCAAAGTCCGCTCAACAGATCGCCCGTCTTTATCCTAAACGATCGCCAGTGGAACCACCTCACCCCATGTCTTCAACATCGGAGCAAGCTGGGAGGCAATTGTTGTGTTGAGATTTATACATCTCATCAGGTGATCGGCAGAGAGACCGGGCGACCGAGCCAGAGTCGAATGAACCACGGCACACCTATAGGAACGGATATCCCAGATCAAGTCCAAGTGCCGAGCGATCGACACCCAAGGCGATCGTCTCTTGGCACTTGGCGATCGACTCTGATGACCGATCATGGACGACCGCCTCATGCCGTGTAATTCCAGCATCCATCAAGTCGGCGAAGATCAAAGCTCGGGATAGAGACCCATGTGCGGATCCGCGAATGGCGCCGCAGAACATGGATCGTTGACCACAGCCGGTCGCCATCTTCTCACCTACCGACAGACCCGCCGAATAGTACAAGGTGGGACCTCCTAGGACAGCAACTCTGGACGCGTGCAGACTTCTCATTGGTCCGCACATCTAGCTGCCAGCCCATGCCGCGGACTTTAAGGCAACCAGCCCATGTGCTAGAAGCCGATCGCCCCCTTATTATATTACGAGAAAGACAACCGCCCGACAGGATTAAAGGCATCCCGGCTCCTATAAATAGAAGGCTTCCTGCACTTGGAAAGGAGGCTGCTCTCTGGCTCTTTGCTTTTTCACTCTTGGCAACGCTATACACTTCGGACATTTCTCTCTCTCGCTCTCGAGACCTCTTAACCCATAAGACGGTCGGCAGAAACGAGAACAAGAACACACAGAGCTTCACTCAAGAGCTAGATAATTAGGATCTTTTACACTCATTGTAATTGTATTCTTACATTAATATTTGTACCCCCAAAGTATTCGTATTAATAATATCTCGCGAGAGCATTCAAGCCCGGGCCTAAAAAACCCGGCAAATCTTGTGTTATTCACATTCCCACGGACGTACTCTCATAATTTGTTTGCTGCTCATCCATTCCAGCAATATCTATCTCCGGATAATATTTTGAGTAGTAACAAACGCGACTGGAAATTTGATCAGACGACGAATTCGATCGGATCCTTAGAATGCTTCCCGGTTGCAAATACAATTTTCTTCTTTTTTTTTTCAGCCGTGAAGAAAGCTATGGGCAGATTTCTATCGATGATGTATTGTGTATTTGGTGGAAAGTGAATTATTGTGATGAGAATTGTATTTATAGATATAAGTTTGAAGTGTTTAAGTTGGATTAGGATTGTGTATTAGATAAACATTGAGGAGTTTTGATAAGGTGAGAACTGTGAGGATCGATCGACTAGTAAAGGAAGGGTTCTTAATTGTGATTAATTTAGTTTAATCATAGTTGGTTAAATTAAGACACATGGTTAAATATAAATGGTATAATAATAATAATACTAATAATAGTAAATGTAGAATAATAATTAATTGGTAATATTGATCATGAAATAAATCTGAAAAATGATAATGATAACAATAATAATAATATTAATACTTAATAAAATGGTATTAATAATATTATTAATAATAATAAAGATAACATTATTGATAGTAGTGTTAGTATTATACTCGAATAATTAATAACACTATCATAAAATAAATAATGATCACTTGAATATATATATGACGAAATGACTCGAGCCATTATAATATGAGAACTTGGACTCGAGCATGGAGCGTAAACTACAATCATGATATGCGAATAAGGAAAAATTTTGACCTTATTTAATAAATGGAAATAAAATTCGTAAATAAATTGTTGGACATTTAAAATCACTCATGCGCTTTCTATAAATTATAAAATAAATACATGCTCGAAAATCGGGGCGTTACAACCTACCCCTCTTAAATGAATTTTCGTACTCGAAAATTAAATCATGTACCTTCAATGGCGAACGTCGGATATTTAGAACGGATCTCTTCTTCACATTCCCAAGTCGCTTCGTTCGGTCCATGACGGCTCCACTGAACTTTCACCAGTTGAACCTCTCTGTTTCGTAACCAGTTTAACTTCCTCATAAGTCAGGTTCTTGGCTACGTGCAACTCTTTGAAATGGCATACATGACCAGGATCATGTACGTATTTTCTCAGCATGGAGACGTGAAAGACATTGTGCACTCCTGATAACTCTAACAGCAATGCCAAACTATAATCAAGATCACCAACACGACCCAAAATCTCAAAAGGTCCGATATAACGAGGCTGTAGCTTTCCCTTTTTACCGAATCGTGTCACTCCTTTCATCGGCGCTACCTTCAAAAACACCTTTTCTCCAATCTCAAATTGGATATCTTTCCTTCGTTTATCAGCATAAGACTTCTGCCGATCCTGGGCGGTCGTAATCCTACTTCTGATCTCGGCTACCTTCTCTACAGTTTGCTCGATCAATTCTGGACCCAAAATTTTTCCTTCTCCAACCTCACTCCAATAAAAGGGCGATCGACATTTTCTTCCGTAGAAAGCCTCGTACGGGGCCATTTGTATAGTCGCTTGGTAACTATTGTTATAATCACTCTAATAACGGCCAAATATTCTCCCAATTCTCACTAGTATCAAGAACACACGCCATCAACAAATCTTCGAGTGTTTTGATAGTCCGTTCAGATTGACCATCGGTCTGCGGATCATATGCAGTACTGAAATTCAATTTAGTGCCCAACGCACTCTGAAGACTCTTCCAAAATTTCGACGTAAATCGCGGATCTCTATCCGAGACGATCAACACTGGAACACCATGTAACCTCACAATCTCCCGAATATAAATGCTCGCATATTGTTCCATACTGTAAGTCATCCTCACAGGTAGAAAATGAGATGACTTCGTCAAACGATCTACTATCACCCAGATAGCATCGTTCTTCCTCACGGTTTGCGGCAGACCAACCACGAAATCCACTGCGATATGCTCCTATTTCCATTCTGGGATTTCTAACGGTTGAAGTAAACCTCCTGGCCGTTGGTGTTCTGCCTTCACTTGCTGACATATCATACACCTCTCCACAAATACACCAATATCTCATTTCATTCCTCTCCACCAAAAGAACTTCTCCAGGTCGTGGTATATCTTTGTACCTCCCGAGTGGGCGGAGTATGGTGCATTGTGAGCTTCTTCAAGGATTTGTTTCCTAAGGGATGGATCCTTAGGAACACATAACCTCCCATCATAAGTCAAAACATCGTCTGCGGCAACGACAAATTTCTCAATACTCCCATCTTGTGCTCGATCTTTCATCTTACAGAAGAACTTATCACGTGGTTGAGCCTCCTTAATATTATCCCTCAAGTTTGGTTGCAAGACCAAAGATGATAGGATTGCTTTCGAACATTTTGAAGACTCGACTAACTCAATCCTCAATTGAGTGAACTCCTTTATCAAACTCTCATGATTGGTCAAGCAAGCTAACTCGCCTCTCGTCTTTCGACTCAAGGCATCAGCTACCACATTAGCCTTACCCGGATGGTAATGGATGGTACAATCATAGTCCTTCACCAGTTCTAACCATCGCCTTTGCCTCATGTTAAGATCCTTCTGTGTGAAAAGATACTTCAGACTTTTATGGTCTGTGTATATCTCACACTTCCCTCTATAGAGATAATGACGCCAAATCTTCAATGCATGTACTACAATAGCCAACTCCAGATCATGCGTTAGGATAGTTCAACTCATGTGGTTTAAGCTGTCTCGATGCATAGGCTACTACTTTACCATGTTGCATCAAAACACAACCCAAACCTAGACCCGGCAATTTACCACACGACACGAAAACGACACAAAAATTTAGTGTTTGGGTTTGTATTTTGAGTACACGACACGAAAATACACGAACACGAAAGTACACGACCGAGATTTAATATCGGTTTTGTGTTTACCCTTTGGGTACACGATACGACACGAGGTACACGAAATAAATAAATAAATAAATAAATAAATAAAATATTTTATATTTAATTTAATAAAAATATATATTTTATGAATTCTGTTTATACTAAAACTTAAAATTTGAAAATATAATGTGAATTTTCATAAATTTCATGTAAACATTCGTGTTTTCGTTGCCATTCGTTTCATTTTGTCTACTAAAACCTACAAAAATAATATTATAATATTAAAATTATTATTTTTTATAATATTTTAATATTTATTTTATATTATGTGCCTGACACGAAAACACGACACGAAACGACACGAATTTGCGCGGTACACGACACGACATGACACGAATTCATTTAGTGTCGTGTATGGGTTTGGACTTTTGGTACACGAAACACGAAAGTACATGACACGAAAATACACGACACGAACGAATTGCGAGGTCTACCCAAACCCTGCTTTTGAGGCATAACTATAAATAACGAAGTCTTCTGTCGGATTAGGAATCATTAATACTGGTGCCGAGGTTAGTCTCCTCTTCAACTCTTGAAAACTTTCCTCGCACCTTTCACTCCATTCAAACCTCACGCCCTTCCTTGTTAATTGGGTCATAGGAGTGACGATTTTAGAAAATACTTCGATAAATCTTCTATAATAGCCAGCTAAGCCCAGAAAGCTGCGAACTTCGCTCGCATTCTTGGGTAGTCCCCAACTAATCACTGCTACGACCTTGTCGGTATCTACCTCAATTTCTTTAGAAGTCACCACATGTCCAAGAAATCCAACTCTGTTAAACCAAAACTCACATTTCTTGAACTTGGCATACAACTTCTCTTTGCGAAGTGTCTCCAATGTAATCCTAAAATGCTCTTGGTATTGTTCCTTGTCCTTAGAATACACCAAGATGTCATCTATGAAGACGATCATGAATTTATCCAAGTAAGGTTGGAACACCCTGTTCATCAAATCCATAAAGACTGCCGGTGTATTACTCAGACCAAATGGCATCACTACAAATTCAAAATGTCCATAACGGGTCCTGAAAGCCGTCTTGGGAATGTCATACTCCCTAATCTTCAGTTGGTGGTACCCGACCTCAAATCGATCTTCGAAAAGGTTCCGGCTCCCCTCAATTGATCGAATAGATCCTCGATTATCGGTAATGGGTACTTGTTCTTTACCGTGAGTCGATTCAGCTCCCTGTAATTGACACGCTTTTTGTGTAACTATCGCAAGTGCACGATATCGTATCAAGTAGTAAAGTGGACTTTTTGAGTCCGGTTTATCGATCCCACAAGGAAGTTATGTTATAATTTGAATTATACACTATTAGTCTATTTTTATAGATACTTAAGATGAGTGAAACACACAATTAAAAAGTTTGGTTTAATAATTGCAAAGAAATTGCAATAATAGTTCTAATATTATAAGGAAATAAAAAGATAGCAATAATAATAGATTGATTATCGATAAAATGAAATAGTTGGGATTACAAACTTAGTTCGTCATTAGTTATAAAAGATGTATTGGAGATCATAAGATGAATTTACTTATTATGTTGTGTAGATTCGATTTTCCTTAAAAAGACGGTTTCTCTTTCGAACTATAAAACGCCCCTTACATATTGAATCAATCCACTATATTTCTATGTTGATTGGCTTCAATACATAGCATTAGGATTTGTGAAAATAACTCAATGAATCATCTAAGGACTAGGGGTATATTTCTATCCCCTAGAACAATCTTAGAGTGAAGATCATTTGATCTAATCAAACATATTTTCTTTCGAAACATATGAAGATCATAAATATCTTCATTAATTGGCCAAATAAATAAAGATTGTTAAAACAATGAAAATCACACACAATAATAAGTAATTCATAATATATCTTTATACAAACATAAATAACATGACTAACCTTGTTTATAATCCCAACTTAAGAAACTTAGCCCATAAAGGGTTTATTACACATATTACAAGCTTTGGTGGTCATTCTTAGTTGAATCAAGAGAAAGAATTGATCCTAAATCCCTTAGTAGATAAAGGAGATAGAAGCAATAAACTCTCTGAACAACATATACTATACCACACTTACAAAGATCACTCAAGAACACAAGTGTGTTCTTCACACAAAAAGAAAAGTTTACAAGAAAATGGAAAATTATATGATGAATGGTGAATGATGAAGGATCTAAGGGGTCTATTTATACACCTAAAGTCATCTAATAGCTCCAAAACTACAAACATTATTACATTAGATCGGATCAATGCCACCATCCCCTCAATAATACACAAAAAGTATAAAAATTAGACAAATCATAGTAATCGCAAGAGTTACGGCCGTAACATCTGGAGTTACGGCCGTAACTAGGTGACTTACGGCCGTAACCCCGAATGTTACGGCCGTAACGTGGCTTCGTAAAATTTGCTCATTTGAAGCTTTGATAGTTACGTTTTAGCCCGAGAATTCCCTCGGACTTTGCGTTTTTGCCCCAGATCTTCTTCGGATGATAACTTTTGATATATAACTCTGATTTTGAATCCGGAAAGACTGCCGAATTCGTCTCGGAAAGCCCTACAACATGAATATATCAAAATTCAATAAATAGAATATTTATTAAACATGTTGTTTCTTGAGTAATTCAGTTATTTAATCCGATCATCATCCGATAAAAATAAAATTATTAAAACTAATAAATTAAAAGCAAAAAACGAGTAGACTAGCTCAATTATGGGTAAATTTTATCGATACAAACTATGGATAAGTGTACAAAACTGACACTTATCACACCCCCAAACTTGAATTCTTGCTAGTCCCGAGCAAGACTCTTTATTATTCACACTCCAAAAATAAAAATAAAAATAAATAATAAAAATAAATAAGAAAATTAATACACACATAAATTAAAATATAAAAAGAGAAAAGGAGATCAAAATGCCATTAATAAACAACAACCAGCTTTATACAGTAGATAGAAATGAATCAAGATTCAAAATAAATCTACTAATATTTTTGAAGTTAAAACACGGTTTTTATTTTGTAATTCCAAAATGTAAGGTTTTCCCAAAAGGTTGATTATTTCTTTCCCACTCACGACTCCCTTTAATGGTTGCTCTCGATCACTCGTTTATTTTTCGACTCAATATGAAGAAGAATTTCATTGGCGTCATCAAATATTGTGATTTTTACAAAATTGAGTGTATTGAAATTCAGCTGCTAATTAATTCAAATCTGCTCATAAACTACATCCCTTTTAGTGATAGCTTTCACACCGTTATTTGCTAACGTGTAGCTCTTTTCACTAACACAATTTCTATCTCATTTTTTTTTTTCGTAAAAAGGTGATAGCTTTCACACCGTTATTTGCTAACGTGTAGCTCTTTTCACCAATTTTTCTGAGACGGACTACGCACCAACAATGGTTAGTCCTTTATTTTTCGCAAAATTTAAGACTTCCAAAATTAGGCATTTATTCTTTGCTCAACACTTCTCCTTTTCGTCATTTATTTTTTAGGTGATAGCTTTCACACGATTATTTGCTAACGTGTAGCTCTTTTCACCAATGACTCCTTTTTTAGGGAATAGAATTTTTGAGAAAATCATTTTTAGTTAAGCATGAAAAATCAAAAACTCCACAAATTAAGTAAATTTCAGTTTTATTTTTCATCAACTAATTGATTCTTCTTTTCTCAAGGTAACGAATGACTCGATTTTATATGATAATTACAAGGCTTGGAAAGAGAGATTAAGGCTCAAAAAAAAAAAATTTGGAATATACAAATTTTTTACCGGTTAAAACGATTTTAGAAGTTTGTATATAGCTAATTTTGGAAAATACTATAGATATATATATATATATAAATATATATATATATATATAAAAAAAAAATTAAGGCAAATAACCAAATCAATCAAAACACACCAAAATTATTAAACAAACCACACCAAAATTACAACACACCAAAATACTAAAACAAACCACCCCCAAACTTGAAAATAAAAGCGTCTCGCTTTAAAAATAAAATAAAAATCAATGCGAGAAAAGCGAGAATACTCCTGTTAAGAAAGTTGATGTCTGAGCCTAACGCCTTTTAGAATGCAAGAGAATAAATATACGAGGCACACACAAAGAAAATAAAATATACTCGTAAGTATAACATAATTTTTAGATGCGCATCAAGAAAGTCAGAAGAGTCGCCTTACGCGCCATCAAAGTTTTTATAAAAGCAAAACACGAAATAAACATTATAGTAATGAAATAAAAATACATAAATCGTGAATAGATGCGCGTCAAGAGATCAAAAAGAAACTCCTTAAGTTTGCCATCATTTAGCACGATTATTACACACGACAAAAAGTAAAAATACAAGGGGTCCGACATGGGTTATCAAAGGGAGAGGAATGAATCTACTTTTCGTTTTCTCACGGTAAAATCTTCTACCTGACAATTTTAGCTAGAGTGGATCTGGTTGAGGAACAAATTCATTGAGTTTTTCGATTAGTTCTTCGATGTTGTTGCAACGACTATGATTCGTTTTGCACGCTCGGAAATAAATCCCTTTTCAAAGAGTAGTCGATGAAAGACAAGAAACCATCAAAGAAACCATTGACATTAAGCACTCCTATTGGTTTTGATGAACATTTAGTCGGGCTCGTAACCACATGAAAAAGTTCCTCAAGTGTGCCAAAACCACCGGGAAGGGCGATAAAGGCGCGAATTATTTATCATGTGAGTTATGCGATCTTGCATATTCACAGATCTAAACTCATCTCCAATAGTTGACCGGTAATTTTACTTTCAACTGCAGGTTTTGGGATTACTCCCAACACTCTTACTCCTTCCATATAGGCGACGGCTCGCCCCATTAATCCTAGACTTCCTCCTCCGTAAACTACATGAATGCATTTTCTCCTAAGGTACGACCCAAGTTGTGGGGCTTCGGTGAAGCATGCCTCTTTTCAGAACTAGATCCACCAAAAATGCAGTGTGTAAAATTTTTGTTGAAGATGATGACTCCATTTTTGAAAAGAAAAAAATTTTAGAGAGAAAGCAGAGAAAAGTGCAAGTTTGAGGGATGAATGAAAGAAACCAGAGAAAGTTTATTTATAGAAGAAAAAGAAGGTAAAAATTGTTTAACAAGTTTGTGATTGCGTTTGATTGTGCTTCAACTACTCAATAGAATAATGAAAGCTTTTATCGCGTATCACATTTTTTATTCAGAAAATCTCACCACACGACAAAAATAAAAGATACTTACGCGTATGTACAGTAGTTGTGATTGTGGCTCACATCTTCCTCTGATTTTACGTTCAGAAACGGCCTAAACGCCTTCTATGAGTCGGGGAGAAGCTTCCCATCCAATTTTCTTACAAATTGGCAAACAGGGTCTTTTAACGTCAGATTCCCAAGACGTTGTTCATATTCTGGTTTGAATTTATTCCACAAACATTGAATTCCGTAATACACAAGTCCACTAGGATGCGTGTCAAGAGAAATTTCGATATTATCTAAATTCTCCTTATTCAGACCATCATTAATGAACTGGATTTTATCTTCTCTGTTTGTAGATGGAATTCCTAAAGATCGACATTTTGCATTACAGTTCCATCTAGCACATTTATAGCAAACGGCTAGAATCTTTGCTCATCGTTTCTTTGCATATGAACTTTTTCCAAGCTCTGGTAAAAATCTAGTTGGTGTTTCTGTGAATTCACCTTCTATTCTTACTTTGGCTTCGATAATGAATCTTATGTCAAAAGGTATGCTTTTATTCGTAAGCAACCTCATCCTTTCAAGCCTTGTCTTGTAAATTTTTAAAATTGCATTTTTGCTTAGAAAGGGAAATCTTTTTTCAATTTTAAACAATGTTTCATCCATGATAAAAAAAACAAAAAATAAAAAGACAATGAAAATAAAATAAAAAAAAATATATACAAATATCAGTTGTTGTGGGAAAGCTGAAAAATCCGACTTTAATAGTCACGAAGTACCGTTATCCGCCACTTGACCGGACAAACACAATTTAGTACTAAGTTACAACGTCGAAATTTGTACCTACACAAATAGTTTATAATGTAAGAGTTCAAATATAACTTATACTTCCCTAAACAGCGCCAAAAACTTGACACGCTTTTTGTGTAACTATCGCAAGTGCACGATATCGTATCAAGTAGTAAAGTGGACTTTTTGAGTCCGGTTTATCGATCCCACAAGGAAGTTATGTTATAATTTGAATTATACACTATTAGTCTATTTTTATAGATACTTAAGATGAGTGAAACACACAATTAAAAAGTTTGGTTTAATAATTGCAAAGAAATTGCAATAATAGTTCTAATATTATAAGGAAATAAAAAGATAGCAATAATAATAGATTGATTATCGATAAAATGAAATAGTTGGGATTACAAACTTAGTTCGTCATTAGTTATAAAAGATGTATTGGAGATCATAAGATGAATTTACTTATTATGTTGTGTAGATTCGATTTTCCTTAAAAAGACGGTTTCTCTTTCGAACTATAAAACGCCCCTTACATATTGAATCAATCCACTATATTTCTATGTTGATTGGCTTCAATACATAGCATTAGGATTTGTGAAAATAACTCAATGAATCATCTAAGGACTAGGGGTATATTTCTATCCCTAGAACAATCTTAGAGTGAAGATCATTTGATCTAATCAAACATATTTTCTTTGAAACATATGAAGATCATAAATATCTTCATTAATTGGCCAAATAAATAAAGATTGTTAAAACAATGAAAATCACACACAATAATAAGTAATTCATAATATATCTTTATACAAACATAAATAACATGACTAACCTTGTTTATAATCCCAACTTAAGAAACTTAGCCCATAAAGGGTTTATTACACATATTACAAGCTTTGGTGGTCATTCTTAGTTGAATCAAGAGAAAGAATTGATCCTCCCTTAGTAGATAAAGGAGATAGAAGCAATAAACTCTCTCGAACAACATATACTATACGACACTTACAAAGATCACTCAAGAACACAAGTGTGTTCTTCACACAAAAAGAAAAGTTTACAAGAAAATGGAAAATTATATGATGAATGGTGAATGATGAAGGATCTAAGGGTCTATTTATACACCTAAAGTCATCTAATAGCTCCAAAACTACAGCATTATTACATTAGATCGGATCAATGCCACCATCCCCTCAATAATACACAAAAGTATAAAAATTAGACAAATCATAGTAATGCCAAGAGTTACAGTAGTAACATTCGGGAGTTACGGTAACTAAGTGACTTACGGCCGTAACCCCCGAATGTTACGGCCGTAGCATTCAACTTTAAATTTGCTCATTTGAAGCTTTGATAGTTACGTTTTTAGCCCAGAATTCCTCAGACTTCGCGTTTTTGCCCCAGATCTTCTTCGGATGATAACTTTTGATATATAACTCTGATTTTGAATCCGGAAAGACTGCCGAATTCGTATCGGAAAGACCTACAACATGAATATATCAAAATTCAATAAATAGAATATTTATTAAACATGTTGTTTCTTGAGTAATTCAGTTATTTAATCCGATCATCATCCGATAAAAATAAAATTATTAAAACTAATAAATTAAAAGCAAAAAACGAGTAGACTAGCTCAATTATGGGTAAATTTTATCGATACAAACTATGGATAAGTGTACAAAACTGACACTTATCAGTAATCAATACACATCCTAAGTGACCCATCCTTCTTTCTTACAAACAGCACTGGTGCACCCATGGTGACACACTAGGACGAATAAATCCGAGTTCCAGCAGCTCTTGAATTTGGACCTTCAATTCTTGAAGTTCCTTCGGAGCCTTCTATATGGCGCTTTGGATGTTGGGCCGCCCCAGGGACCAAATCAATGCTAAATTCCACTTGTCGGTCGGGTGGGACTCCCGGCAAATCCTCTGGAAACACATCCAAAAACTAGTACGTCTGTAGGGGACACCTCACTGGTACGAGTGTCGACCAAACTCACCAAGTAACCCTGACATTTCTCCTTCATTAGACTTCTCAGTGCCTTCATGGCTGTAATTACTCTTGGTACTGCCCTACTCTTAGTACCATAAAAGGTGATGGACTCGTCTTCGGAACACATCAATGTCACCTTCTTCTCGCGGCAGTTTATATCGGCATCATATCTATCGAGCCAGTCCATACCAAGGATCATGTCAAAATCCATCGAGCTAATCAAATATAGGTTAGTGTCAAATTCTTTTCCTCCTATCTCGATACTCTCGTCAATCATTCTGTTAGTGAGTATCGTATTTCCTGACGGTAAGCTAACCTCAAGAGACTCAACAGTTCTAACGCTTCTATGACCAATGGCATGATAAAACTTTGCAGACATAAAAGAGTGTGTGGCACCAGTGTCAAATAAAGCAAAAGCAGGCACATTAGAGATCATAAGCATACATGATACTATGCCGGGACTATTATCAGCCTGATTCATTGAGTAGACTTGAGCTTGACCTCCTGATGCTTGTCATTTGCCCTTAGATTGTGGACAATGTCGGCTTGTGTGACCTGACTTCCCACAATTATAGCATACACCTTTTCCATACAAACACTCCCCGCCATGATTCTTACCACACTTTGGGCATGCAGGCCTAGTGATCGGCGCACCCGGTCCAGATTTCTCATCTACCTTCTTCTGCTTATTGGAAGCCGCCGACTTAGATTGATCACCATTCCGACCTCTCTTCCCAGAAGATGACTTAGCAGCTGGCTGAGGACTCAAGTTCTAACTAGCTTCAACCTATTGAGCTCTGAACACTGTCTCGGTATATGGTAGCACCCATGACCAGCCACGATGTGGCGAATACTCGGGCGTAAACCACTCCGAAACTTAAAGGCCCCCTTGCGGTCAGTATCCACCATGTGCTCCACAAAGAAGCTGATTTGGTTGAATTTTCTCTCATATTCTTAAACCGATAAGCTCCCTTGCTCAAGGTTCCAGAAATCTCTCTCCATCTTCTCTCGGTAGTGTTGTGGATGGTACCGTTCCATCACTAGTTCTTTGAACCGATCCCAAGTTAATGCAGCACGCTCGGCTGCCGGCCTCAAATGCCAATAGCTCATCCACCAGCGTCCAGCATCCTCTACCATTTGATACTGGGCGCAAAGAATCTTTTGCGCATCGGTGCACCTAATGAGCTCAAGGGTACGCTCCAGCGATATCAACCATTCGTCGACAAAAGCTGGTCCTTCTCGACCATTGAAAGATGGTGATGTGAAATGTCGGAACTGTTGCACAACTTGTGCTTGGGTAAGATATGGCCCATTATTATTGTGGTTATCTTGACCTTCATTACCATGACCACCAGCTCCAGCACCAGGGTTTGCATTCTCACCACCGAGATTTTCAGCACCTCGGTTAGCTGGGCGTCCACGTCCACGATTTGCCATGGTCCTAAGGTGCATTATAGCCAATAACTTCTTAGGAGTCTCCTCATAAGGGATGAAAGTAGAAGTATACATCGCGTCTAAGGGTTAACTGCTCCCAATAGACGTTCTAGCAGTGCTATACTAACGCATTTACATGTGTTTATAAATTTATAAGAAAGCACATACATGTCCAACATTTATTATAAATCTCAATAGCATATCATCTCTAAAATATAAACATGGTATTACAACATGATCCAAAATGAGTTGAATCTCATAATCGTAAAATTTTGTTACGATTACAACATAAACATAACTTGAAATATGTACCTTGGAGTTGATGTGGAGCGGTGACGGTGACTGATAATAATCATAGATGTCATTAAAGTTGTAACTACTTGCAAAAAAAGGAAATTTAGTTTTGAAAAAAAAATAACGAGTCTACAGAACTGTAAACCCGCTGTGATACCACTTATGTAGCGACCACTTTTCATAATATCATTTTAAAATAATTTCAAGGGAGATTAAATATCCCAAAAAATTTTAATTGAATAATTGCAGCGGAAATTGAAATAAGGTCATCCATTTCGCAAGTAAATAAAAATAAATTCTCAATATTTCAAACATCCATAATATCCAACATGACATTGAAGCCAAAGTTAAAACTTTAAATGAACGAAATAAATAAATAAAAGCTGATAATATTTTGTTATCACGCCACGTCTTTGCCCGCCACGCCAGACTCTTCAACCTAAAAGGTTTAAATAATGGGGTGGGCTTTCAACTCGCTCAGTGAGGAGGGAACGCTTTGTTAAATTTAAATACATACATGTTGTCAAGTAGATATGACATGTCTGAACATGGTGATTGCCCGAGGGCCATTAATATGCGAACTTTGAGCATACTGCCTACTACTCATTGGAGGCTACAACGTAATTAACATGCAAACTTTGAGCACATTATGCATTGGAGGCTACAACGTTAATAATATGCAAACTTTGAGTACATTATGCCTACTACTCATTGGAGGCTATAAATATTTGGCAAGAAACAAGCATATATTCAAGTAACATCATGCATTAAATAAAACAAGCGTAAAGTCTCCACCTCGAATTACGATGATGATCCTTGAAAAATTGGGATGCGAATGCAGTTCAAGTCCTAGGCTCCAAGTCCTCGTCTCCTAAATAACAATTAAATTTTAATATTAATATAGTGCCCAAAATGAATTAATATAAATTATTGAATTTATAATTGAGTAAAAGAGGTCTAATTTTAAATATTAAATATTAGCTGGGATCAAATTAAAAGTATTGAGAAAATTGAGGGACTGAAAATTGAATACACTAACAATCTGATTTGGGGTCAAATCGAGAAGTTTAGAACTCCGAGGGGCTGAAATCGAAGAATTAGAAGTAAGTTGGGTCAATTTGATAATACTAGAAAATTATTGGGTATAAATACCCTAGCCCTAATGACCGGCCGACAATTCATCCTCACTTCTGCCTCTCGTCTCTCTCTCTGACCTTACCTCTCTCTCTTGTTGTTCCGATTTCGAAAAAAAAAAAAAAATCCTTCATGGCCTGCAAAAAATGGAAATACGCACTCACACACACACACACACTCTGGGGTCGACTGAAAAAGATCCACTCACACTCCTGCTCTCCCGAGCTTGTAATTCCCAGCCACAGCTGCAGGTTGTGGCGACGGTGATGGCTCTAGGCCAGCTCACGGCCCAGATGCGGTCCAACGATGGAAGCGGGTTCTGGCGAATCGAAGGTAGGGCTCCGATTCTGCTCTCGGTTTTCTATATGGTCAGTCCGATTCTGGCTGAAAGGAGTTTGTGGAACTGGGTTCAAATCTCCTTTCGAAAATGCTGGTCTCTGGTATTTGGGATTTTATTTGGGGCTCGGATTTGAGGTTTGATGCAGTGCTACGGTTTCGAGATTTAAAAGCATAAAGTTTCAGTTTATGTGTTGATTTGATTTACTGTGTAAAATAGAAGCAGTAGGGAAAATGATAGGATATGCAATTTCATATTCATGAGAAAGTACAGAAGAAAATACAAGGTGGTGGTTGTTGAGCTTTACCTCGTAAGATTGAATGGAAATCGGATGAAACGCGACCGGAAATTTGATCAGACGACGAATTCGATCGGATCCTTAGAATGCTTCCCGGTTGCAAATACAACTTTCTTCTTTTTTTTTTGTTTCAGCCATGAAGAAAGCTATTGTAATATCCGCATTTTTATTTCCCTTGTATTTTCATCTTTGGTGTATTTCTCGATCGTAGTGCCCCTCGTGTACCTTTCAGTGTGTCCTTCCTGTCAACTGTTGAACTGTTTTCTCGTTATTGTTGTGCGGAACCGCCGTTTCGGGGTTGCCGTGGATCCATTTCGTGTTATTAGTTCCCAAATATTGATTCCTATCGTTTTTATTCTCTTTCCGGATCATCTTTATCATTTTGGGACCCAAAAAAGGGTGTGGGCCGCGGCACAAGGTGTGCGCGCCGCGGCACACAAATTTCTCCAATTGTTGGTCGAGCGATCTGTACTGTGTGCCGCGGCACACCCATCCGGTGCCGCGGCACGGTCTGAAGTCAAGCCGCGGCACACCGTCCGTGCCGCGGCACACCGTGTGACATCTGCGACCAAAACCCGATCAGCACGGTGCCGCGGCTGCGCGGTGTCTGCGCACACCTTCGAAACACAGGAGTAATTTTTTGGCCTGTGCCGCGGCACACAAAGCGGTCAACTGTGCAATCTCGTCCTTATTAGACGAGATCGGCCATTTTTCTCCTTCATTTCACCTGCGCGAGAGAGAGAGGTCTAAGGGGGGGAGAACTTCTCAAGCATTCTTCATTCGGGGGTCGATATTCATCATCCTCCTTCGGTTGTGAGGCTCGGATAATCAATCTAACGCGTGTTCTACGGATCTTAGTACTTGAATCTTCAAAGGTAATATTTCTAGAACCCTATTTTCGATTAATTTGGGGGTTTTGGGTTTTTCTTCCGATTCGTTCCGTTTTGTTGGTGGATTCATGATGAATACGATTAATATTGTTAGTATCTTTAGCTTTCCTACGGATTCATGGATATTTTGCGGATTTTTACGGAATCGAGAGGGTTTGGTTGTGGTCCGCCCTCGTTGTTATTTTTGGTACGAATATACATGAATCGTAGGCGGGTTTCCGGGTGTATTCCATTTCCGTAATCATCTAGAGTTGGTTGTGATTGTGTTATTCGAATCGTTAGGTTCATTTCCGCCGGTTCCTTGCGGTCGTGTTCAACTCTTCCTTTCCGTTCGTATCACCGTCTATTAACCGAGGCAAGTACCCTTATGAACTTACAATCTTGACATAGTAGTTTTGTATGAGGAATTGTGTGTGTGTATGCTCACTACGGGTTAGATCCGACGGGGTCTCGGTAGGGCTCCACGAAGCTGTGGAACCGCGAGCTTGCTTTTAACCACTATGGGTTAGATCAGACGGGGTCTCGGCAGGGATCCACGAAGCTGTGGGTCCGCGGTTAATTGTGGTGCATTTTACAAATGTGGTTTTGATTATTGGCATTTCCGGAAATGAGTGTTTTGGAACTATGATTTCTTGATTTCATGCATTGCTATATGTGTAAGATGTAAATTGTTCATTTGGTTACTTGTACTAGCGTAATTGCTAACCCCTCTGGGGACCCGTTTTGGGGAAATTCGTTTTATGAATTTCAGGTCAGGTTCATCGAGGCAATGATTTGGCTGGACCAGTATGCGGATGATGGTCGTGCGTGATGATTGTGCATGAGTGGTGTCTTGTTGCTTTCTATCTTTTACCTTTGTGGTCTTTAAACTAATAGAAGTACTCGAGTACTTAAGAACTTTTATTTGTCGGGATTGTATTGTTGTTTATTATGTTGTGATGGATTATGGTGTCATGTTTGACCGGTTAAACCGGGTGAATTATTTTGTTGGGCGTCTTTATGACGAGGTATTTTTCTGTTGTTTCCGTGAGTCGATGAGTATGATGCTTGTTCAGCCTGGTGGGTCCCATGTAGGGATTCACGGCGCTGTAATATACCTCGAATATCTTGAGGGTGTTACAGAAAATGGTATCGGAGCTCTAGGTTTATGGATACCTAGGCTTGTCGGTTTATTGGGTCTTGTGGTGTTTTGTTTTGCACATCATCGTCACGCTGCCATGATTCCGGTACTACCAGTGTCCGTAAGTTTTCCTTCCTCTGTTCATTAATTCCTTGTATCGTACCCTTGATTCTCGACTTGTGATTGTTCTTTTCTTGTACTGACCCTCGTATGGCTTTTGCTACTTATTTAACTCCCGTATGGATGCTGGAAGAGGTCGTGGTCGCGGTCGTGGTCGTGGATGCGGCCGGGGACGTGGGGCGGCCGGTGGGGCGGCCACGTCACGATCTTGAGGCCGGCGATGCGGCGGCCGTCATAGCCATGCTTCTTCTCGAGGCGTGCGATCTTGGTATTGCGGCCGTTATGCGGCAAATGGTGAACCAAATGGCGGCGATAGCTCAGCGGTTCGAACCGGATCCGGCCCATGCTAATCGGGCGGAGCGGATCGTTGGCTTCAGGATGTCATCAAGATGCATCCTCCTCGGTTCGGGAGCTTCGGACCCGATCGGGTGGGAAGGGTGGATCAAGGAGATATCTAAGGTCTTCGTTGCCACTAATCGTCCCGAGGACCGTAAGGTCCGTTGCCCAATACTTTCGATAGGAGACGCTACGGGTGGTGGGAGGCCGTTGGGCCCAAAGATCATGCCGCTTCGTGGTGAGTTTCAAGAATTGATGGAGATCGAATATTGCCGTGGCCGTCGAGACGAGGCTCGGGTACATGCTTTTATGATGCTCAACCGCGGGATATCCCCGTATCTCAAGCTATTGCTGATTTTAACAAGGAGTTGGGTTATGTGAAGACCCAGTTGTCGAGGAGAGCGACAAAATTTTCCATTTTCGAAGGATGAAATTGTCTATTCGGGACTATATGCCGGGCTCGTCTGTACTACCTTGAAGGATTACGAGTAGGGCCCTTGCTTACGATATGTCCGTGTGGCGAGTGAGGCGGCCCGCGAGAGTAAGCAGTCCACGGAATTTTCGGGCCACAAAGGTGGGGAGTCGGCGAAATTTGATCTGCTAACTTTTCATTGGTGGTGGCCGGCTCGATCTCTTGGGTTTCCCAGTAGGCTGCCGGTGCCCCTTCTCGATAGGTGAAATGCTTTAGCTGTGGCGAGGCCACATCGATCGTATTTGTCCGAACCCTTTCGACGTGTAATCAGTGTGGCCGGTCGGGTCACAAGGCTACTGTCTTGAGAGGAGAAAATCCTTGGTGTCGGGCTTCCATTCCAGCGCTGGGAACCAAGTGTGAATCGAGATCGTTTGCTCCTCAATCTCCGCCGAGTGCTAGTCGGGAGAGGTCGGGTCAGCCCTCTAAGGGGGAGCTTCGGTGTCGGCTCGGCCCACCCGCGTGTCTATGAGATGCGGAGAGCCGATGACCAGGCTCTGAAGTGGCGGCAGTGCGTTTATATTCTTTCTCATCCTGTCAGTGTGCTTTTCGATTCCGGTGCTACGCATTCGTTCATATCTCTGGATTGTGTGCGCCGTTTGCGTCTCGACCGTTTGACGCCTTGTGAGCCCTACATCGTTAAGATTCCTAGCGGTGATAGGATCGTTGGTGATCAGGAGGTTCGAGACTGTTCTGTGTTTATTTGTGAGAGGGCTTGGCCTTCTAATCTTATTGTTGTGGGTATTGAGGGTGAGGACTTAATTCTCGGGGATGATTGGCTCGAGCGGCATGGTGCAATCATGAACTACCGCACGAGAATCATCACCATGTTAGCCGATGATGGCACCGAGCACTCTTTCGCCGGACGAAAGAGGGGGAACCAGAAATTCGTTATTAACGCCTTGAAGGCGATGAGACTCCTGCGAAAGGGGTGTATCGGCTATTGGTGCTACGCCTTGAAGGTGGAGAGTGGTGGAGTCGAGCTTTCGTCGATTCCAATCGTTAATGAGTTTTCTGATGTTTTTCCTGACGAGTTACCGGGATTGCCACCAGATCGTGAGGTCGAGTTCGCTATAGAGTTAGAGCCGGGTGCGGCTCCTATTTCGAAGGCGCCCTATCGCATGGCACCTTCAGAGATGTCCGAGTTGAAGAAGCAGTTGAGTGAGCTTCTTGAGTCGGGGTATGTTCGACCGAGTGCCTCGCCTTGGGGCGCACCGGTCCTGTTTGTGCGGAAGAAGGATGGTTCACTACGTTTGTGTATCGACTATCGCGAACTAAACAAGGTGACCATCAAAAACAAGTATCCTTTGCCGAGAATTGACGACTTATTCGACCAGTTGCAGGGAGCTACGGTATTCTCGAAGATTGATTTGAAATAGGGCTACTATCAGCTCCGGATGAGAGAGTCCGATGTGCCGAAGACAGCTTTTCGGACGAGATACGGACACTATGAGTTTGTAGTTATGCCTTTCGGGTTAACTAATGCGCCGGCGGTGTTCATGCAGTTGATGAACAAAGTCTTTATCGAGTATTTGGATAAGTGTGTCGTCGTCTTCATTGACGATATTCTTATTTATTCGAGGAACGAGGAAGAGCATGCCCATCATTTGTGGATAGTGTTAGACATTTTGAGGATCGAGCAACTCTATGCGAAGTTCTCGAAATGTGAGTTCTGGCTGAAGGAAGTGATGTTTTTGGGCCACGTGATTTCGGTAGGGGGTTCGTGTAGATCCGCGAGAAGATCGAGCGGTATTGGATTGGGCACCGCCCAAAACGTGAGAGAGCTCGAAGTTTCTTGGGTTTGGTGGCTACTACCGTAGGTTCGTCGAGGTTTCTCGGCGGCTCGACCACTTACACGATTGCTCAATCAGAAGTTAAATGCGGAATGACGAGAGGCGATTCGATTTTGAGGAGCCGAAGAAGCATTTGACTTGACTCGGTTTGGCGTTGCCATGTGGCAACGAGGTTTTACCGTTTATAGCGATGCTTGGTCGGGGGTCTTGGAGTGCGTATTGATGCGGCACGGCAAGACCATTGCCTATGCGTCGAGCGATTGAGGCCGTATGAGTGAACTACCTACTCATGATTTGGAGTTAGCGGCAGTCGTTTTTGCGCTAAAGATTTGGCGTCACTATCTTTTCGGCTCTGCATGTCAGATTTTTACCGATCATAAAAGTCTGAAATACATATTTACTCAGCGAGAGTTGAATATGAGGCAGAGGAGGTGGTTAGAGTTGATTAAGGATTATGACCTCGAAATCCTTTATCATCCGGGCAAGGCGAACGTCGTGGCCGACGCCTTGAGTCGGAAACCAGTTGCATTGCGAACGCTTGAGATCCTTACATCTCAGTCTGAGCTTCGGAGGGCTTTGATTGAGTTGGATGTTGAAGTTTTGTTGCCTGGAGCTGTCGGGCAACTTTGTGCTTTAGAGATTTCGTCATCTTTGATCGATGAAATTAAGCTGAAGCAATCAGAGGATCCGATGATTACTCAAATCCGAGAGAACGTTCTTAAAGGAAAGTCTCCTGGGTTCATGATTCACGAGGATGGTGTTTTGAGGTTCCAGAGTCGGCTTTGCGTGCCGAACGACTCAGAGTTGAGGCAGAATATTTTACGGGAGGCCCATGCTACGCCTTATTCCGTTCATCCTGGTTCGAGTAAGATGTACAAGGACCTGAGAAGAAACTTCTGGTGGAATGACATGAAGGAGGAGGTCGCGCAGTTTGTAGCAAGGTGTTTGACTTGCCAGCAAGTTAAAATCGAGCATCAGCGACCGGCTGGGCTTTTGCAGTCACTTCCCATTCCGGAATGGAAATGGGAAGATATATCGATGGATTTCATTACGAGTCTGCCGAGATCGAGGTCGGGCATGAATATGGTATGGGTGATTGTCGATCGTCTGACCAAGTCGGCACATTTTCTGGGCATCAAGGACACTTGGGGCCCGGAGAAGTTAGCTCGTGTGTTTATCGCGCAGATCGTGAGACTTCATGGTACCCGAAGTCTATTGTTTCGGATCGTGATGGCCGTTTTGTATCGCACTTCGGCAGGCGGTGCATAAGGCGTTGGGTACCGGTTGCGTTTGAGTACCTCTTTTCATCCCGATCGGATGGGCGGTCGGAACGCACTATCCAGACGTTCGAGGACTTGTTGCGTGCACTGCTCTCGATTGGAGTAGTATTTGGGAGGAACATTTGCCGCTGATCGAATTCACGTACAACAACAGTTGGCACGCGTCGATTCGGATGGCACCGTATGAGGCACTTTATGGGCGGCGATGTCGATCACCGATTTGTTGGAATGAGGCGTCCGATTTGGTCGGGACCAAGCCGGATGTCGTTCTAGAGACGAGGCGGAAGATAGAATTAATTCGGGAACGGATGTTGACTGCCCAGAGTCGACAGAAGTCGTATGCCGACGTCCGTCGTCGACCTTTGGAATTCGAGGTGGGAGACCACGTTTTGCTAAAGGTGTCACCGACGAAGGGAGTTTTTCGTTTCGGGAAGAAAGGGAAGATGAGTCCGAGATTTATTGGCCCCTTTGAGATTGTAATATCCGTAATTTTCCATTTTTAGCAGTTTCCATTTTTGGTGTATGTCCATTTTTATCGACTCGCTTGTAACCGTTTCGACATTTCGAATCTACTTTGTTCTTGGAGTTTTTCCGTTTGGACGAGTTTTGATGATGTTTTCATGTAATTTCATTTTATGTCATGTTTTGCCGTATGAACGTTCGATTCTTGTTAAACTCGTTCGTTTTCATTGTTTCTTGGCTTGTACAAGTTTGTATGGTTGAGTTGGTCATGTTGAGACTTTCGGTTTGTAAATCCGACGTCGTTTCATGACTTTCGGTCACTTGGGTCATTTAGTAATTTCTATAAGTTTAGGGAATTTCATATTCGTTGTCGTATTTGATTCGGGTAGTCGGATTGATATTTTCTTGTGATGGTTAGACTCGTCATCGAATATTCTTCGTAGTCGTATTTTTGGTTCGATAGCGTGTCCGGTTTCGGTCGTCGGACTCGTTTGGGCCGGAATGCCAATACTGCATCGATGGGTGTTACGGCCGTAACACCCGAAGTCTGCCGTAAGTTGGCCATGTTACGGCCGTAAGTGTCCCTATTACGGCCGAATGTGACCATTGCTTTAAAGCAAGGCGGAGGTCCAATACCTCATTTTCTATCCCTTCTCTCGTTTTTTTCTTCACGGGCGACTCCAGAGGCGATTCCTTGATTTGATCGAAGAATCTTTCGTATTCCATCACCGTAGAATCATAGTAGCATATCACCATCAGCGTAATCATCCTTCGTCCGAATCAGAGGTATCTTCTTCAGAACCCTAACTTGTATAAATTGGGGTTTTCGGGTTTTCGTGATTGACTCAATTGTTCATGTATATTGCGAAACTTATTATCAATTGTTGTTATTGGGTGATTCCCAATTCGTTTTTCCTCGAATTAATCCATGTATTGTTGATACGGGGAGATTTTGCACAAACCCTCGCCCGTATCGATTGAACGTCTATTCTCGTGTTTTGTAATCGGGGTTTTGGGAGTATTCCTTTCGATTATTGATGTCCGTTGGGACTGAGTTATGATAATTCTTCGTTTAGGAACCGTCGTTTTCCATTCGGATCATCCGTAGTCATTTTTCACTTCCGATTCTTCGAAGATGTCTCAAAGGCAAGTACTTTACATTTGTTTACATGTTCTAGTATTTGAATTATGGCTGTATCGTGGTTGTTGTGGATGGTTATGTGTATGTTCACCTAGGGACGGTCCGACGGGGCCTCTAGGGATACGTATTGCCGTGAGTGTGCGTATCGTGAACTGTGGTTAGCCACCCAGGGATGTCCGACGGGACTCTGCGGGGTACGGTGGCCGTGAGTCTCGTACCAACGGTTAACTTTGAATTGTGATTTGTTGGAGATAATGTGTTTTGTGATTGTAAATATTCCGGAATATAAAATGTTTTCTAAAATGACTTTTTGGCGCATATATTCATCTGATTAGAATGTAGTTCAAATGAATTGTACTTGCACTAGCAGTTGTCGCTAACCCCTTAAATGGGGGAAATACTTTTTGTATTTCAGGTATTGATCGTGGAGATAAACGAGCACTCGGGACGTATGAGGATGATGGGCAAGCATGATATTGTCCAGTATTTGATTTTCGATGTTATGTGCTTGTTACTATTGATGTCGATTTTGGGATTTATGTATTATAAAATTGGTTTAAGTACTCAGTACTTCTGTTTGAAATTGTTAATGTTGTGTTCCCGTTTTGGGAAATGGATTTGATGTCAGAATTTAATTGTCGGTTTGTAGTCTTTTATTTGAAGTGTCGTTTTATTAATGATAGTTTTTCGTTGTCGAATGTCTTGTTGGTATGTTAGCCTGGTGGACTCCACAGTGTGGGGTCCATGGCGCTGTAATATGCCCTGAACGTCTTGGGGGTGTTATAGAATATGGTATCAGAGCTTAGGTTTATGGATACCTAGGCTGTCGGTCATTTGGGTCTAGTTAAGTGTCGTTTTTGGGACAGTATCACTGCTATGCCACCATCTTAGTACGCCGGTGCTCGTAAGTTTTCCTAACTTGACTCGTTTCGCCGTTCTGTTCTATTCCTGTCTTAGTATCTTTTGCGTTTTACGTTTGAATTGTACTTACCCGTTGCTTCTTCAGAATTCCTGCTGGTAGAGGACGCGGGCCTTGGTCGCGACGCGGTAGAGGGACGTGGCGCGGCCAGTGGGGCGGCCATGTCCGATCACTCGGGAAGCTGGTTCGGCGCCTTCTTTGTCGAGCAGTATTCCCCGATTCGGAGTCGGCGGACGATCTGCTAGCTCGGTAATGCTCATGAGAATGTTGGAGTGGCGACATATTGCGGCAAGTAGCGAACCGAGATGACGCCATCGGCTCAGGCCGTTCAGTCGGCCATGCTAATCTTAACCGGTTCGCCCTCTGGATCCGGTAATGATAAGCTACTTCGGGGCGTGATTCGTATGCGTCCTCCGCATTTGATGGTGCTTGAGCCCTTGGTTGGGAGAATTGGCTATTTGAGATGGAGAAAGTGTTTGAGGTTGCTAATTGTTAGGAGAGGAAAGTACCCATTGCTCAAGACTTCCTCGCCAAGGAGGCGACATGGTGGCAAGCGGTGAAACCGCGCGGCCGGCAGCTACGTGGGCGAGTTAGGAGGCGATGGAAGACGAATTTTGTCCGTGGCCAGTGAAAGAGGGGAGGATCCGAGCCTTCTTTGAGGCTAAGCCCCAAGATGTTCCTATTTCTCAAGCTATCAAGGACTACAACCAACAACTGCACTATGTGAGAAACCAAGTCCGAGATGAGCTTGATAAGATCCGCCACTTTGATATGCGAATGAAGCCGAGGGTGCGCCACTACATGTCTGGTCTGGGGTGCACGACTTTGAAAGATTATCAGAATAAAGCGATGGCTTACGAGATGTCGTTTCTGCGGCAGAGGCAGCGGTGAAGGAAAGAAGCGAAGACCTCGGTCGAGTTTCGGGAGGCAAGTCGGAGGGTAACAGAAGGCTCGGTGCAGTTCGCGAGTCTTGAGTCGGTCGCCATCGGTTGGTCGAGGGAACGGTTCTAGGTCTGCTCCTGCTGGTTAGTTCGTGGTCTACATGCTTCAAGCTGCGATCGTCCGGCCACATGATGAGTGAGTGTGATAGGCCTCCGATTCGGTGTCTTGCTTGTGGTCGTATGGGTCACCGTGCTAAGTTTTGTACGGATGCGGCTCGGGCTCCGATTACTCGGATATCTGCTCAGTGCGGGAGATCCGAGTGTGAATCGAGCAAGCAGGTTCCTCGGCAGCAGAGTTTTGGTAGAGGTCGAGGTCATGGTCACCTTCTAGAGGGGAGCTTCTAGTGCGGGTGCATTCCGCCCGTGTGTACGAGATGAGACGAGCGGGAGATCCTGACGCGACGGTGGCTACAGTGCCGTCCACATCCTTGATCATCCTGTTTCGTATTGTTCGATTCGGTGCTACGCATTCTTTTATATCTATGGATTGTGTGCGTCTTTGCATGTTGATTGCCTTGTTGCTTGTGAGCCTTTTGTTGTTAAACTTCCTAGTGGGGATAGCATCGTGGGGGACCGTGAGATTAGAGATTTTTCCGTGAGTATCGCGGGGAGGATTGGCCTTCTAATCGATTGCGGTAGATATTAAGGATGAGGATTTGATTACGGGTGAGGATTGGCTAGACCGTCATGGGGCGATCATGAATTATAGAACGAGGCTGTTTCGATGTTAGCCTCGATGGTACCGAGCATTCTTTTGTAGGGCGTAAGCGGGGTAGCGGTGCGATCGGCGCCTTGAGGCGGTGAGACTTCTTCGGGGAGGTTGCACGGGCTATTGGTGTTACGCTTTGAGATCGGAAGAAGGGGAGTCGAGCTCTCGTCTATTAGGTAGTATGTGAGTATCTGACGTTTTCCGGATGAGTTGCGGGTTTGCCGCGGGCGAGAGGTTGAGTTCTGTCGATCTAGAGCCGGGTGCGGCACCTATCTCTAAGACGCCATACCGTATGGCGCTGCCGAGATGCTTGAGTTGAAAAAGCAGTTGGGAGAGTTGCTAGACATGGGGTATATTCGGCCAAGTGCTTCGCCTTGGGGCGCAGTCTGTTTGTGAAGAAGAAGGATGGGTCACTTCGTTTGTGTATCGACTACCGAGAGTTGAACAAAGTGACCATCAAAAACAAGTATCCGCTCAGGATTGATGATTTGTTTGATCGGTTGCAAGGGGCAACCTGTGTTTTGAAGATTGATTTGAGATCGGGGTATTATCGGCTCAGTGAAGGATACCGACATTAGAAGACGGCCTTTCGGACGAGATACGGTCACTACGAGTTTGTGGTTATGCCTTTTGGGCTAACTAACGCACCCGGCCGTGTTCATGCGACTTATGAACAAAGTCTTTATCGAGTACCTCGATAAGTGTGTAGTCGTTTTTATCGATGACATCTGATTTACTCGAGGAGCGAGGAGGAGCACGCCGTCATTTACATATTGTGTTAGACATTTTGAGAACTCGGCATCTTTTGCTAAGTTCTCGAAATGTGAGTTTTGGCTACGGGAGGTTATGTTTCTCGGTCATGTGATCTCGTAGGGTGTTCGTGTGGACCCACATAAGGTAGAGCGGTGTTGGATTGGGCGCCGCCCAAGAACGTGAAAGAGGTCCGTAGTTTTACGGGATTAGCGGGTATTATCGCAGATTCGTCGAGGGTTCTCTAAACTCGCTCGGCCGTGACTCGATTATTCTGAAGTCGAGAGAAGTTTGTGTGGACCGATGAGAGGCGAGAATAGTTTTGAGGAGTTGAAGAAGCGGTTGACGACCGCTCCGTTTTGGCCTTACCGAGTGGTAATGACGGTTTCTCGGTTATAGTGATGCTTCGGGCCAAGGGCTCGGATGCGTACTTATGCGGCACGGGAGGACGATTGCTTATGCTTCCGTCGGTTGAAACCATATGAATTGAATTACCCTACGCACGATCTTGAGTTGGCGATTGTTTTTGCGTTGAAGATTTGGCGTCATTACTTGTATGGCTCGTCGTGTCGATTTTCACCGATCACAAGAGCACGAAGTACATTTTCACGTAGAAAGAGCTTAATATGAGGCGGAGGAGGTGGTTGGAATTGATTAAGGATTACGATCTCGAGATCCTTTATCATCCGGCAAGGCTAATGTGGTAGCGACGCCTTGAGCCGGAAATCGATATCGCTTCGAGTGCTTGAGTTGCTTACGGCCCGGTCGGGACTTCGGCGTGATCTTATGAAGTTGAGCATTGAGATTATGCCCGAGAGAGTTAGGGCGATTGCGTACTCTTGAGATTTCTTCGTCACAGTCGAGGACATTAAATCGGGACAGTTGGAGGACCGATGTTTATTCACTTCGGAGAGTGTAGAGAAGGGGAAAGCCGGGATTTGTTATTCATGAGGACGGAGTGTTGAGATTCCGAGGTCGGTTGTGTGTTCGAGCGACTCGGAATTGAGACGAATATCATGCGAGAGGCTCATGCGTCACCTTACTCGATCCATCCGGCTCGAGTAAAATGTATAAGGATACGAGGAAGAATTTACGGTGGAACGATATGAAGAAAGAGGTAGTTCGGTTTGTGGCTAAGTGTTTGACTTGTCGGCAAGTCAAGATTGAGCATCGGCCGGTAGGATTATTGAAACCACTTCCCGTTCGGAATGGAAGTGGGAGGACATCTCTATGGATTTTGTCACGAGTTTACCGAGAACGAAGACCGGTATGAATATGGTGTGGGTGATTGTAGACCGATGACTAAGTCGGCACATTTCACAGGCATCAAGGATACTTGGGGTCCAGAAAAGTTGGCTCGTATTTTTATTGCACAGATAGTGAGGCTTCATGGTACGCCGAGGACCATTATTTCAGATAGAGATTGCCGGTTTGTATCGCACTTTTGGCAGGCGGTACATAAGGCATTGGGGACACAGTTACGTTTGAGCACTTCGTTCCATCCCCAGACCGATGGGCAGTCCGAACGTACCATCCAGACGTTCGAGGATTTGTTGCGCGTGTGTGCGTTAGATTGGAGTAGTAACTGGGAGGATCATTTGGCCTTAATTGAGTTTACTTATAATAATAGCTGGCACGCGTCGATTAAGATGGCACCATATGAGGCACTTTATGGCGGCGTTGCGATCACCGATATGTTGGGATGAACCGTCCGATTTGGTTGGCTTGGCCGGACCTTGTGTTGGAGACGAGGGAGAAAGTCGGCCCGATTAGAAAGAGGATGTTGGGTGCTCAGTCGACAAAAATCTTATGCGGATGTTAGGCGTAGACCTTTGGAGTTTGAGGTGGGAGATCATGTTACGTTGAGAGTGTCTCAGACTAAAGGAGTTTTCCGTTTTGGGAAGAAGGAAACTCGGCCGAGATATATTGGACCTTTCGAGGTATTGGAGAGAGTCGGTGAGTTAGCGTCTGCGTTTGGCTTTACCTCCGTCATTGAGTCATGTACATAGCGTATTTCACGTTTCCCGATTGAGGAAATGCGTTCGGACTCGTCCCACATTATTGACTTTGGGGGCGTGGAGATCGAGAAGGATGTTACGTTTGAGGAGAGGCGTCGAGAATTTTGGAGCGTCGTGACAAGCGGTTAAGGCACAAAACCATTCCTTTGGTTAAGGTGCAATGGTCGAGGCACGGAGTAGAAGAAGCGGCGTGGGAGCTAGAGGAGGATATGCGTTCGAGATACCCCGAACTTTTTGATTCTTAAGTTTCGGACGAAACTTTATTTTAGAGGAGAATGTAATATCCGTAATTTTCCATTTTTAGCGATTTCCATTTTTGGTGTATGTCCATTTTTATCGACTCGCTTGTAAGTTTGACATTTCGAATCTACTTTGTTCTTGGAGTTTTTCCGTTTGGACGAGTTTTGATGATGTTTTCATGTAATTTCATTTTATGTCATGTTTTGCGTATGAACGTTCGATTCTTGTTAAACTCGTTCGTTTTCATTGTTTCTTGGCTTGTAGAAGTTCGTATGGTTGAGTTGGTCATGTTGAGACTTTCGGTTTGTAAATCCGACGTCGTTTCATGACTTTCGGTCACTGGGTCATTTAGTAATTTCTATAAGTTTAGGGAATTTCATATTCGTTGTCATATTTCGGATTCGGGTAGTCGGATTGATATTTTCTTGTGATGGTTAGACTCGTCATCGAATATTCTTCGTAGTCGTATTTTTGGTTCGATAGCGGTCGGGTTTCGGTCGTCGGACTCGTTTGGGCGGTTGCCAATCTGCATCGGTAGGGTGTTCTGGCCGTAACACCCGGAAGTCTGCCGTAAGTTGGCCATGTTACGGCCGTAAGTGTCCCTATTCTGGCCATGTAACGGCCATTGTTTTAAAGCAATGAGGCGAGGTCCAATACCTCATTTTCTATCCCTTCTCTCGTTTTTTTCTTCACGGGCGACTCAGGCGGTTCCTTGATTTGATCGAAGAATCTTTCGTATTCCATCACCGTAGAATCATAGTAGCATATCACCATCAGCGTAATCATCCTTGACGTCCGAATCAGAGGTATCTTCTTGGGAACCCTAACTTGTATAAATTGTGGGTTTTACGGGTTATACGTGATTGACTCCGAAAATTTCATGTATAATGCGAAAATTAATATCAATTGTAGTTATTGGGTGATTCCCAATTCGTTTTTCCTCGAATTAATCCATGTATTGTTGATACGGGGAGATTTTGCACAAACCCTCGCCCGTATCGATTGAACGTCTATTCTCGTGTTTTGTAATCGGGGTTTTGGGAGTATTCCTTTCTATTATTGATGTCCGTTGGGACTGAGTTATGATAATTCTTCGTTTAGGAACCGTCGTTTTCCATTCGGATCATCCGTAGTCATTTTTCACTTCCGATTCTTCGAAGATGTCTCAAAGGCAAGTACTTTACATTTGTTTACATGTTCTAGTATTTGAATTATGGCTGTATCGTGGTTGTTGTGGATGGTTATGTGTATGTTCACCTAGGGACGGTCCGACGGGGCCTCTAGGGATACGTATTGCCGTGAGTGTGCGTATCGTGAGCGTGGTTAGCCACCTGGGGATGTCCGACGGGACTCTGCGGTACGGTGGCCGTGAGTCTCGTACCAACGGTTAACTTTGAATTGTGATTTGTTGGAGATAATGTGTTTTGTGATTGTAAATATTAGGAATATAAAATGTTTTCTAAAATGACTTTTTGGCGCATATATTCATCGATTAGAATGTAGTTCAAATGGATTGTACTTGCACTAGCGATTGTCGCTAACCCCTTAAATGGGGAAATACTTTTGTATTTCGTATTGATCGTGGAGATAAACGAGCACTCGGGACGTATGAGGATGATGGGCAAGCATGATATTGTCCAGTATTTGATTTTCGATGTTATGTCTGTCGGTTACTATTGATGTCTGATTTTGGGATTTATGTATTATAAAATTGGTTTAAGTACTCGAGTACTTCCTGTTTGAAATTGTTAATGTTGTGTTCCCGTTTTGGGAAATGGATTTGATGTCAGAATTTAATTGTCGGTTTGTAGTCTTTTATTTGAAGTGTCGTTTTATTAATGATAGTTTTTCGTTGTCGAATGTCTTGTTGGTATGTTAGCCTGGTGGACTCCACAGTGTGGGGTCCATGGCGCTGTAATATGCCCTGAACGTCTTGGGGGTGTTACAGAGATCCTCGAGCGAGTCGGTGGGTTGGCATACCGTTTGGCGTTACCTCCGGCCTTGAGTCATGTTCATAGCGTTTTTCATGTTTCCCAGCTGAGGAAATATGTCCCGGATCCTAGTCACGTCATCGATTATGGCGAGATTGATATCGCTGAAGATATTATTTTTGAGGAGCGTCCTTTGAAGATTTTGGAGCATCGTGAGAAACGACTGAGGCATAAAACCATCCCTTTGGTCAAAGTGCAGTGGTCGAGACACGGTGTCGAGGAAGCAACTTGGGAAACCGAGGATAGCATGCGTGTTAGGTACCCTGAGTTGTTTGTTTCTTAAGTTTCAGGACGAAACTTATTTTTAGAGGGGTAGAATGTAATATCCGCATTTTTCTTTCCCTTGTATTTTCATCTTTGGTGTATTTCTCGATCGTAGTGCCCCTCGTGTACCTTTCAGTGTGTCCTTCCTGTCAACTGTTGAACTGTTTTCTCGTTATTGTTCTGCGGAACCGCCGTTTCGGGGTTGCCGTGGATCCATTTCGTGTTATTAGTTCCCAAATATTGATTCCTATCGTTTTTATTCTCTTTCCGGATCATCTTTATCATTTTGGGACCCAAAAAGGGGTGTGGGCCGCGGCACAAGGTGTGTGCGCCACGGCACACAAATTTCTCCAATTGTTGGTCGAGCGATCTGTACTGTGTGCCGCGGCACACCCATCCAGTGCCGCGGCACAGTGCCGAGTCAGTGCCGCGGCACACCCGTCCGGTGCCGCGGCACACCCGTGTGACATCTGCGACCAAAACCGATCAGGTGCCGCAGACACGCAGCATCTTGCGCACACCGCCGAAAACACAGAGTAATTTTTGGCTGTGCGGCACACTTCGGCTGTGCCGCGGCACACAAAGCGGTCAACTGTGCAATCTCATCCTTATTAGACGAGATCGGCCATTTTTCTCCTTCATTTCACCTGCGCGAGAGAGAGAGAGGTCTAAGGGGGGGAGAACTTCTCAAGCATTCTTCATTCGGGGGTCGATTTTCATCATCCTCCTTCGGTTGTGAGGCTCGGATAATCAATCTAACGCGTGTTCTACGGATCTTAGTACTTGAATCTTCAAAGGTAATATTTCTAGAACCCTATTTTCGATTAATTTGGGGGTTTTGGGTTTTTCTTCCGATTCGTTCCGTTTTGTTGGTGGATTCATGATAAATACGATTAATATTGTTAGTATCTTTAGCTTTCCTACGGATTCATGGATATTTTGCGGATTTTTACGGAATCGAGAGGGTTTGGTTGTGGTCCGCCCTCGTTGTTATTTTTGGTACGAATATACATGAATCGTAGGCGGGTTTCCGGGTGTATTCCATTTCCGTAATCGTCTAGAGTTGGTTGTGATTGTGTTATTTGAATCGTTAGGTTCATTTCCACCGGTTCCTTCCGGTCGTGTTCAACTCTTCCTTTCCGTTCGTATCACCGTCTATTAACCGAGGCAAGTACCCTTATGAACTTACAATCTTGACATAGTAGTTTTGTATGAGGAATTGTGTGTGTGTGTGTATGCTCACTACGGGTTAGATCCGACGGGGTCTCGGTAGGGCTCCACGAAGCTGTGGAACCGCGAGCTTGCTTTTAACCACTGTGGGTTAGATCCGACGGGGTCTCGGCAGGGATCCACGAAGCTGTGGGTCCGCGGTTAATTGTGGTGCATTTTACAAATGTGGTTTTGATTATTGGCATTTCCGGAAATGAGTGTTTTGGAACTATGATTTCTTGATTTCATGCATTGCTATATGTGTAAGATGTAAATTGTTCATTTGCTTACTTGTACTAGCGTAATTGCTAACCCCTCTGGGGACCCGTTTTGGGGAAATTCGTTTTATGAATTTCAGGTCAGGTTCATCGAGACGAGCGGGCGCTGGACCAGTATGCGGATGATGGCCGTGCGTGATGATTGTGCATGAGTGGTGTCTTGTTGCTTTCTATCTTTTACCTTTGTGGTCTTTAAACTAATAGAAGTACTCGAGTACTTAAGAACTTTTATTTGTCGGGATTGTATTGTTGTTTATTATGTTGTGATGGATTATGGTGTCATGTTTGACCGGTTAAACCGGGTGAATTATTTTGTTGGGCGTCTTTATGACGAGGTATTTTTCTGTTGTTTCCGTGAGTCGATGAGTATGATGCTTGTTCAGCCTGGTGGGTCCCATGTAGGGATTCACGGCGCTGTAATATACCTCGAATATCTTGAGGGTGTTACAGCTATGAGCAGATTTCTGTCAATGGTGTATTGTGTATTTTGTGGAAAGTGAATTATTGTGACGAGAATTGTATTTATAGATATAGGTTTGAAGTGTTTAAGTTGGATTAGGATTGTGTATTAGATAAACATTGAGGAGTTTTGATAAGGTGAGAACTGTGAGGATCGATCGACTAGTAAAGGAAGGGTTCTTAATTGTGATTAATTTAGTTTAATCATAGTTGGTTAAATTAAGACACATGGTTAAATATAAATGGTATAATAATAATAATACTAATAATAGTAAATGTAAAATAATAATTAATTGGTAATATTGATCATGAAATAAATCTGAAAAATGATAATGATAACAATAATAATAATATTAATACTTAATAAAATGGTATTAATAATATTATTAATAATAATAAAGATAACATTATTGATAGTAGTGTTAGTATTATACTCGAATAATTAATAACACTATCATAAAATAAATAATGATTACTTGAATATATATATGACGAAATGACTCGAGCCTGGAGCGTAAACTATAATCATGATATGCGAATAAGAAAAATTTTTGACCTTATTTAATAAATGAAAATAAAATTCATAAATAAATTGTTGGACATTTAAAATCATTCATGCGCTTTCTATAAATTATAAAATAAATGCATGCTCGAAAATCGGGACGTTACACCGAGGGTCATTTAAATGGGTTGGCAGCTGCAGAGCATCGAGCAGTTTTACATCAGCCAAACTCATACCGACGTGCAGCAGAGAGTTTCTTTCCAGGTGCGTAGTTTTTTACCCATTATCTATTGAACTGTTTTGAAACATAACACTATTAAACAGAATACTATTCAAGTAATTTGAGGCCTTATAATGTTTACTTTTTACGCATTATATGAATGTAGCTAAATTAATCATCACTTATTTTTTCTTCATATGATATCAAAATATATATGAACCTACTACTTGCGTAGCATCTTGGTTACTAGGGTTCTGCTACTCATGCCTGCAGAAATAGTTATATCAATAAGCTGTTGCGGATAATATATTTCGAGAACATAAAACAACTTTACAGAAATTAGTATCCTTCACTAAGTTTATGATTTCCATCTTTTATTTCGAAAAACGAATTTGTAGTTGAATTTAATATTCTTATATTATGAAAATCTGTATAAAAAATAATTCTATGCAAATAAAATTATACTTCTATAGTGTGGTTCTTACAAATTGTCGTAGAAACGCTGATTTCTTTCAAATGCACTAGGATTAACAAAAGAGTATTAATAAAATATAGATTTGTAAATGGGGAATATCTTGCCGCAAATTGAATGACTATAATTATATTATTAAAAAGAATTATATCAAATATGATGGGAGAAAAAAAATACAAGAGTGGTTATATGGTGGTTGTGTCTTGAAAAATCTAAAGAAAAATGAATGTTTTGGTATGCAGTTTCATAAAAAAAGGAAACATTTCTAATATATGATGTTTTAGGTATGAATTTCCTAATAGGTTATATAATGTTTTATAAATCTTAAAAATCTAAAGAAAAATGAATGTTTTGGTATGCAGTTTCATAAAAAAAAGGAAACATTTCTAATATATGATGTTTTAGGTATGAATTTCCTAATAGGTTAAATAATGTTTTAGTCTGAAATTTTGATATTATTATTTTACTAAGTGTCATAGAAAAAGGAATATTTCAATATGCAAATAATTTTTGTCGATCTTATAACAAGTAATTTTTGTTCTGTTAATATGCTGCAAAAAAAAAAGCAGTGGATGGCATAACTCACCATATGCATCATGTCTGTGTACAGAAATATTTTCTGACCATTCATATGACAAAATGGCACATCAGCAATACTGAATCCTGCAAATTCACTATTCTTTATTAGATGTGAATTTTACGCGTTGTATACATATCAAAAATAAAAAGTAGTGGATACCATAACTCACCATAATGCGTCATGTCTGCGTGTATAATAATTTTCTGGTCATTCATATTACAAAGTGGTCGATCAATAGTACTCTTACCTGCACATTGGCTCATATCTTCTTTATTAGATGCGAATGCACATTCACTCATACCTTCTTTATGATATGTGAATTTTATTCACTGTCTGCATATCAACTCCTATGAATACTGCGAGTATAAATTATACTAATTTTGATATGTCTGAAAATATAAAATTAGGTTTTCCAGAAAATATCTTCGACTATGAACATTCGAGACATAGTACTGATAACGGATGAAAAAAATCAAAAGATCTCTTACGGTTCGTGTGTTAAGAATGTGGATTTCCATGAATACAAAAGGCAAGTCACAATGCATCGAAATGATTTTGCTCGATCCCGAGGTAACTTCTAATTATTGTGTTTTGTTTTCAGTTCATAACTCTATAACATACTCATCGTAGATTCATTTTTTCTGAGGGAGCTAAAATTCAAGCTAGCGTGCACGTAAGTTTGGTGATGCAATTCAAAAGATTGTTGATCGATGGTTCGACTTTCACTATTGAATATTTTCAAGTGGAAGCAAATGAGAAAATCAAGTGGCAGCAAGCCAGGATTAACCGTAAGTTCAAGCTGCATTTCGAGTATTGCACACGAGTTCAGCCATATTCAAAAGACAATGAGATTTCCAAAAATGGATCCCCGTTTGTTACTGCTCTGATTTTTTTGACTATTTATTCATAACTCGGTTTTTTTTTTGGACTAAGATTTCAAGAATTCCATTAGCCTAAAATATTCAGCTGCAGATTTAGATATAAAAATTAGAGATTACCAACTAATTACCTATTATTTAAACAAGTCTATACGAGGGAGCAGGTCTGATACTTCCGACCAAAATTATTGAGAAACCACAAGAAAGTTCGAGTAGAAACAAACTGAAAAGCACAAATACTATAGTTCTTGCCTATGGATTGCATCGCCAAAATTACATAGTGATTCATTGTCGACAAATATCACCTCCGTATTGTCAAACAAGTATCTATATTTGATACATATATATTCTCCTTTTGCTCTCCGAAAATAGATTCAATTTTTTAGCAAACAATCATATTGTTGTAGATTATATAAGGTTCATAAGAGTAGTGCTACTACCGTATTCGGGCATGGGGCGGGCTCCAAGCATTGCGATCGAGCCCGGTTTCTCCAGAATTTTTTTAAAATCCATTGATTTTTAAACAAATATTAAAAAAATACATTCATATAATCAGAATATATATAAATGTTTTCTCAATTAAATAACTATCAAATGATTCATATTTAAATTCATGATAAAAATTATTTACTAATAAATTTAATAATAAGTATATATACATATATTATATATATATATATATCCAATCGTGAGTATCTTAAAAAAAGGGTAAATGACACACAAGGGTAACAAACTATCAATATTGTGTTAAAAATACCATTAAACTAAAAAAACACTATCAAAGGATAACAAACTATATAATTTGTATCTAAAATACCCGTCCAATCGGTGCTAACCGGTTACCTAGGTCAAGCTGCCACTTTGGCACGCTGATATGTCCAAAAACGGTGCCACATTGGCACTTACGTTACCTAGGTCAAGAAACGCTCCACATCGATCAGTTGAGTAGGATCCTTTCTTTCTAGCCAAAACCCTTGTTTGTTCACCTACAACAACCTGTGGACGACTCTCATCAATGCGCCGTGCAATAGGAAAACCGAAAGGAAAGAAATGAAGAAAGGCCAAAGCAGAATCATAGAACGATGAAAACCCTAAGTTGAAGAGAGGTCATCGATTGAGCTTCTCCCTCCCAATACCAGGTATGTTTTTCTTCAATTTCAAGTTTGAATTCCATAAAAGCTTAGTCGATAATCACCCCAAGTGTTTTTTCTTGACTGGGGATGAAAATTACGGTTTTGGTTAATGACCGAGCTTCTCCTTCTCTGAATTTCAGTACTTGAATGCTTCTCCCTATCTGATTTCCAGTACTTGGATGCTTCTCTCTCTGATTTTCAGTACTTGGAATTCTTCTCCATCTTGAATTTATTGATCTACATTATCATTTTCCCTTCGTTTAATAGAGTATGATTATCATTGCTGGTGAGAAATTAGATGTCTGATACTGTTGGTTCCCTTCAGTACTTGGAATACTTCTCTACCTCATTTTTACTGTGCTATTGCTGATCAGTTTAAAATGTGAACTTATGGCAGATTGATTGTATGATGAGGAAGAAGTTTGGAGGGCTGATAACAGTACAAGTCTTTTATGAGGGTGGTTTTGTACCCAATCCTCTAAGATATTGTAATGCCACGATAGTTACAGTAACTGATGTTGATTTTTCCCTTATGGATTTTAATCAATGTCATGATTTTTTGAAAACTTTAGTGAGGGAACCATGCCGGAATATTGTAACACCCCCAAGATATTCGAGGTATATTACAACGCCGTGAATCCCTATCTGGGACCCACCAGGCTGAGCAACATCATACTCATCGACTCCCAGAAACAACAAAATAACACCTCGTCATAAAGACGCAAAACAGAATAATTCACCCGGTTCAACCGGTCAAACATAACACCATCATCCAACACAAACATAATAGACAACAATACAACCCGGACGAATAAAAACTCTCAAGTACTCGAGTACTACTATTAGTTCAAAAACCACAAAAGATGAAAAGATAGAAGACACTAAGACATCACTCGTGCACAATCATCACGCACGGCCATCATCCGCGTCTTGGTCCGGCCGCTCGTCTCGATGAACCCGACTGAAATTCACGAATTTCCCAAAACGGTCCCGGAGGGTTAGCAATTACGCTAGTACAAGTAACCAAATGAACAACTTACATCTTACACATATAGTAAATGCATGCAATCAAGAAAACAATAGTTCCAAAACACTCATTTCCGAAAATGTCATAATCAAATCACATTTGTAAAATGCACCACAATTAACCATGGATCCACCCCTCCGTGGACCCCTACCGAGACCCCGTCGGATCTAACCCGTAGTGGTTAAAAGCAAGCTCGCGGATCCACCCCTCCATTGACCCCTACCGAGACCCCGTTGGGTCTAACCCATAGTGAGCATACACACACACCATTCTCATGCAATACTACTACGTTAAGATTGTAAGTTCATAAGGGTACTTGCCTCGATCAAATAGACGGTGACACGAACGGAAAAGGGAGAGTCAAGGACAACCGCGAGGAACCGGTGGAAAAAGAACCTAACGATTCGAATAACACAATCACAACCACTTCTAAACGATTACGGAAATGGAATACACCCGAAAACCCGCCTATGATTCATGTATATTCGTACGAAAACAACAACGAGGGCGGACCACAACCAAACCCTCTCGATAACAAAAGATACTACGAAATATACCATGAATCATAGGGAAACGAGGAATACCAACAAGATTAATGATATTCATCATGAATTAACTAACAAAACGGGACGGATCGGACGAAAACATGAAAACCCCCAAATCTTTCCCAAAATAGGGTTCTAGGAAATTTTACCTTGATTTGACGATGAACAACGAATGATTAGTGATAGGTTGATGATATGAAGCTTGAATATACTTCTACAATGGTGTTTGGGCGAAAATCGGGTGAAATCTAGCTCTCCAAGTCGTTCCCGTCGCGAAGAGAAGTGAGAGAAGTGAGAAATGAGGAAAAAATACGGCTGCTGACAGTTTATATACTGGCCGGTGTTACGGCCGTAACATCCATAACATACGGCCATAACATATGAACATTACTAGTAACTCACTGCCTTACAGTAGTAATCATTCGGGAATGAAATCGGGAAAAATTTACGAATGACACATACGTAGTATCAAGATACCATTACGGCCGTATCGATACTTACAGTAGTAACTCGAGCATGATACGCCCGTAACTCGGAACTGGACCAGGGGGTAAGAAACGAAGCCTTGTTACGGCTGTATGAAGGAAGCTTACGGCCGTAACTCTCGATTATTACGGCCGTAACATATACGGCTTACGGCCGTAACATGGCATGTGACAGCAGGCCAGTCTGAAACACTGCTCGACGAGGAGACGATCGAAAAGAGAAAATAACAAGGTGTGTCCATGACCACCGGATACACTCACCACGGATTTAAGTCAGAAATCAAAACGTTACGATGAAGCGTAATTCCGAATGCCCGAAGGTTCAGGTGTTGTGTCACGATTTATTCATCCCGACAGGCGATCGACTATAAGGCCGAGCGACAAAGTCAACTCCAGTCAAACTATGGCTAGCTCGCCAAGTCGAAGATATCAAGCCACCATCAGGTACCTAGCGATCGACTCCCAAGGCGATCGCCCATTTGGCAGCTGGCGATCTGCTCTACTAACCCGCTAAGGGCAATCGACCTGCGCCCCGAGCAGAGATGATCGCCCGTCTAAGTCATCGAGGACTGGATCTCAGGAAAGCACCCACGTGCAGATCCACCAAAGGCGCTGACGAGATCTTCGCCAGCAGATAAGATCTTTTGCTGACAGACAAGACATGTAACCACAGCCTGTCACCTACCTCACCTACCAGCATGCGCGCCGAAAGTTGTCAGTGGGACCACCCGCGACAGCAACTCAGGACGCGTGTAAGCTCCCCATTGGACCGCCTGATTGGCCGGCCAAAGAACTCCTGCAGACTTTGAGGGGACAGGCCCATGTGCTAAAATACGATCGCCCGATTATTATATTGCAGTAAAGGCGATCGCCCGGCGTATCCAAGCCCTATAAATAGAGAACCTCCTCCTACTGGAAAAAGGTTCTCAGTTCTCAGTTCTGAATTCATTTGAACCAACGGTTCAGAACTCATCCACTACGGTTCCGAATTCATTCTGACTGACGCTCAGAACACATTCTCTCACATTCCGATACATCCACGGAAATACTGAAGAATAGACATATCATCAAGCTCCCGGCTATCTCACCGGAATCCATCTCAGGACTTCTCTCTCCAAATCTCTCGTCCAGAAGACGATCGGCAGAAGCAGCAAGTCTCCACTAGGCAGTTAGAGGGATTCATAAGCCCAGAAGCCCAAACATCCAGCTAAATACTCGCCGTGAGAGGCGGTCGATCTCTCACCGCCGCGACTGTTCATCACCTTTGTTACAAGAACTCACAGAGCATCAAATCTGGTTCTTCCGGCAATCTACACGCTCACTAGCTAAGATAACAAGGAACTTTACACTCATTGTAATTGTATTCTTACTTTAGTACTTGTATCCCCGAATATCGGTATTAATAATATCTCGCGAGAGCATTCAAGCCCGGGACTAACAACCCCGGCAAATCTTGTGTTATTTATCTTTCTCACGGAAGTGCTCTTGCATTTGTTTGCTATCCCATCCATTCCAGCAATATCTATCTCCGGATAATATTTTGGGTAGCAACATCAGGAACAACAAAGATAACAAGAATACCCTAAACTTAGGGAAAATTACGAAACAGTCCAAACGTCCAAAAATCGCGATACAACGCCGGATTAACAAACCGAAACTCACAACATGAATAACTCAACTATACGAACTCGTGAAACCAAAGAAAATACAAAAGCGAACGGGTTCTACGAGAAACGGACATCCATGCCATAATACATGACATAAAATAGAATAATATTAATACATCTCCGAAACTCGTCAAAATGGAGAAACTCCAAGAATAAAATAGATTCAAAATATCGATAAGGTTACAGGCGAGTCAATAAAAACAAAAAATCACCAAAATGGTATCGGGAAAAGAAGAAAAATGCAGATATTACATTCTACCCCACTAAAAATAAGTTTCGTCCCGAAACTTAAGAAACAAACAACTCGGGGTACTTAGCACGCATGCTATCCTCGGTTTCCCAGGTCGCCTCCTCGACACCATGCCTCGACCACTGCACCTTGACCAAGGGAATGGTTTTATGTCTCAGTCGTTTCTCGCGATGCTCCAAAATCTTCAAAGAACGTTCTTCAAAAGTAACATCCTCGGCGACATCAATCTCCCCATAATCGATGACGTGACTAGGATCCGGGACATATTTCCTCAGCTGGGAAACATGAAAAACGCTATGAACATGACTCAAAGCCGGAGGTAACGCCAAACGGTATGCTAACCCACCGACTCGCTCGAGAATCTCGAAGGGCCCGATAAATCTCGGACTCAACTTCCCCTCTTTCCCGAAATGGAAAACACCTCTCGTCGGCGACACCTTTAGTAAAACGTGGTCTCCCACCTCGAATTCCAAAGATAGACGACGGAAATCGGCATATGACTTCTGTCGACTCTGGGCAGTCAACATTCGTTCCCGAATTAATTCTATCTTCCGCCTCGTCTCTAAAACGACATCCGGCTCGGTCCCGATCAAATCGGATGCCTCATCCCAACAAATCGGTGATCGACATCGCCGCCCATAAAGTGCCTCATACGGTGCCATCCGAATCGACGCGTGCCAACTATTGTTGTACGTAAATTCGATCAATGGCAAATGCTCCTCCCAGTTACTGCTCCAATCGAGAGCACAAGCACGCAACATATCCTCGAACGTCTGGATAGTGCGTTGGTATCCCATCGACTAGGGATGAAAAGAGGTACTCAAACGCAAACGAGTACCCAACGCCTTATGCACCGCTTGCCAGAAATGCGATACAAAACGGCCATCACGATCCGAAACAATAGACTTCGGAGTACCGTGAAGCCTCACAATCTGTGCAATAAACACACGAGCCAACTTCTCCGGGCCCCAAGTATCCTTGATGTCCAGAAAATGTGCCGACTTGGTCAGGCGATCAACAATCACCCAAACCATATTCATGCCCGATCTCGATCTCGGCAGACTCGTAATGAAGTCCATCGATATATCTTCCCATTTCCATTCCTAGGAGCAGTGACTGTAATAATAACATTTGAGTCGTTGATGCTCGATTTTGACCTGCTGGCAAGTCAAACATCTCGCTACAAACTGTGCGACCTCCTCCTTCATATAATTCCACCAGAAATTCTTCCTCAGGTCCTTGTACATCTTACTCGAACCAGGATGAATGGAGTAAGGCGTAGCATGGGCCTCCCGCAAAATACTCTGTCTCAACTCTGTGTCGTTCGGCACACAAAGCCGACTCTGGAATCTCAAAATACCATCCTTGTGAATCACAAACCCAGGAGACTTTCCCTTAAGAACGTTCTCTCGGATTTGAGTAATCATCGGGTCCTCTAACTGCTTCAGCTTAATTTCATCGATCAAAGATGACGAAATCTCTAAAGCACGAAGTTGCCCGACACTCGTGCAACAAAACCTCAATATCTAACTCGATCAAAGCCCGTGAAGCTCGGTCGAGATGTAAGGATCTCAAGCGTTCGCAACGCATGGGTTTCGACTCAAGGCGTCGGCCACGACGTTCGCCTTGCCGGATGATAAAGGATTTCGAGGTCATAATCCTTGATCGGCTCTAACCACCTCCTCCGCCTCATATTCAACTCTCATTGGTAAATATGTATTTCAGACTTTTATGATCGGTAAAAATCTGACATGCAGAGCTGAAAAGATAGTGACGCCAAATCTTGAGCGCAAAAACGACTGCCGCTAACTCCAAATCATGAGTAGGGTAGTTCAGCTCATACGGCCTCAACTGCCTCGACGCATAGGCAATGGTCTTGCCGTGCTGCATCAATACGCACCCAATACCCTGACCCGAAGCATCACTATAAACAGCAAAACCCTCGTTGCCGCACGGCAACGCCAAAACCGGGGCTGAAGTCAAACGCCTCTTCAGCTCCTCAAAACTCGACTGCCCCTCGTCATTCCAGACGAACTTCTCGGACTTATGGAGCAACTGTGTAAGTGGCCGAGCCAGTTTCGAGAAACCCTCGACGAACCTACGGTAGTAGCCGGCCAAACCCAAGAAACTACGGAGCTCTCTCACATTCTTGGGCGGTGCCCAATCCAACACCACCTCGATCTTCTGTGGATCTACACGAACCCCCTCGGTTGAAATCACGTGACCTAGAAACATCACTTCCTTCAGCCAGAACTCACATTTCGAGAACTTCGCATAGAGTTGCTCGGTCCTCAAAATGTCTAACACTACCCGCAAATGATGGGCATGCTCTTCCTCGTTCCTCGAATAAATAAGAATATCGTCAATGAAAACGACGACACACTTATCCAAATACTCGATAAAGACTTTGTTCATCAACTGCATGAACACCGTCGGTGCATTAGTTAACCCGAAAGGCATAACTACAAACTCATAATGTCCGTATCTCGTCCGAAAAGCCGTTTTCGGCACATCGGACTCCCTCACTCGGAGCTGATAGTACCCCGATTTCAAATCAATCTTCGAGAATACCGCAGCTCCCTGCAACTGGTCGAACAAGTCATCAGTTCTCGGCAAAGGATACTTGTTCTTGATGGTTACCTTGTTTAATTCGCGATAGTCGATACACAAGCGTAGTGAACCATCCTTCTTCCGCACAAACAGGACCGGTGCGCCCCAAGGTGAGGCACTCGGTCGAACATATCCTGACTCAAGAAGCTCGCTCAACTGCTTCTTCAACTCTGACATCTCTGAAGGTGCCATGCGATACGGCGCCTTAGAAATCGGAGCCGCGCCCGGATCTAACTCTATAGCAAACTCAACCTCACGGTCCGGTGGCAATCCCGGCAACTCGTCAGGAAACACATCAGGAAACTCACTAACGATTGGAATCGACGAAAGCTCGACTCCACCACTCTCCGCCTTCAAGGCGTAGCACCAAAAGCCGCACACCCCTTTCGCGGAGTCTCATCGCCTTCAAGGCGTTAATAACGAACTGTTTCCCCTCTTTCGCCCATGAAAGAGTGCTCGGTGCCGTCCTCGGCTAACATAGTGATGATTCTCGTGCGGTAGTTCATGATCGCACCATTCCGCTCGAGCCAATCATCCCCAAGAATCAAATCCTCACCCTCGATACCCACAACAATAAGATTAGAGGGCCAAACCCTCTCACAAATAAGCACAGAACAGTCTAGAACCTCTTGATCACCAACGATCCTATCACCACTAGGAAGCTTAACGATGAAGGGCTCGCAAGGTGTCAAACAGTCGAGATTCAAACGGCGCACACACTCTAGAGATATGAACGAATGCGTAGCACCAGAATCAAAAAGCACACTGACAGGATGAGAAAGAATATGAGCAGTGCACTGCCGCCACGGCAGCCATTTGGGTCATCGGCTCTCCGCATCTCATAGACACGCGGGTGGGCCGTGGACGCCTGGAAGCTCCCCCTTGGCCGACCCGACCTCTCCCTCGACTAGCACTTGGCGGAGATTGAGAAGCAAACGATCCTTGATTCACACTTGGTTCCCTAGGCACTAGAATGGAAGCCCGGGCACCAACGATTCTCTCCCTCTCAGCACAGAAAGCCGCCTTGTGGCGGTAGCCCTGCCCGATTACACGTCGACAAAGGACTCGGACAATTACGACCGATGTGGCCCTACCGCCACAGTTAAAACACTTCACCTCTCGAGAAGGAGCACTGGCTGCCCTGCAGGGAAACCCAGTAGATCGAGCTGGGCCACCGCCAGCGGAAAAGTTAGCAGACTGGAATTTCTGCTGACCTCCACCTTTGTGGCCCGAAAAAATTCCCGGCAGACTTCTGCTTCTTGCTCTCGTGGGCCGCCTCGCTAGCTGTCACTGCAATATCGTAAGCAAGGGCCCTACTCTGATAATCCTTCAAGGTAGTACAGACGAGCCCCGACATATAGTCCCGAATTGACAATTTCATCCGTCTGGAAAAATGGAAAATTTTGTCGCTCTCCTCGACAACTTGGGTCTTCACATAACCCAACTCCTTATTAAAATCGGCAATAGCTTGAGATACGGGGATATCCCGTGGTTGAGCATCATAGAAAGCATGTACTCGAGCCTGTCTGACCGGCCACGGGCAATATTCGGTCTCCATCAATCCTTAAAATTCGGCCCACGAAGCAACATGATCCTTGGGCCCAACGGCCTCCCACCAATCCGTAGCGTCCCCAGTGAGAAAGTATTGAGCAATAGGGACTTTACGGTCCTCGGTACAGTTGGTAGCAGTGAAGACTTTAGATATCTCCTTGATCCACCCCTCCCAGCCGATCGGGTCCGAAGCTCCCGAGAACTGAGGAGGATGCATCTTGATGACATCCTGAAGCCAGCGATCCGCTCCGCCCCGATTAGCGTGGGCCGGATCCGGGTTCTGAACCGCATGCGCTATCGCCGCCATTTGATTCACCATTTGCTGCATAACAACCGCAATACCAAGGTCGGCGCGCTCCTGAGAAGAAGCATGAATGTGACGGTCACCGGTACTGCCGGCTCCTGAAGACTGCGACGTGGCTGCTCCACCGGCTGCCCCACGTCCCCGGCCGCGTCCGCGTCCACGACCACGACCACGACCACGACCTCTTCCAGCATCCATACTGGAGTTAAATAAGTAGCAAAAGCCATACGATTGTAAGCACAAGAAAAGAACAATCACAAATCGAGAATCAAAGGTACGATACAAGAGTATAAGGAACAGAGGAAGGAAAACTTACAGACCTTTGGTAAATCTAGGAATCATGGCTGCGTGACGATGATGTGCTAATCAAAACACCAGAAGACCCACTAAACCGACTCGCCTTGGTATCCATAAACCTGGTTCTACGATACCATTTTCTCGTAACACCCCAAGATATTCGAGGTATATTACAGTAGTGAATCCCTATCTGGGACCCACCAGGTGAGCAACATCATACTCATCGACTCACGAAGCGACAAAATAACACCTCGTCATAAAGACGCAAAGCAGAATAATTCACCGGTTCAACCTGGCCAAACATAACACCATCATCCAACACAAACATAATAGACAACAATACAACCCGGACGAATAAAAACTCTTAAGTACTCGAGTACTACTATTAGTTCAAAAACCACAAAAGATGAAAAGATAGAAGACACTAAGACATCACTCGTGCACAATCATCACGCACGGCCATCATCCGCGTACTGGTCCAGCGCCCGCTCGTCTCGATGAACCTGACCTGAAATTCACGAATTTCCCCAAAACGGGTCCCCAGAGGGGTTAGCAATTACGCTAGTACAAGTAACCAAATGAACAACTTACATCTTACACATATAGTAAATGCATGCAATCAAGAAAACAATAGTTCCAAAACACTCATTTCCGGAAATGTCATAATCAAATCACATTTGTAAAATGCACCACAATTAACCATGGATCCACCCCTCCGTGGACCCCTACCGAGACCCCGTCGGATCTAACCCGTAGTGGTTAAAAGCAAGCTCGCGGATCCACCCCTCCGTGGACCCCTACCGAGACCCCGTTGGGTCTAACCCATAGTGAGCATACACACACACACCATTCTCATGCAATACTACTACGTTAAGATTGTAAGTTCATAAGGGTACTTGCCTCGATCAAATAGACGGTGACACGAACAGAAAAGGGAGAGTCAAGGACAACCGCGAGGAACCGGTGGAAAAAGAACCTAACGATTCGAATAACACAATCACAACCACTTCTAAACGATTACGGAAATGGAATACACCCGAAAACCCGCCTACGATTCATGTATATTAAATGCGAAAACAACAACGAGGGCGGACCACAACCAAACCCTCTCGATAACAAAAGATACTACGAAATATACCATGAATCATAGGGAAACGAGGAATACCAACAAGATTAATCATATTCATCATGAATTAACTAACAAAACGGGACGGATCGGACGAAAACATGAAAACCCCCAAATCTTTCCCAAAATAGGGTTCTAGGAAATTTTACCTTGATTTGACGATGAACAACGAATGATTAGTGATAGGTTGATGATATAAAGCTTGAATATACTTCTACAATGGTGTTTGGGCGAAAATCGGGCGAAACCTAGCTCTCCAAGTCGTTCCCGTCGCAAAGAGAAGTGAGAGAAGTGAGAAATGAGGAAAAAATACGGCTGCTGACAGTTTATATACTGGCCGGTGATATGGCCGTAACATCCATAACATACGGCCGTAACATATGAACATTACGGCCGTAACTCACCGCTTACAGTAGTAATCGCCCATTCGGGAATGAAATCGGGCAAAATTTACGAATGACACATACGGTAGTATCAAGATACCATTACGGCCGTAGTATCGATACTTACAGTAGTAACTCGAGCATGATACGCCGTAACTCGAATCTGGACCGGGGGTAAGAAACGAAGCCTTGTTACTGCAGTAGTATGAAGGAAGCTACGGCCAGTAACTCTCGATTATTACGGCCAGTAACATATACTGACTTCTGGTAGTAACATGGCTCGTGATCTGGGCTCTTGCTCGACGAGGAGACGATCGAAAGAGAAAATAACAAGGTGTATCCATGACCACCGGATACACTCACCACGCAGTTTAAGTCAAATCAAAGCGTTACGATGAAGCGTAATTAGAATGCCGAAGGTTCGGGAACAACAAAGATAACAAGAATACCCTAAACTTAGGAAAATTACGAAAGCATTTCAAACGTCCAAAAATCGCGATACAACGCCGGATTAACAAACCGAAACTCACAACATGAATAACTCAACTATACGAACTCGTGAAACCAAAGAAAATACAAAAGCGAACGGGTTCTACGAGAAACGGACACCCATGCCATAATACATGACATAAAACAGAATAATATTAATACATCTCCGAAACTCGTCAAAATGGAGAAACTCCAAGAATAAAATAGATTCAAAATATCGATAAGGTTACAGGCGAGTCGCTAAAAACAAAAATTCACCAAAATGGGAATATCGGGAAAAGAAGAAAAATGCAGATATTACAAATATGTACTATCAAGTCCCAAAAAAGATTTTACGTAAAGGGTTAAGGGTATTGGCATGTGAGGAGGATTATGGAAGATTTCTTGATCATGCTTATCGTGTTGGAAAAATTAATTTGTACATTGATCATGTGTGTGACGACTTAACACAATATGTAGGGGAGGATGGACTAAAGGATAGTGATGATGAAGATTCTGTATTTTCTGATAATATTTCATTAGATCATGAATCAGAGGATGAAGTGGTCAGTTTCAATAAGACCAAACGCGACTCGTTTTTGAGCAAACTTTGTGTTGACGATGAAATTGACAGTGAGGATGAGGTGGTGTTCCCTAACCATGATTCATCCATTGATTGGAAAGCTATGGTCCCGATAAAAGGTATGAAGTTCGAGGATCTCAAGCAACTAAAGGAATTAATAACCAATTATGCAGTCGCAAATGGTTATGCCCTTAGATATGAGAAGAATGATTCCACACGACTGTTGGTAAGGTGTGGAAAAGGAAAATGTCCTTTTAGACTTTGGGCCACGTGGATGTCTGAAGAACATTCCTTCCAAATTAAATCCCTCAATGACGAACACAACTGTGCTAGGAACTTTCAATTAGGGTCAATTGTCTCCTACGCTTGGATAGCTAAGCGTTATGCAACAACGATATGAGAAAAACCTCATATGAGTTTGTGTGATATGGTAGCTGATGTTAAGGAAAAATTTAATCTGAAAGTGAGCACAAGTCAGTGTAGGAGAGCAAAGGCAGCAGCACTTGAAGAAATGGAAGGTACATTGCAAGAACATTATGCTAAGTTGTGGAGTTATGCAGAAGAGATTAGAAGGTCTAATCCTGGTTCGACTGTTAGCCTAGATGTTATTACCCTGCCTGATGGGAAGAACTATTTCAGTAAATTTTATGTCTGCTTCAAAGGATTGAAGGATGGTTGGATAGAAGGTTGTAGGAGAGTGATAGGTATTGATGGGTGTTTCTTGAAGGGGGTATGCATAGGTGAACTCCTTTCAGCAATAGGAAGAGATGCGAATAATCAAATGTTCCCTATTGCATGGGCTGTGGTTTCTGTTGAAAACAAAGAAACGTGGAAGTGGTTTCTGGAATTATTAGTTGAGCACATTAGGATGCACTTTGGCAAAGGCTTGACAGTGTTATCTGACCAACACAAGTTTTATACCATCTATTTCTTTGAATTTGTTTACTATTTTAACGGTTATTTTCTTTTTATGTAACCATTACATTTCACGTGTTATTAGCGCCTTATTGAAGCTGTGAAGGGGGTATTACCTTATGCTGAGCATAGACAATGTGCAAGACATGTTTATGCGAATTTCAAAAAGAGATTCAGTGGGGCACAATTTCTAAAACTGTTTTGGGCAGCATCAAAAGCCTCAACTGAACTTCGATTTAAGGCAAAAATGGAAGAAATCAAAGCAATCAACGTTGAAGCTCATGCATACTTGATGGAAAGGAATCCCAAATCATGGTGTAGAGCATACTTTGAAATTGACAGATGTTGTGATGCTGTAGAGAATGGTATTTGTGAGAGTTTTAATTCAACTATCATTGTAGCACGGAGGAAACCGATTATTACAATGCTTGAGGAGATACGCTTATATGCTATGGACCGAATTTTCAAAAGGAGATTGAAAGCACGGAAATGGGATATGGAGTTATGTCCTGTAATTAAGAATAAAATTGAGGAATTAAAGATGCTACAAAGGTAATGTACTTTCCTCTTTTTTCTTTTCTTTCCCCTGTAATTCCTGTTGTAATGCACTTTTTTTGTTCTTTTTTTTTTTGTTTTTCCTGTTGTAATTCCTGTAAGGTTATGTCCCTCTTATATGTTTTTTTTTGTTTTTCCTGTTGTATGTCTTGTAATGTTCTGTTGTAGAGATGTTAAACGGGCTCGGGCCCGTAGGGCTGGCCCGTTTAACCCGCCAAAAAACCGGGTTAGGGCCGATATTTCCTAGCCCGTTTAAATCCGGGCTTTTTGGCAGACCGTTTAGCTTGGCTTAGTTAGGCTAGCTGGCCAGCTTAGTGGCTAGCTTAGATATATATATATATATATATATATATATATATATATATATATATATATATATATATATATACACACACTATATTAATATTATATATATATACACTATATTAATATTATATATATAATATATATTACTATTATATATAATATATATTATTACTGTATTTGTTAATATAGTATATATATATATATATATATATATATATACATAAAAGTGTATTTTTTGTTATATTTATTATAGTATAGTTGTTACTATATATATAAAATATATTGTTATTGTTTTTTTTTCTTATAAAAAATAAAAATAGATTTTTAAATATTTAGCCCGTTTAGCCCGTTTAGCCCGAAACCCGTTAGGGTTAGGGTTAGGGCCAATATTTCCTAGCCGTTTAAATTGGCTTTTTTAGCCCTGACTGCTTAGCCCGAACCGCTAGGGTTAGCCCGTTTAACATCTCTATTCTGTTGTAATGTTCTTTTTTCTTTTTCTTTCTGTTTTTTTTTTTTTGTCTTTCTGTCTGTAATGTCCTATTTTTTTCTGTCTTGTAACTGTTCTTGTTTTTGTTTGTTTTTCTTTTTTCTGTCTTGTAACTGTTCTTGTTTTTTTTTCCTGCTGTAATGTCCTGTTTTTTTTCTGTTTTCTTTTTTTCTTTTTTCTTTTCTTTTTCCTTTTCCTTTACTTGTTGGATGAAAAGGCATAATATCTTGACTGTTTGGTAATTTTGACAGATTTTGGGATATCAGGCCAAGTGGTTTCCATGAGTTTGAAGCAATTTATGGACCTCATGCTTATGTAGTCAATATAGACTCTAAGACATGCACGTGTAGGAAGTGGCAGTTAACGGGTATACCATGTGTACATGGAATTGGTGCATTGTCTTATATGAACCACAATGTGAATGAATATGTAGCTACATCCTTTACACCAAATATGTTTTTAAATGCGTACAGGTAATGCAAATAATAGACTTGTACTTACATGTTGGTTATTTAAATGCAATTAATAAGCTTGTATTTACATGTTGTAGATATGGATTGAAGCCAATGAATGGTAGTTTGATGTGGCCTACTACTTCATACATTCCACCTTTACCTCCCAAAAGGAGACGGATGCCTGGACGACCTATGTAATATCCGCATTTTTTTCCTTCTCTTATTATTCTCATCTTGGTGCATTTTCGTTTTTAGCAACTCGCTTGTAACTGTATTAACATTTTGAGGATATTTAATATTGAACTTTTGTCGTTCGAGCTTGTTTCGGACTCGTTTTACTCGAGTCGGTGTTTCATGTTGTTTTCGTCGCTATTTGGTGTGTTATCATAATCGTCGTTCGGAACCGCCGTTTTGGGGTTGCCGAAGATCGATCTCATGTTATTGTGGGCGTTGTGAGTTTTTGTTGGTGTTTCGACCATGTTTCGTATATTTCACATGTTTGGACCGTTTTGTAAATTTCCCAAAAAGTTTGGGAAATTTACGTTTGATGTTGTTTTTCTGAACCTTTGAGTAGTCGGGAATATGTTTTCCTTCGGCACTTAAGTTCGTCGTTTCAGGCCCCTTACGTCCGTACCATCGTGAATTGTTCACCGTTGTATTTCGATTCTTTTTCGGTACCTCCCTCTTTCATTCCTGGCCTGTACTCCACAGAAAGGAATGTTACGTACGTAACACCCTTTTTGGTTACGTACGTAACGTCCTAGTGTAATCGGTACAGGCACTTCTGCCTTTTTGGTTTACGTACGTAACACCCTTTTTGGTTACGTACGTAACGCCCTAGTGTATATCAGTTCAGGCGATTCTGCCTTTTTGGTTACGTACGTAAGGCCCTTATGGCTTACGTACGTAATATGGCTTACGTACATTAGCATGTGGTGGCTAACGTACGTAACGAGGCCTGGGTTTATAAACCCAGGGGTTGACCGATTTCGGCCATTTTCACTCCTTCTCCTCCCCATCCGACTCCTAGGCGATCTCCTTGGTTTTTCCGGCGATTTGAAGCTTGTTAACTCCGAGCCATCATCTCCTTCGAGTTTTTGGAGCATATTATCAACCTCTAATCGTGTTCTTCGTCACTATTCAAGGTAAACTCCTAAAACCTTGTTTTGGGTAAATTGAAGGGGGTTTTCATGTTTCGTCCGATTCGTTCTGTATGCTAGATTAATTCATGCTGCACATGATTAATCTTGTTGGTATTCTTAGTTTCCCTACGGATTCATGGTATATTTCGTGATTTTTACGGAATCGAGAGGGTTTGGTTGTGGTCCGCCCTCGTTGTTGTTTATATACGAATATACATGAATCATATGCGGGTTTTCGGGTGTATTCCAATTCCGTATTCAGTTAGATATGGTTGTGATTGTATTCTTCGAATCGTTAGGTTCGGTTTCATTGGTTCCTAGCGTTCGTCGGTGACTTTCCTTTCCATTCTTCGCGTCGTCAATAATTCAAGGCAAGTATTTTCGGAAACCTTTATGCTTAACATGGAATGGTAATGTATTTTGTGTGTGATTTGCTCACCTCGTGTTGGTCCGACGGGATCAAGGAGGGAATCCAAAGGTTTGCGTCCCGGATTCATGAGTTTGTTTAGCTAGCTGCCATGGGAGGGTCCTTAGAGGCCTCGTGCGGGAATTTATGATATGACTCTGTTCCCAAGCGATGCATGTGCGTGTTTTGTTTTATAATATAGCCGGTCTGGGAGGGTCCTTAGAGGCCTCGTGCGGGAATTTATGATATGACTCATTCCCAAGGCAAATTGTTTATTGTTTATTTAGGAAATGACATGTCTAGTTTTGGTTTTTGAAATAATATTGGTGCATGTACTATGAGATGTGTAAGCGATTGGTTTGCCTTGATTACTTATCTTAGCGTAATTGCTAACCCCTTTGGGGACCGTTTCGGAAATTCTTGTTATGGATTTGAGTTATGATTATCCTGACGACGAGCACCGGACAAGATCGAGGATGTCGGCCAGGGCCGTTGACATGTGCATGTGGGTCTACTTATTTCTTTGTCCAATTCGATATGGTTGTTCCCGCAGTTTTAAACTTATAGATCGTACTCGCGAGTACTTAGGCTTTTCGTTTCAAACTCCGTATTGTATTGCTTTAAATTGTCACGTTGTTGGCTGATGCTTATTTCACCGGTTGCTCCGGACGTATCTTTATATGTCATATTATTTAAATGTGTATCCTCGATAACCAAGACGGTTAGTCGAGTAGAGTTTTCCTATTGTAGCCTGGTGGGTCCCATGTAGGGGTCTACGGCGTTGTAACATATTCCGAATATCTCGGGGTGTTACAACCTAAAATTAAAAGAAAAAGACACCCATCTGAATCAGAAAATAGGCCAAAGATTACCAAGAAGGGTGTGCTTATGACTTGTAGCAATTTTAAAGCTAGAGGTCATAACACATCAAGATGTCTAAAAAAGGAAAAAGAAGGTACTTTATACGCCCATCATATTCGTTAATCCCTCTGAAAAATATTAATTCATCTAAGTTTTTAATATTTAGGTACTTCAAATGCCAACACCAAAAAGAAGCTTAAACCTAGAAGGAAGAAGATTATGAATGACACAAGGGATGAAGAACCACCTACTCTTGAAGATATGACTATGGCTAGGATGTTCGATGAAGAACCACCTATTATTGAAGATATGGAAGAGATGTTGGATGACTTATTGGTTGACTGAATGTGTTGTATTCCACATACTTTTTCTTTCTATTAGGGACATATTTTGTTAGGAGCCCCATATTTTTGCAGTACCTAGGGAAACTATGGCACTCATTTTTTTGTTTTGTTCAATGTAAAACCTAGGGAAACTGTTATACATACTTGTGGTTCCCAAACTTTGGTTTGATAAATATTTAATGTTTTGTTCTACATGGACAAATGTTGTGTACTTCTATATTTATGGAGGTTGATATTAGGTTTAAGGCACAAAAAAAGGTTTATAAAGAGTGGAGAATGGTATTTTTAAAACACTTAAATAACTTGAATCAGTCTTGGGCTAAAACGCAGTCGTTTATGACATGTCATAATGCCAACGTGGCTTAAAAAAAAAGGTTTATAAAGAGTGGATAATGGTATTTTTAAAACACTTAAATAACTTGAATCAGTCTTGGGCTAAAACGCAGTCGTTTATGACATGTCATAACGCCAACGTGGCTTAAAAAAAACGTGGCTTCAAAAGTGGGAAAACCTTTTAATCCCGTAACCAATGGTGTTTTAAACACAAAAACAATAGTTTTTTACCTTCTGATAGCATTAATTTTGTTTAATGGTATTTTTAAAACAGTTTACATAGTTTGTTACCCAAATATGTCATTTTCCCTAAAAAAAATCTGAATTTAATTATATTTATTAAAATATTCATCGCATATAAGTTCTCATTATATAAGAAATAGATGGGAGAAAAAAAAAAGAAGGTCGTTCCTTACTTATTGTCAATGGGGTTGGCAACTTCCAGATCTGAATCTCACATGCCACAGTGTAAAAATACATTTATTGTTCATGAACCTGGAAACTTACACTGGTCCTCGATTCTCGGATCCTTGATTTGCGGACTTGCAATGATCTGGACTTGGATCTGGACGATGTGAGAATCTTCCGACTCGTAGGAGTATACAACGAAAACTTCCAGGCATGAGTGCCAGATCGTGAGACTCGGAAATGAAAGCCCTGCTAGGCCAAATCGAGCAGAAAGAGCGCATGCCAACACTTCTAAAACTCGATTGTAAGACTCGAAAATGAAAGCTCTCTAAAACACTTCAGATCTGGTAGTGGGTTGCGATACCCAAAGGTTGGGAATGGGAGAAGATGAATAGTTTTTTCTTTGAGATGGAGATTTGAGGTGTAATGAGAATAGGACATGACAACATAGAAACCCGTAGAAGAGTGTGTCGTGTATGTAATGTGTGTACTCAAAGTCTCATAGGGGATTGGTTGGAGAGTGTGATATGGATTGCAATGATACATGGCAATGCCAACCCCCTTAGTTGTATATTATTATTATATTTGTTTGGTCCACCAAATTGATGAGTTCCTTTTGACCGACTACCACTTGCAAGGACACAACCATGAGTTTATCTCTACCCCCAACACGTCAATAGTGTGTGTAACGTGTATAGTAAACAGAGATGTATATATTTGTGTATAATATTAAAAGTAGGTAGCATATTGAGTGCTGCTATTTGAAGTGGGTCTGGTTAATTAAGTGAGTTGAGTTGTGTGGTTTGTTTTTAATGAGTCTATGACTACTATTATATTTTAATACTAAATTGTCAAGCCAAATAAAAAAAACTGCTAATTATTGCTTCTATTAATTTATATTTGAGTTCTGGCATATTTTTTTTTCAGAATGTTATTATATCAACATAATTAATACATATTCATAAATTGCCAAAAAAATTGTCTACATAAATAAATTATGCTATTAAATTATGTACAACAAGTATCTCATATCATGGCATGCTATTAAATGCTCATTAATGTTATTTTTTCAAGTCCTTTAATGGATCGAAAATATTATACAATAGCAATTCAAGTTATAGAACACCACGCAGTGACATAACAAATGATTAATTTTTATGTTGTCGTTGTATATTTAATTCTGGGCTATTTTCACCTTTCAAATAGCTATTTCTATAATAATATGACGAAAGAATTTTAGTAGGTACTATTAGTATGCCCCCGCAATTTCAACAGATGATAAGTACGAGCCCCCTAAGTTGCCTTACAAATGGTAAGAATTAGAATATTTTATTTTTTCAATCATGATTTTTTATATGAAAACTGTAGTTAATAATATGATATCAATCATTAATTTTATAAATACAAAGTGAGCAAGGTGCAACATGATAGAGTAAAATTACTAGAAGGGGGGTTGAATAGTGGTGAGAAGTTTTTCGAGAAATTAAAAATAATGCGGAAAATAAATGACACCAGATTTATAGAGGTTCGGTCTAAACGTGACCTACGTCCTCTCTTCGATCTTTTTCTATTGGCTTAAGAACAACCACACACAACCTTGTCTCGTCTTCTATCGGTCCGAGAACAACCTTTACAAAGCTTGTCTTCAGTAGGTCCAAGCACAGTCAATCACTCAAGAATAAATATTTCTTCTAGTGTTCTATCGGAACTTGAAAATCCTTACTTACGATCGTTGGAGTTTAATCCTAACAATGCCGGATCAATTGATCTTAATAACAAGGGATTAATACTCTTAGAATCGTTTCTCTTAAGAACTCAAATGAGTGATGCAACACTCTCAATACAATAAGAAAATACGAGGTATATGGAATGTTACAAAATGTGAACAACTCTCGTTTTTCTCTTTCTCACAGCTTATATGATGGAAATAAATCAAGATAATCGAACCTCAAAGTATTGCAAGTAGGCTTGTAGTTGTGTGTCCATCAATTACAAATGTGATGGTTTTTAGGCATTTTGAGCCTTATAGCCGTTACTGATTTGTGGAGTTTAGCGTGTGCTAATTCTTAAGTGTTGCGTGCGCTAGCGGCTTTAGTCAACCAATTTTTCTTCTGACGTTGACATGAAACGGGCTTGTCTCTTAAAGTCTCTTTCCAACGGATAGATTTTGAACTTAGCGTGCGCTAATTATCATATTTAGCATGCGCTAGATGGTCAGGATTCGCTTTCCAGATTGAGCGTGATTTCCTTGTTGACTCCGTTGTTCCAACGGTTGAATGACTAACGGTAGGATTTTGAACGGTTAGCGTGCGCTAACATGTAACAGATTGTGTGCGCTAATAATCTTCAGGTAGCGTGCGTTAGTCTTCATTTTAGCGTGCGTTGACTGTTGTTTCTTTTTCAGTACAGAGCTTACTGTCTTGTATATGCTTCCAGGTAGCGTGCGCAACTTGTGTTTGTAGCGTGTGTTAGCTATTTCTCATAGCGTGCGCTAACTTCTTGGTAGCGTGCGTTACCTCCTTTTCAGTCCAGAACTCACTGTCCTTACTGTCTTGTTTCAACATGGAACATGTAGCGTGTGCTAGGCTCCTTTTTGCGTGCGTTAGTTTGATCCATGTAGCGTGCGTTATTTCTCCTTAACCTGCGCTAAATATCTCTCTGACCTTATTGCCTTGAATCCGAAATTCTATAACGTGCGTAAACTGATGCCCGATAGCGGCGCTAACACATATGTGTAGCGTGCGCTATTTGTGTTCTGAAAATGTTGTCTTCGGTGAGATTCACGCCGTTTTGTTGATTTTTGTTTAAATGTTTTGAAAACGTTTATCATCAAAATAATTTGTTCAACACAACAACTAGATGAGAATCTGATAAGCAAGTTTAGGAAGGGTAAGCAAGTTTTTCACGATGCATTGGCTTTACAATCAGTCAGAAGAAATATTACGGAGGATCATTTTAATAGCGCCTCCATAAACGAAAATAGTATGAGTTCTATATTTATTTTATTTATTTTTCAATATTTATTTTTTATATAATACCATTTCATTATCCTTGGTAATTTACTTTTCTTTAAAATAAAATCATTATTCGATTCTTATACAAATATAAACACCTTATATATTATTTATATTACTTGGGTTGCTAATTAAAAATATACACAGCTACTTTAATAGTATAAGATATTGCGTGAGTATGAACTCCAAATGATGCAAAGATGGTTAGAATGAGTAAGATGGAGATATATACAACTACTCTTGATATAAAGGAGATCTATATACCGTCTCTATCAGTTAATTTTTTTATGATTGATTTTTAGTTTTTCTAACATAAATCTGTCTTTATATTTACTTTCAAGTAGACCCGGCAATTTACCACACGACACGAAAACACGACACGAAAACGACACGAAAATTTAGTGTTTGAGTTTGCATTTTGAGTACACGACACGAAAATACACGAACACGAAAGTACACGATCGAGATTTAGTGTTGATTTTGGATTTACCCTTTGGATACACGACACGAGGTACACGAAATAAATAAATAAATAAATAAATATATACAATATGATAGAAGCTAAAGCTTTCCTCACTCCGAAAGGTAGAATAGTAATGTCTATCGCACTTAAGGAATCCTCTGGTATCTTTTCCCGCTACTCTTCCTAAACCAACTGGGTAAGCCACCTTATCCACAGGGGCATCATATCCCAACTGGCTCTAAAAGACCTACCTTATGAAACCTCGAGACTATTTTTGAGCTCTACTTTCTTGATCGGGTTTAGACTCAACACATATTTAATTTTATAAAAATATACATTTCATGAATTCTATTTGTACTAAACTTTAAAATTTGAAAATATAATGTGAACTTTCATATATTTCGTGTAAACGTTCGTGTTTTTGTTGCCATTCTTTTCATTTCGTCTACTAAAACCTATAAAAATAATATGAAAATATTAAAATTATTATCTTTTATAATATTTTAATATTTAGGGTAAATTGCATAGAAAACCCTTACCTTTACCCCGATTTCGGTTTTAAACCAATCTTTTTTTTTGCAAATAAAACTACGACCTCTCAATTGAACTTAATTGGCACCTTCGATGAGACCCGGCGGCCGATGTGGCTAGATTTGTGCCTACGTGTTTAAATATTTGCCCAAATGTCCATTAATTTCCTACGTGGCAAGAAGATGTGGCACAAATCCGTTCTCCCTCTATCTTCTCCCAAATCCGTTCTGTTCCCCCACTACATTTCTTCTCCACTCCCGTTCAGCACTCCCTCTCTCTTCTCCCACTACATTTCTTCTCCAGTCTCGTTCAGCACTCCCTCTCTCTTCTCCCACTTAATTTCTTCTCCAGTCCCGTTCAGTAATCCCTGACTTTCGGCAAAAATGAGCTCTTCATCCGCACAATCGGGCTCTTGTTTCAATCCCGGCCAGCAACTTTGCAATTGTCTTCCACCTCTACCAGCTATATGGAAGACTTCAAAAAGTGAGCAAAACCCTGAGAGGCGGTACTGGTATTGCCAAAAGAGAGGGCAGGTACGAATTTTTCAATTTTTCTTCTTCATTTCTGGGCAATGAGACTGTAAATTTAAATGAAAGATTGATTTTTATGTGGCAGAGAGGTTCATGTGATTTTTGGCTTTGGATTGATCCGGTATTGACTACTCATTACAAGGATGTTATCCAAAGACTAAAGCTTGAAAAGGAATGTGTTGTGGAGCAACTACTTCAACAGAGAAAAATGAAGAAGAAAAATGAAGAAGTGGAAGTGGAAGAGGAAGAATACACACCACGTTATTCCGCTGAAAACTTGAAGGAAGTGGTGAATAATATGAAGAGTGTTGAATTCAAGATGAAGGTGTTGTATGTAGTCGGTGCTGCTGTTGGTTTGTTGGTTTTATTTTCCAAGCTTTAGGATTGCTGTTGTTTGTTTGTTGGATTTTGGTGTCTGGGATTGTTTGTTGGTTTGTTGGTTTTATTTTCTAAGTTTTTAGATTGCTGTTGTTTGTTGGATTTTGGTGTCTGGGATTGTTTGTTGGTATTGAATGATGATGATGATGATGTTGTTGTTGTTATCTACTCAAGTTGTTGGTATTGAATGTTGCATTTGTTAGCATCTCGTAGTAAATATTAGATGTTTTGTTGGTTCAGTTTCATGGAATGCTACTGTCAGTCTGAAAATTGACAAAATTGACAAAATGGAATCCTTTTCTATTCCTTTTATATTCTTACATTACATTTTTGGTATTTTTTTCCTTTTTCAAAAAAATAAACAAAATAAATATCATGAAGATGCCCACTCCATCTAAGAACACAAGTATACCAAAAGCAGATTTCATTAACATTGAATCATCAACATCAAAGGCAACCTGGATTGACATAGTCACAACTAAATCACAACTAATTCCCACCAGTCACAATCTTCTAAAGAGAGTAGTGTACTGGATTCACATAGTCACAAAAAAAGGCCAAGCGTACATGTCTATTCAGGTTTACAAAATAAAGGCCAAAATGACAATCTGATGCCTAGTTAACCCCAAATGGAACCCTGCTTTCTTGTGTTGAAGGACCTCCATTTCTGGCCATAGTACTCTGTGTAGAGAGATGAGCAGCTTTCTTCCTTGGTCGTCCCCTTCCCCTTCCACTACTCAATGCCATAGAGGTTGATGTCTGCTCTTGTTCTTCAGAAGGTGGTTGAGCTGGATGCTTTCTTGGTCTTCCTCTTTTTCCCTATTTCATTAAATTTGAAGAAACATGCTCAAATACCAACTCAAAGAATGCAAATGGCAGAAATGAAGACTCAAACATACAGAAATTCACCTTTGGTATTGTTGGTGCCTTTGGATTTGAACAAGTCTTGTAGTTGTGGCCCTTCTGTTTGCAATTTGAACATGTCATGACAAGCCCAAATCTCTTCAGCTTGTGTGGATTTTTTGGATCCTCCTCAGGGTCTCTTTTCCTGTTCTTCTTTGGTCGACCTGGCAATTTTCTAATTTTTGGAGGCTTGACAACAAAGCCCTCTGCCTCAGGCCACATTTTCTCATAAACCACAGGCTCAATAGCATGTTTATAGCCTTCTAGATACCTATCAACAGTGTAATAGGGATGTACAAAGGCAACTGGATCCTCTCCCTTAAACCCAATTGCAGCACAAGCATAAGTACATGGAATACCAGTCAAATCCCATCTTCTACATGTACAAGTTTTCTCCTTGAGGCTTACAACAAATGTTTTCCCATCCAAGCAAACCTCAAACTTATCATGTATGTTAGGAAATACATAAGCCCTAACACTCTGAAGTCTATGTTTTTCTAGTTTAGAGACAACTGCAGGACACACACTCTCTTCTTGTGCACAAATGTGTTGGAGCTTCTCTACCTGCCTAATCATGAGATCTCTCCTAATTTGCTCACACATGTGTATTATATGCATTCCCCTAGCAGCTAGGATGTACCCATTAAATGTTTCAGCTATGTTATTGTCTATCATATCACTACATGAACCTGTAGATATAAAACACCTACAGAAGCGCTTTACATCCCTTGCAACAAAATCATCATGAGCCTTCTCATTTTCTGCCTTAAGGTCTTCCAAATTGCTCTTGTACTCCTGTACGTAGGTGCTTCTTACAACCCTCCAGAAAATATTTTTCAAGGCTGTTCCTTTATGTTGCTTCTTCCAACATGTACACATGTCCGGCACAATTCCTATGCTCGACATGGGAGCTAACTTAGAAACCGCATTCATCAAGCCCTAAAAATAAAACAAATACAAAGTCAAATACCATCTTATACACAAATGAAGCTTGAAAAATAAGGTTTGCCTATGTTACCTTTTGTTGATCACTAATAAAACACCAACCATTCCCATCTGTTATTCCTAGATCTTCAAGAAGAATCTCTAGAAACCATGTCCAACATTGCTCATTTTCCACTTCTACAATAGCCCATGCAATTGGAAACATTTGATTGTTCCCATCCTATGTATGAAAATAAAATTCATGAAGCAAAGAGAATAAGCACAAAGTAACTAACAAATTCACAAGCTTACCTTTCCAACTGCAGCAAGAAGAATACCACCCAAGTAGGTTTTGAGAAAGTAACCATCAAGACCTATAATTGGTCTACAGCTCTTCATGAATCCAACCTTGAGGGAACTATGCCCTATATACAGACCTTTGAAGATTGCTCTATGAGCCAACTGCAACAGATATTTCCCATCCTTGTCAAGTCTATAGAGCTCAGCCACATACCTCCTAAGCAAGGCATAATGCTGCTCAACAGATCCTCTGATGATCTCTTGAGCTATAGCCCTAGCCCTGTATAGCCTATCTTTCCCAAGTATAGTTAGATACTTCTCTCTGATGTTCTCTGCCAATATGGCAATAGGATAGTTTGGATGTAGTCTAAAAAGATTCATGTAGTTATGTGTTATCCATCTTGAACTCATAAGCTTGTTGTTTGTCTTCCTTTTACATGTGTGTTTTGGATAGTAAGTCTTCACACAGAAATAGTCCTCAGATTGAACAAGACTTGCATAGAGTTTCCATTTACAAGTCCCTCTGCACTTCACTTGGCAAACAATTTTGGAGACTTTCTCAAATTTCAGGTGAATGACATGGGTTATGGCATTATCCCTCACAGCCTTCTGGCACTGAAACCCATCCTCAAATCTCATGCCTAGTTTAATCTCAAGTTTCTTAGGCTTTGTCCTTGGATCATAGGTTGACCTAAACTTCTTGTTCCTCACCACACCCTCTATCTCATCATCTGTGGAATCTGAGCACACCTCACCTTCAGAACTTGCATACTCTGACTCAGCATGCTCTACTACATGATTAAACCCTATCCCAGTCTGCTGCTTCTCCTTAAGTACAGAAAATATATCATGTTTTGTCTTCACTTTCTGTCTTGCTTGCACATATTCTTCATCATCAGAAGCAAGCTCATGATCATCTAACTCATCATCAGATTCTTCAGCCCTAATAGGCTCAAAATCTGAATCCTCACTCTGCTCATCTTCAAACTCATTATCAACCTCATCTTCATGCTCATTATTAACATCATTTTCAATCTCAGTATCAATAACACCCTTAACCCCACTGCCAACCTCAACATTAGCCTCAGACTTTCTCCCATTCTCATCTCTCTTACAACCATCTATATACAAATTAATCACTCAACAACTTGATGTAAGAAATGACAACATTTGCATAACATCCCTATCATTTCTCAGCACCCTAAAGGAAGACTCAGACCTAGGAATTTTAAACCAGATTTTCTCCCAACTAACATACCCTAATTTCTTAACTAATTCTTCAACATCAAAATAGCCAAACCTATCTGCATCTAAGTGAAATATTCTCTCACTTTCCCCTCCAATATAGACATTTGTTCCCTCTAACTCAATAAAATTGCCACCATGATGAACATATGCAGCAAATAAGAAGCTGAAAATAGCAATAAAACACATGATATATCAGGAATCTATAAAACCTAATTGCGCAGTTACAAATTCAAGAAATTGCATTCACCAAAACTTTGTAAAGTAATCGGGACCTACCTGTCCTCCATTTATGTTGCTTTCGTCCTGTTTCAGGGATTGAAACAGGATAAAGTTATTGAACGGGATTGGGGGGATGAAGATGAAGACCCCACTATTTCTTCAATTGTTTAACAAAATAATCGCAAGAAACTAAACGGAACTGGGAGCTGAACGGATGGGGGAACTAAACGGATGGGGGAACTGAACGGATTTGGGAGGAGAGAGGGAGAAGATAGAAAGAGGGAGAACGGATTTGTGCCACATCTTCTTGCCACGTAGGAAATTAATGGACATTTGGGCAAATATTTAAACACGTAGGCACAAATCTAGCCACATCGGCCGCCGGGTCTCATCGAAGGTGCCAATTAAGTTCAATTGAGAGGTCGTAGTTTTATTTGCAAAAAAAAAAAAAAAAAAAAAAATGGTTTAAAACCGGAATCGGGGTAAAGGTAAGGGTTTTCTATGCAATTTACCCTAATATTTACTTTATATTAGGTACCTGATACAAAAACACGACACGAAACACGAAAGTACACGAAACGACATAACACGAAATCATTTCGTGTCGTGTATGGGTTTGAACTTTTGGTACACGAAACACAAGAGTACACGACACGAAAATACACAATACGAACGAATTGCCAGGTCTACTTTCAAGTAAGGAGAAACCTATATCCCGTCTAAGTTCAACGGGTCTTGAACTAGTATAGCACCATTTGTTTCGGTCCTTTAACAACCCTAGTCCCATGTTTGTCTTGTGTTTTTGGTCAGTCCAATCATTACCTATCGTTAAAAATATATACCAACATTTACTGCGAACATCCGTAAAGATATATATATATATATATAACTAAAAAACCAAGCAGGCTATTAGTATCATTACTCGCAATCTATCTGCAACTCTATAATACAATCTTATCACTTTCTAAGTTACACCAACACAATCAAGTCTTGCAGCTGAACCCATCCATAAGCACACCTGTCTCTAATTTTCTGAACCGTCGATGCCGCTAATTCAACCACTGGTCTGATTCTACCAAGTTCTTTCTCCATAGCCAACTTTTTTTCACCCTCAATCTGAAAAAAAAAAAAAAATGCAACTCAAACTAAATGGAGCACACTGTTCTTAATATTTCTAAAATGCAAGTAAAAACTGTAGGGAGCAACTCACCCTCTCAATGCAGCGCACCGTATCTAAAGTGTAGCAGAAAAACGACAACTGCCTGTACAGATCAGCTTCCGTGTACTGATTGTAGTAATCAACACACACAGAAATAAAATCAGTAATCACGAATTATCGGCTGATATTATCATCATAATGTTGGAAAACAAACCTTTCTTATAAGATGTCCGTTACAGCGTGGATAGTTCGGACAAGTGGTTCCTCTAGTAGAATCTCCGAGTACTCTAAGGCTCACACCACGGGTAGTGTAATTGCAAGTTTCATCATCGCACTGTAAGAAATCAAACATTTAGTGACCGACAAAATCTTACGGAATATATTTTTGCATTCTTAATGTTTGTTAAAGTCATCCAAGTAAAGGAAATACCATCATCAGTCCCTTGTAGTATGTTGACATGAATCCTTCGGCTTGTCTTTTCACCTGATTATTAGAAACAGGCAGTTTTAACTAGAATGAGAATAAATGCAAGAGTACTGTGTGTTTACGTAATGCAAAAACTCATGTCAGACCGTCTCATGAAAATAGGCTGCTTCTGTTTGTTTTGTATCTTCTGTTTTTAGTTTTGAAAACCAATATATATATATATACATATATATATATATATATAATTTAATATCCAAAAACTTATATTCCATATTTTCGCCATTTAACACAAAATCGGAAAACGAGAGTTTCCTTTCCTTTACGAATCATGGAAAACGTCATTTTAGATATTATATTAACAGAAACGTTTTTAAAAACAGTTGTTCCTTACTGAAAGCAATTTTTTTCTAATTTTTTATTGCATCAACTCAATCTAAAAGGATTTAAGATGGTACGGTTCAAAATTTTTCGTTTAAATAATAAACAAACTAATGGGTCGGGTTTTGGATCAGAAGCTGAAAAACTAGAAAAGAAAAAGAAAAAGAAATTACCTGGTTAGCTATAACAGCAGGAGATATTCTCCCACCATTTTTTTCGTCTGGACATTTAGGACAGCACAAATTGTGCCAGAAATTATTAGTTGATTGCGTGTCTGCTGGCTTCGTATTGATGGACGCGTACACCGAGCTAATTATGGACGAGCATTCGAAGGTGCCCGAGCAGCTGGGGCATGACAAAACCAGAGGTCGACAACCTCGATATCTGCAATTTTATTAAAATCCACAGGTTTTTAGCTTAGACACAAACAAATACAAGGTAACAAGATTAGTGTGTGGTCTTATGAAAATCAGTAGTACAGTGAACATATTCATGCATGGGCAGAACCATTTTTGCAGAGAGGATCGAGTACCTTTCTTCATCATCTAATGCAAATGACAACAGGCTCGATGGATCATTGCTGACAGAATCACTTGATCTACTCTGAAACTGATATATTACGATTAAACTGTCGGTTATTATGCTAAATGTTTGAACACACACACACACACAGATATATATATATATATATATATATATATATATATATATATCTGAAATGGTTCAAACCCAGGAAACCAGGAATCATTCTAAACCATTCAATATGATGATCTAATTGTTAAAAATTGATTGAAAGGCGGGATACTTTCGTGAATATATCTGGTATGAATTGTCGGTAAGACCAAAAAAAAGAAGAAAAAATAGGAGCAAAAAATGGTTAGATGATAGGAGGGAATCTCGATTTCCGGATTTTGGGGACGCATTTTTGGAATTAAATTTGGGAAATTGAAACGACAACCTCAGGAGATGGGGCTTTTTTGCAGTAACATAATGCTAATACTGTGCATATATAATGCTGCTTTTGGGTGTGTGTGTGTGTGTGTGTATATGTATTATATACTTCCTCCTTGCAGTAACACAATGCTAATACTGTACATATAGAATGCTGCTTTTGTGTGTGTATGTATATATATATATATATATATTATATACTTCCTCCAATGAGAATTAATTGCAACATTAGAATTTCCTAGAGTTCAATATAGACCATTAGTATCTATATTATATATTAATGAAAATTATATAAAAAAATATAATAACTTTTGGACATGGAACCAATGTGGACGTCTGACTCAGCTTATTTTGACGGAGGAATAATGAAAAGTGGAATGGGGGGTCTGTTTGATAGATGGCGATAAGTAGGGGGCCAAATTCGTTTCAAGATTAGTACGGGGCCTGTTCGATAACTTTCTATAGTAGAGGGCCAAAAAGGTTATTTTCCCAAAAAAAAAAATATTTTTGAAATATACATTTAGACAAATCCAACATCATGTTACATACTCAAACATAACAAAGTACGATTGGAGATTAGTATATGAATAGTGCAAAAAAGTGAAGTGTTGCAATTAAAAATGGATGAAGGTAGTATATGGATATAGGGGGGGAGGGAGGGATCATTAACCTTGGACGAGTCAAGTCCCAAACAATCAGCCAGACGTGCTGGACTTGTACCCTGAATTGATGCACATAGACGTGATATCACGGGATGAATCTGCATAGCATTTCATAGAAGATTTTGAGCAAATATGGGACAGAAAAACGTGCAGCATATTTAAAAGACAAACACACGCCACACAGACACAGTAACAGCTGCTACTTTTAAAGTAAGGCTACAGAAGCTAAACCTGCTGTGCAAGGTAATAGTCAATGTCAACTATCCAGTTCTCATTGTCTTTTTTCAATTCATCAGGATGTCTTGCTCTCTGGGCAATTCCGACTGAGGTAGCTGAACCTTTCCCCTTTAAGTATCACACACAACAAGTTATCATGTACAGTCTTATCCTTTAAGTGATAGAAAGAGATGAGTATGCATCAGATATAAGAAACAAAACTGACAAGACGTACCTCCTCACAGCAGATAATATAAGGTACTGTATCTCCAGCAGAACAGCCGGTCACGTAACCACTTCTCTTCAGTCTAAGTGCAACCTAAAGAACCACGTGGCGGAGTATAAATTTAAAATAGAAGGGTGGTTAGTTATATATTGATATGAATCTTTTGTTTATATAATTTAACTTACTTCTACGTGAGGCTGACTTCTAGCATCAGGATATGCTTCAGGTGGTTTTGTTAGCGTCTTCGTAATGACATATTTCTCCAGAGGTATTTGCCCATTCCTCATTTCCTCTTGTACCTGCAATTAATTTAGAAAAGCTAGCATTAATTTTTTACTCGAGAGAGAGAGAGAGAGAGGGAGAGAGAGAGAGAGAGAGAGAGAGAGAGAGAGAGAGAGAGAGAGAGAGAGAGAGAGAGAGAGAGAGAGAGAGAGAGAGAGAGAGAGAGAGAGAGAGAGAGAGAGTAACACCTTCGTAAGAGAATTGTGGATTACTTCAACAACATCCTCACAGGACCTGAAAGCATTTGGGCCACGTATAAGGTAAGCTTGAGAAGAAAACAGGCAAATATCAAAATCACCAACTTAAACCAAGAAAAATTAATGCAGAAAGAGAATAAGACTGACCCGCCAGATAAAATTTGACTGAGACAGAAATCTCCCAATTCCTTTGACAACAAGCTCCAATCACGCCGAACCATATCAAGACCTTTCCGCTCAATAACCTGTACCAAACTCAATAGAGTCAATGCAACCGAAGATAGGACATAAACTCGAGTTTAATAGAATCAGCAAAGTATAAAAGAAGCCACCTCATAAGATATACCATCCTTAAAATGCATTTTGACAGCTGCATATTTTTTCTTCTTGAGCAACAGCATTCTTTTGTACAAACCATCGAGATCAATCTCCAGACACCTGTATTTCTTATTGACCTACCAAAATCAAATAAGAGTCATACAATGTATTATATTATGCTGGAGCTTAGAGAACATGAACCATATACACGTGCAAGACAAAGTATGCTACAAATACATTTTTAACAAGGACTGAACAGAACAGATTAAACCAATCTTTTGGTACATCAAGTTTCCATGTTAAGTCATAGTCCGAGCTTCATGTCACAGACATACCTAAAACTTCTTTTACCAATTCAATTCAATGCTAGTCAATGACTGAATCATCATAATAATCCAGGATATGGGTCATATGCATCTTAGAAGTTATTCAGTCAGGAGACATCTCTTTTACAATGAATTGATGAAGTACTGAATATCCCCTTTTCGTCCTCGAGGCGGGATCACATTGATTACCAACAATTATCAATGAAAGATCATCTCACCTCCTGAATGACCTTGCCCGCAATCGATTTAGCTTTTCCAACATCATCAAGCCCACTATATATCATTATCGAATCGGTATCGCCATAAATAACCTACTTGAAACAAGTAAACTAACTTCAGGGTTCCAGAAGCAGTTAAAAGAGATCCATGTAAATTCTAGAAAATGAAGCAATTTTGTTTCAGTAATGACCTCTAAGTTTAGAGTATTTTGAACGAGATCAACAGTGCTCTGTAAAATCTCCCTCCCCTGTCCAAAATAAAGATAGTCAGTAGCATCGTTAGCTCGAACTGGCAGACCTAAAATGTTCTTATTCAGTTTTTACCACATTATATGCTTCTTACTTGTAGTGTTATAAGTTCTGCCAGGGGTTTTGCATAGAATCTGGAGTTAGAGAACCCCAGGCATCCGTACATGCTGCATACCAAATTCGTAAAAGTCATATGAATAACAAGAAACCAATAGAAAATAACAAATATATAATGTAATAGACAAAAAAGCATGAACACGCAGGAAACCAAATAGAAAAGCACAAATATAATGTAATATGACAAAAGGCATGAACAAACCTATTTGCTGTCAGTTTTAGAGCTTGTTGCTGTATGTCAAGCTGCTGAACTTTGAGACCAGATGCTGTTTTTAACCATCCCTTTACCATTCTTCTTCTCTCCACCAAATTCTTAAGCAACTACACAAATGCAGTGATGCAATACAAAGATAAAATATAAACATATACAAGTATTTAAGAATCAAAAGACTATTTGGCTACCATTAAAATTGCTAAGATACTTATGAAAGCAGTTGTTTAGCATTATTTTTATTGGTATATATTTGTCCAACCAAAAAAGAAATAAAAAAAAATCTCACTTGAAAAAGCATGTCAATGACTAAAGATAAGATTGAATTTTTCCCCTTTTCAAGCCAAAATATACATATATTGACCATATCATTACCTTTTTGTTCTCCATAGTTTGCTTTGGTTACGCTAATGCTAGCTAATAATGCATATAAAAAAATCTCTACTATCAAGGACAATCCCATACTTGTACACAAATGTGGTTATATCTATCACTATATTGTCTTTGTTTACAACCAAATATTCCAGAACGAATACGCCAATATCTTTCACAATTGTGCTCTCCCAAATTTGGCAATTTAATGCTTTTTTTACGTCTGAATTACAGAAAAACACAGATATTAGTTGAATTATAACTAAACCATTATTACTGGAGTAAAAAGCTCTGATACACTCATGGGAACTGCTGATCCACCATTTTCACAATGTATTGTATATTTATTCTCATAAAAGCATGCATATAGAGAAGTTTTACCTCTGGTAGGACCCCAGTTCTTTTACTAGATGGTAAATGGGGAACAGATCCATCAACAGATCTTTCCACAGTAGTAAAACAAATATTGTATTCCTGTGAAATGGATACATGGATGATTAAATGTCTTAAGAAAAAGCAACTTCCCGATACATCAATTAGTAGATAAGGGAGCAGGTTAGAGAGGGCGTGCTGAAACAATATGAAATACAACTAACCTGAATAATGGAAGGGTAAAGACTGTTGAAATCCAAAAGTAATATATACTTGTCATACAGTCCTTTCTTTGGCTCCAGCACTAATCCACCTGAATAGGAAGGTCCTTTTTTTGTTTTCCCATGATTATTTTCTGGAGCTTGCTCATCAAATGTTGTATCTTCTTGATCATTCTCTTTGTTCTCAACGTCAGTACTAAGTTTACGCTTTGTTGTCCTTGTCTCCTTGGGCTGAGCAGAAAATTTGTCTGGGACAAGAAACTTCTTCGCATGGAATGCATGTAACAAGAGATATTCCACTCTTTGAGCCCTAGCACCCTGAAATTATTGAAAATATATTTTTTAGAACTTGCAATCTATCATGACAATCCATCACTCTGAGCTCGCTAAGAAACCTCACCTGCAGAGTTTTATGCCAAAGATTGCCACTGATATTAGTTAGCTGACGAGTGAGGGGAAGAACGCTCAAATGGAACATAAGTTCCATTGACAACCATGCATCTGTTTCACCATACTCAATCTGCAAGCAATGAAGTGTGGAACACATAATGAGTCATCAGAAAGATAATGTTACAAAGAATATAGCAGAATTTATCTTTGAAAAGTCAGGAAAGAGGGTTGGCCTTCAAATTAAGAAGACAAATAATTTTCATTTGACTAGCAAACTGGAAGCATTATATATATATATATCACTATAACTTATCAGAAGAAAGAGTATAGAGGCTACAGACCTAGAAATCTATTACATTGTAAGGTAGTTAAGGCTCCTTTTGGGTCCTGGCGGAGGAAATACTGACCCACTTTTAATGAACGCTAATATCACATTTAACTTCTTAAACATATATATATAGTGGCGCGTTCTATGCAGTACCAATATTAGATGCAGTACTTACTAATTATGCATTAAATATATGCATTTCGTGCATCAAAATTTCAATGCATTAAAATATGTAATATATGCATCAAAATATCGATGCATTATAATATTAGATTATATGCATCAAATTTTTGTGAGAATTAATGCATTGAAATTTTGATGCACGAAATGCATATATTTCATGCATAATTAGTACAAAACTCATGCATAAATTAGTACTGTAAAGTACTGTATCTAATATTGGTACTGCATAGAACGCGCCACTATATATATATATATATATATATATATATATATATATATATATATATATATATATATACCGTTGAACTGCTAGATCAGGATTTTAAAGAGAACATGGGAACTTACAAGTTTCAGTAGTGATTCAGAACTTTGAAACATTTTGGGAATATCGCGTGGAGTGATCTCGTTACGGTCCTTACTTAGCTGTGTCTTTGCTAGTTCTGTCAAAGAATAGCTAACCTGGACGAAGCAAAACATAATAAACAACAAGAGATGATAAGAACCACGAAACAATAAAACAATAGAACGGACCTCCTTTAATAGGTCGCGCGAACAAATGTAAGTATCACATAAGAGACGGCCAGCAATGCAGGACATGATTCCTGGACTTGCTCCTGAACCAAACGCCGAGCGTCCTTTGTTAAGTTTGGGCATGGCAGAGCGCTTGAGGCGACCTATTTTGGACCACATATTGCTTGACACACGAGAAGCCTGAAATTGCAATATGTGAGGCATCCTGAGACAGCAACATGATACACACACAAAAGTTCTACCAAAGGGACCAAGTGACGGAAGGACAAATAAAGTGTACAACTCAAGTAAAGTTCAAACATTTAAGATATAGAAAACGCTGTAAAAATAAGTTGGCTGATCACTATGAGTATTGAAAAGAGAGATTGATGTCAGTTCCCTGTAAGATGAGAAATCTGGAACTCGACTTTCTGAGAGAGCGAAAGGTGCTTCACTGAGCTATATTATTATTTATATAATCCAATATGCAAGCTTTAGTGCCAAGGAATACATAAGTACCTGGACTCTGTGAAGAAGGACATCCAAATCAAAGCCAGATATATTGTGCCCAACCAGAACGTCACCATCCAATTTGTGCAACTCAATCATCAAACGATTTAGCAATGCCCTTTCACTGAAATGTAAAATCATTTATGTATAGGAAACGTTAAGCAATCCAAAAAAATGCCAAATAAAGTTGAAAGTCTGACCAATAAACGAAGAAGAATAAATAAATCATTGACACAGTTAGCAATAAGACTTGCCTAATTTCACAGGAAATAACATTTGACCCGGCCTTTGCAATTTTCTCAGCTGCCTCCTTCGCAAAACCCATTGGGAATATGCCTCCCTCAAGTTTACGCACCACAGTAAAATGACTAAGCATACCAGGACGAGTCCATTCTGAGGCCATCATGGGAGTATCTATCTGGAAAATTCATCATTTAGTTGTTAGGTTCACTTATGTGGCTGCACGATGCAGTTACCTTAATATCTAAAAAAGCAAAAAATAAATTAGCACAAACTATCCCTACGTGGACTACCATATAATTTGAGATGCAGATAGCTTAAGCTGGTACATATCAGATGGGCGAATTATGATGCCACCAATTATGGAACATTCAAACTTGTTTCTGAAATTATGGTTTTATCAGAAAGAAGAGTTGACGAATGAAATACAAGCATGCTAAAACAAAGTAAGAAACAAGAAATTACTACACGAGAGAGAAAAAGCAATTATTGGGGGGAGGGGGAGATGCATCAGAATCATCAACAAAGTAAGAAACAAGAAATTACTACACGAGAGAGAAAAAGCAATTACTACACGAGAGAGAATGTGTTGATATAATACCTTAGCCTTGTGGCAGCAAATGACAGATGCAGAGACAATTTCATTTACATTATGTTTCTCGTTGATGATAGTTTTCAGATTTATTGCTGTAACCACAACTGGAGGAATCTCTGAAATACTTTTTGAGGAAGTTGAAACTTGAATATCCTTTGAAAAATCAACCATGACCTCAAATTTACACCAGCTCACCTGTCAGAATGTGGAAGAAATAATTTATCACAGGATGAACACAGAAGTCTCTATGTATCATAAACCTGAGAGTGTTAAAAGGACTCACACGATCAGATTCACAGCTCGAGAATTTTGAGATTGATAGCCATGATGGTCCTTTTATTTTCCTTTTAATCAGAAAAAGCTCCAAGCAGCTGCAAGCAACATTGATTTTTAGTCATTTCGGTGAAATGATATCGTTTCATGCACTGATTAGCATCCATTTAAACATTCCAAAAAAAATCAACCGATATACAGAAACTTCTACTTGTCAAAGAGATTATAGACTATGCAACTAGAAATGATCTGAGTCCTAAACCAGTAGACAAAGAGTATCAAGTTAGAAGCTATCAGACAATAAAGTGGCAAACTAGTAAACAAACTTTCATGACTATATTTTTTTTACTATAACGACAAACTACAGGGTAAGAAAGTTCCCCTCAAATATGAACCGAACAAATTCTAGAATAGAAGAATACTATGGTAGTATCTGTATGAGATCTTCAAGCTATTAATATGACTGAAAGGAGATAGCACCGACTGACCTGCTATGAGTTCCAAGCAAAGCACAGAAGTTATTTCCCTTGAGATCTAATGGAAGTGGTGGGTCCTGTAAGGATACAATGATCACTGAAGTAAACTGAAAGTAATTGTGCCAAATAGGATTCAAATTAATTTTCTAACATGCAGTGCTCACATCATGACATCAAATCTCCAACCTTAGCTTGAATAAACAAAAAATACTGGAAAAACGACTGCTAAAACAACAGATATGCATAAAATGTACATTGGCATACCTTGAATGGATAATTGATCTTGAGGACATAATTCTCCCCGTGAGGTATATCTGATCTCTCGAATGCGTAATTTCTCTAGAAAGGAAGAAAGAAACATGCAACATAAGGGCTTTAGAGTTTCATTTTGCAACATAACAATGAATGACTTTTATGACAATGACAGGAATCAATAAGTCGAAATAGGAAATTTTAAATATTTCTTTGTCCAATTATCCAATGCATTATAGCGATGTTTTTACCAACCTTGACAGGTGCCATGCTGAAACGAGAAACATCTAGTTCCAGTAACCCTTTTGCCATTTCAGTCTTCAAGTCTGATGCCACCTCCTGATAAAGAAATTTGGTCCATCAAAAAGAGGAACATAAACAGACGGTTCACAAAAGTATAAAATGGAATGATCTTACATGAAGTCGACTTTGTAAAGCTGTTTGGGACACTTCAACATCTTTCTCCAGCTTATCAATTGTGTCTTTAATATCTGTGGATGACACTCGGGACTTTTCAATGTCTCTCCCTTGTTTTGCGAATTGGTCTTTAGCAGCCATGAGGGACATTCGAGACTCTTCAACCTTTTTCTCAAGTTCTATAATTTTGTCATCGAGCATGAAAGAAACCGTTGGTATTGCATACACACATCTCTGCATGTCTTTTACAACCACACAGCAGCTGTGGTATGTACTTCCAGATTTGACCTTAATCACAATAACCCATTACCAGGATGTCAACTATAAGAATTGTCCAGACCTTTGTACAGAAAATTTAAGTACTTTTTATGAAAACAAGTTTTCTGATGAAAGATGAGCATCATGATTCACAATAACTTTTATTTCTTTTATGAATATTTTCACTACGTGAAAGTATCATGATGTGACCAAATTTCTCAAAGATTATAGAAATGTGTGAAATATCACCAAAAAGTATGGTTGTATAAACATCAATTATTGCATTAGGCAGTTTAGATAGCAATTATTATCCTCTTCTTAAATAATTAAATGGTCTAACATTGCCCCATCCAAAATCTAATAGGACATAGGTAAACAGAAAAAAGCCAAACACGATAAGAAAAATTATGTATGATAATTTATCTGAAGATGTTCTCCAAGAGACATGCTATATACAACACTAATCATGCATATTTTATATAAAATATCTTCACAAAAATTAAAGTGAAGGAGAAAAACCATGTTCGCATAAACAAATTCGCAATCTCGATATACCTTCAAATTCTTGATTGATATACTAACATATGCCCTACCGCAACCAGTAAGGGTATCTGGTACATTTACAGGATTTGCTGACGCTCAACTCAATGTTAGTAAATATAAGTAGAGAGAACACAAGTACAAAAAAACAATGCACAATTAAGACATTGTAAAAAAAGAATGCACCTTGCCAAAGAGATACACATTTCCGGCATTAGCACCATAAATCTCCTCATGTGCATCAAGTATGTAGAACGGCAGTGATCCATCGGACTCCACTTCAAAATCCAATTTCTCCTCACTACTTGTGCTCTGACTCACCCTGCCCCCCGACATATTACAATCAGAAATTACATTTTGCCACCGTACAGTTGCTCTCAGAGATGGATCTTTTGACTCTTCAATTTTTGCATTCAGAGAAAACACCTTCTTTTCCACCCCTATCGCTTCGGCTTTACTCGCAGAGCATTCTTTATTTTCACTTTCTAGAGCTTCACTCTCCTCCGGTTTTTCTTCATTTTTTACTAAGTCAGGTGAATTAATTCCATTTTCACTGAGAGGCAGAATATTTTCTTCATTCTTGATATCTTCACCTTGTCCCGCATGACCCTTCGACAAATCATCATTTACATCACCACAGTTGCCGTTAATCTCATTAATTTCATTCTTAACATCGAAATTAAAACTACTAACAACGGGCTTCTCCTTTTTAACAGATACAGCCCCCAAAGTAGCTGCTGGAGCATTGTTCAACTTATTCACACCAAAATTGCTCAAATTAGTTCTCCTCCTCCTTACCCTATCACTCTCATCAGGTGCGAACTCAGCGATCACATCATCAACAATACTATCGCATGACAAATTCTTCTGTTTATCTTTCTTAAAGACAGACGAAGTAAATAAATTAGAAATCTTCTGCTTACCCATCAAGGCGGCCGCGGAAGCCAAAGCAGACGGTTTTTTCACAATTTCTTTCTCCTTAGTTTCCGAAATAGAATTGGTTTTCTTTCTTTTCGGCCTCTCAGATTCCCCCTCAGACTCTTCAGAAGACAAGGAGCCTCCGGCGACCGACCAGTCTTCTTCCTGTCCTTCATCGCCATACCCTAAGCCATTGTCGTCGACAATAAAGCCCTTGACCTCTTGGCGACGCTTAGAGACTAAAGCTTCGTACTCGTCCTCTTCCACAGTGTCGAAAATTGGTTGCTCCATCTTGATCTGATAGCCGCCGGCATCCATATCCCGGCGGCCGCCGCGACGGAGTGCCTTGAGAAGCTCGAGTTTCTCCGCACGCGCATTCGCGACGGCGCCTCGCATTCGCCTTCTTCCGGACGCCACGGGCTGCTCGTCGGACATGTTCCTTTTTTTTTTTTCCTTCTCCGCTCGGTTTGTTATTCAAGAGTCAAGAGAGCACTGTCTTTCACTCACTCCCCCGATCTGGATGTCTCGAGAGAGAGGAGAGAGAGAGAGAAATAAAGGTGGGAGGGTGTTATAAATGGCGGGAATCTTCTGTTTTGGCGCCAATATGATCGTGTTTTTCATCTTTCCTCTTCTCAATTCAGAAGCCCAATGGGGCTGACTACTTTTGTTAGGGTTTTGAGTTGCTGATGTGTACAAGTCCAATAACAAACTTATGGGTACTTGAACGTTGGGCCTATATTTAATATTTCGGATTCTTGATGTATTTATATAATATATACTAACTACAAAATTGATGTATTGGATATTTGTAATTAACAATTTGGTCACGTGACATAATACATTTGAATATTATTTATTCGTATCAAATATTTCAACCTCCAGTAAAATTACATTTAGATATTTGTAAGAAGCGGTTTGATTACCTATAATATTACATTTTGATATCAGGTCAAGTCGTGATTTGTGTAATTATTTTAATATTGTGATATTTTTGTTAATTTATCCTAATATTGTGTAATTTATCCTAATATTTCTCAACGAACTTCGATATGAAATAATTGTAGAGGTTATGCTGTATAAAGATGTGATGTCAATTCCTAATTTGTTCGGGATAATTAAGATGCTAAAAAGCTGGATTATTAAAATAGGATTGTGAAGACAAGATTCACATGTTTTAATACTAAAATTGAAGCTCAATTAGTTCGATACCTTAAAAGAAATCAGAACCAACACTCGAAATTTACTATATAATTTGGGTTCGGTTTTTCTTTTTTTTTCTTTCAAGAACCGAACTTATAGAAAGTGAAGACCGAATTTTACAATTCATATTTCCTAAAAAGAATCGAAAAGAACCGGGTTTTTCGATTACCTCGACTATTTAGGGGTTTTCATTTATGTAGTGCGGAAAAAATCTGAAATAATAATAATAGATCTATTAAGATTTATATTTCGGGTAGTACGGTTTATTTTTATTGTTCGCTATTGTAATTAACTTTGCTTATTACGGCTATTGAAAGTTAGGAATTATAATACTCGTACTTAAATGTCTATTTTAGAATCTGAACCCGAAATTTTGTAACAATTTTTTTCCAATACGCGAATCGTAGCAAATCAAAATTGACAGTTCTGTTCTAATCTTCGAATGTTCAAGTCCTAGGTTTGATAGATTTTAAAGTTTGATGGATTTGATAGATTTTGGAGTTTGATGGATTTGATAGGTTTTAATGGAATTCAACAGACTTTCATAATTTCTCTTTGATTTTAATGGAATTCTATCTATTAGAATTCTATAGACTTTTATGTATTTTTATGGATTTTTATGAATTTCTAATGACTTTATTTTTCTCAAAAGATAGTAACCACATGAATTTCATTTATTAGCGTTCTATCTTAATAGATAGTTGTTCTATATGTGATTTACAATCAATTGTTATGTATAATAGATTTTTTAATAAAAAATATCTATTACAAATAGAAATTTTACAACAAATTGATATAATTTGACGAGAAAAACTAAAGAAATATCTCATATTAAAAATACTAAAACATATACAAGTTATTAAAGCAATGAGCAGATATAAAATATTTAATTATAAACTGAATTTTTTTTACAAGTTTTTGTAAATAATTATTTTTTTCATAAAAAGTTGAAGAACAGAAGATAAAAATATTATAAGAACTTCTTTACTGTTCCAGGATATGGTGGTAGGGCTGTCTAAATGATTATCGGTTAGAACCGGAGCCGCGCGGTTCCGGTTAACCGAGAACTGCAATTTCGATTATCGGTCCGGTTTTCGATTCCATTGTGTATCATTTATTCGGTTTTCGGTCTAACCGATAACCGTTCGGTTCCGAACCAAAAACCGGTTTTATAAAATATATTTATTAAATATTATTTTTTATTTTATGGTTATATTATATTATTTTGATTTTTGTAAATTAAAATTGGAAATTAGGCTGTTTTTATGAAATTATATTTTGTAATTATATTATATAATTATAAAATAAAAAAATATTTAATAAATATATTTATAAACCGAACCGGAAGCAGATTTTATTTATGAAATTATATTTTTATATTTTATAATTATATTATATTATTTCAATTTTTTAAATTGAAATTAAAAAAACGTTTTTTTGTGGTTAACCGAACCGGATCCGAAAAATAATTGGTCCGGTTCCGGTTAACCGAAAATTTATATGGTCCGATTTTCGGTTCTTTTTTTAGGACATTTATGGTTCCGGTTAATCGAAAAATTCGGTCTGGTTAACCGGAACCGAACCGTTTGACAGCCCTATATGGTGGTAGTGGCAACGGGGTGACAGTGAAAATGGTGTTGGTGGTGGGACGGGAGAGTGGCAATGGTGGTGTGGAGGCGGTTGCGTCAGTGGTGGTGGGTGGTGGTGACGAATAAAAATCCATCAAAATCTTTGGGGTGTAGGAAAGATTTTAAAAGACAAATTATGTTTGTACTTTGTGCTTAAAGATGAGTACCTAGATGATTCCATTAAAATCCTTAAAATCCAAAATAAATTTGAATACCTCATAATTTTGTAAGATTTATAAAAGTTTTCATTTAATACCTCATGAATTTAATGGACTTTTAAGAACTCCATTAAATTCTTTATTGAATACCACAAAAATTTAATTGACTTTTAAAAGTTTCAATTAAATACACCCAAACTTTTTCAAATCCATCAAATTCTGTAAAAGTTTTTAAAACTCATTTGAAGTCTCAATTGAATACGATTCCCTAAAATTGAGGCTGAATTAGTTCGATACCTTAAAAGAAATGAGGAACCAACACTCGAAATTTACTATATAACTAGATGTCCTCTCGTGCGATGCACGGCGTAAAATATTAAATATTTTATTATATTAGTAATATGTGATTGAGTTTCAATAATATTGTAATTTTATTAGAAAATATACGTGGGCCAATATACACACATATACACGTAAACTATTATTTGATTTGCTTTAATTATAAATCTAAGGGCACATAGGAAAACCATAATTTAATTAAGCATAGACAATTATTTTTCATGTAGGACAATATGAGTCTTATATCGAATTTTATAAATAATAAATTAAATTATATTTATTATTATCAGTTTTCATTAAAAGTATCCAACCCATATTCTTGTTAATATAAATTTCTTTTATATGATTTAGCATTATTATAATATTTTATTATTTTACAATCGGAACAAAATAATTCTGAAAAATCAAATAACTGTTGAAGTACAAAAGTATGAAAATAAACAAAAAATATTTTTTTTCAATATTCTTATAATTTTATATGGTAATATTTTAGTCATCTAATATATCATTACTATATTTAAATTACTTCATATATATTATATGGATGTCAAATTAAAGAGTACGAAGTAAGAATTAATTTGATATATTTTTTTATCAAAAATAAAATTGATACGGAAAAGTTATAATTGTTTAAAGTATTAAGTTAAAATAAAAGAAATAAAATAAGAGAAAATTTTTAATTGGTGGATATTATATATGGAATAACCCCTAACTTCCCTCATAAACTATATATCTATTATTTTTAAGATTTTTAAAAAGAGAAATAATGTGGTAATGACACATGTCCTTTAAATTTTCTTGCGACTCTCTTTTGATATTAAGTATGAATTTGGGTTCGATTTTTATTTTTTTTTCTTTTAAGAACCGAACTTATAGAAAGTGAAGACCGAAGTTTACAATTCATATTTCCTAAAAAGAATCGAAAAGAACCTGAGTTTTTCGATTACCTTGATTATTTAGGGGTTTTCATTTATGTACTGTGGAAAAAATCTGAAATAATAATAATAATAGATTTATTAGGGAGGAGGGAGTGGGCACGGGTAGTGCCATCGAGTAGGTGAAGCCGAGCGGGTACACCGCCCCGTCGACTTCGGGTACTTTGATCGAGTAACAAATTCGGTTTGTGAGCCCGAGAGTGGGAGGTGAGAAACTTTGAAAAAAACGACCGTTTGGGATATACCCCAACGGCTAGTATGCATTAAATAAAAAAAAATCCCTTTAAAACCAAACCTTTTCAACTCATTTTTTCAAAATAAAAACACACAAAACACAAATAAAAACACACACTAATCTTTCAAAAACACAAAACCATGGATCCAAGAAGAGGTAAAAAAACTTCCACCTCGCGTCAAGGTCGGTCTAAACCCGTTCAACCGCAACCACAACAAACTCCGTTAGGATTTAGCCAATTTTATTCTCAAGCATCTCCGAATCAATTTTACGTTCCACAACCCCCATCTCCACATCCATTTTACCAATATAATATGGGTCCTCCTCAAATGAATCCTCAACACTGCAACATCACTACTACAAGCGAGTTCTCCCCGTTCGAAAACATTGATGAAGACGTAGAGTACGTACCCGAAACACAACCACTACCAAACGAAGAAGGCGAAGATGAGGAAGTTCAAGAAGTCGATCAGAGATGGAAGAAAAAAGCATTCGGGGGGAGGAGGCCTCGTGAACATTGGTCGCCGGCACAAGAGGAGGCTTTGGCGAAAGCATGGATTCAAATCTCCGAATGTGGTGTTGTCGGTAATGAACAAAAGTCCGATGGTTTTTTGAAACGGATTCTCAAGCATTACGAGGCAACTATGGGTTCGAGTTCACGAACTTTTCATGCGTTGAATACAAAGTGGAAAACAATGAACACGGCCATGGGTATTTTCAACGGCTACTACCTCCAAGCGGTACAAACTATATTTTTTATTTACATAATCTATATTTTTTATTTTACATAATCTATACTTTTTATTTTACATAATCTATATTTTTTATTTTACATAATCTATACTTTTTATTTTACATAATCTATATTTTTTATTTTACATAATCTATATTTTTTATTTTACATAATCTATATTTTTTATTTTGTATATAATGTAGAAACGTGCTAAGGCTAGTGGGTGCAACGACTTGGACGTGGTGAGGCAAGCTGAGTCCGATTACTATACAGCAAAAAAAAGACAATTTACTCATACCTTGGCGTGGGAGGTTGTCAGAGGTCATGACAAATGGACGGAGCAAGAATGTTTTCAAGATATTGCCGGTGCGACAAGCAACTCTTCAAAAAGGAAGTCGGGGGAGTATGAATCGGCAAGCAACACCGTTCCCGACATGAATGAAGACCCCACCCCTCCACTTTCATCAAGAAAGATGAAAAAGAAGCAAGGCGCATCCTCGTCGATCTCAAGTGTTGCGGATGAAATCAACTCCTACACAAAGAAGACACAATATTTGGAAGAAAACGCGAGAAGGATGCTTTGGCAAAATAATTGTTGGCTACACAAATTGAGGCGAAGTTCAAGAATGCACAACGGAGATGAAGTTTTGGAGCCGCATGATCACATTCGCGATCCCGTATGTTGGAATTCGTTGTTGACCAAAACGTAAACTTGCGGCCAAACACGGATGGCTTGCAATTTTAAGTTGTAGTTTCAACTTGTTTTAATTTCAACTTATGTAATGTTTTTTTTTAAGTTGTAGTTTCAATTTTTAAGTTGTAGTTTTTTTTTTAAGTATTATGTAATGTTTTTTTTTAATGAAATGGTATGTTTTTATTTTAAATATTGTATGTGATTTTATGTATGAAAAAAAAAATCGGGTACTAGGTGACCACTCCCTCCACTTAGGGTAGTGTTAGGGTAAAATTGGGTAGTTTTGAGTTAGAAGGTTTTTATTGGATAGAGGTGATGTGGCGCAGGGTGCTTAGGTGACCACTCTCTCCTCCTTAGGGAGGAGGAGTGGTCTCGGGTAAGGATTCGGCACTTACCCGAGCTTCTGCCGCCGCCACCACCTAGGGTACCAAATTCGGGTGTAAAAATCGGTATGTGAAGCCGAGCTTGGGAAGCCACAAATAAAAAAAAAAAAAATTCCCCTTTAAAACCAAACCTTTTCAACTCATTTTTTCAAAATAAAAATACACAAACCACAAATAAAAACACACACTAATATTTCAAAAACTCAAAACCATGGATCCAAGAAGAGGTAAAAACACTTATGTAAATTTTTTTTTTTTAAGTTGTAGTTTTTTTTAAGTATTATGTAATGTTTTTTTTAATGAAATGGTATGTTTTTATTTTAAATATTGTATGTGATTTTATGTATGAAAAAAAAAATTGGGTACTAGGTGACCACTGCTTCCACTTAGGGTAGTATTAGGGTAAAATTGGGTAGTTTTGAGTTGGAGGGTTTTTATTGGATAGATGTGATATGGCACCTAGGGTACTAGGTGACCACTCCCTCCTCCCTTAAAATTTATATTTCGGGTAGTACGGTTTATTTTTATTGTTCGCTATTGTAATTAACTTTGCTTATTACGGCTATTGAAAGTTAGGAATTATAATACTCGTACTTAAATGTCTATTTTAGAATCTGAACCCGAAATTTTCTAACAATTTTTTTCCAATACGCGAACCGTAGCAAATCAAAATTGACAGTTCTGTTAACCAACTGCCTTGGCGCAGTTGGCCACCTGACCTTCAATTTAGTTGGAGGTTAGGGGTTCAATTCCTAGTGGCAACACTTTGGAATTGAATTTCTCAAGGCCCAATGATCCCTTAGTCTTTGACCAAGGGTTAGGGCCTAGCCCTCCGGGGTACCCTGGTGGAATAATTAAATATTGAGGGCTTCAAGCGGCAGTGTGGGAGGCCAGATCTCGGTGGGAACCTGCGGTTGGATTTGAGGGGGTCCAGCATGGAGCAATCACTTGTGGGACGACTCCTTGTGCGCAGTAGTAGAGGATATTTAAGAACCTGGGAGCCAGATACACATCTCGCGATTTAACCCAGAAGAAGATCTTGCAATGAAATTGCTATCTCGGCGACTACTGATGTAGTTCTAACCCCAGATCAAAAAAAAAAAAAAAAATGACAGTTCTGTTCTAATCTTTCGAATGTTCAAGTCCTGGGTCCCAGCCTAACTAAAATTTAAGTGTTTGGTGGCTTAGTGAAACTCTCTGTTGCAGTTTACCTAAATAATGTAGTTTGCAAGTTACTTTGCGTGGCGCGTGGCATTGCTGTCGGCAACATAATTTATTATCAGTAAAAGTGTCGTGAGGAAAAATGATACAGAAAAAGTTTATAAGAATTTAGTAAATATATAATTAAATTTTAAAAAGTCAAGGAATAAAGGAAAACAAGGTTATATGGCAGCGGGCCTGTAACCCAAGCAACCTCGTCGCTTCATTGTCCCCGCTTCAATTCCTTTATTCATTGACTTTTTAAAATTTAATTAAGCTTTTGACAGGACCTCATACTGAATATCATCCGTGTGAGTTCGATTCGGAGGAGAACCGTATTCTCTTTCGCAGGAGGACGCAGTTGTACGTCGTGACCCAGACAAGACATCGATCGATTCGTGCACATTCCACAATTTAACTTGGTGGCAGTAATGAGAAAACGGAGCTGTTACCCTCAGATACAGTTAGGTGTAACTTTAGAAACCGAGTTATCAGAAAAAAAAAAAAAACCCACTGTCCTACGTGAGTTTGATTTTTCTGAAATTGAATGTTGTCCGTTTATCTCTTTTTATTGATAAATATATAAGTTGCACTATTGAGGTTGTTTTTTCATATATTCCATAATATTATTTTTATACTTTTTCATGAAATAAATAATTATAAGGTTATTCTATTCAAGATTGATGAAGGGATCCTTTATTCCTATTTTCCATATCCCGGCTCCTGTAACGGCAGCGGTTAAATCAACTTTGTGAAAAAAAAAAAAAACTCAAATTAGGCTATGTTCTTTTGGACTGAATGAATCAATCGAATCGAATCGAATGGATGTGAATCGAATCGAATCGAATCGAATCGAATCGAATCGAATCGAATCGAAATATATATTAAGGGTAAATAATAATGATAATAATGGTAAATAATAATAATAGTAATTTACAACAACAACAACGATAATAGTATATTATTAATAATAATAACAACAATAATAATAATTAAGATTAATAATAGTAATAAGAAGAAGAAAACTGAATAATCGAATCAATCGAATCAATAGACTGACTCGAATCGAATCAACTAAAAATCAAAAATAAGTCCAAAAGAACATAGCCTTACACCACTAAAATTAAGTTTATCCTTATGCATCTCAACCATCACAATATTTGACTAATTCATTTTTCTTCCCTATCACATTCCATGTCACCGTATTCTTTTCAATCCAATTATATTTAATTTTAGTAATTTATCTATGACGCCCCAACCATCCAACGACTTATATATATAATTATTCTCTTATTATTTTCAATTATAGTATTTGTAATTTTATTAAAAATAAATTATTATAAATTTTGAAAAAAAAATCCAAAAATTATAAACTAATAAAAAATTCTAAATACGGTAAACAATCATATGAATGACACCAACTGGAATTCGAATTAAAAACACACAACTTATGCTTCAAAGAAATGAGTGTCTGCCCGAATTTGAGTAGTCTACCAGAACTGGTTGATACATTGCTAGAATACGTCGCCCAAACGCTTCACTCTTTTGGTTGGTACCAACAATTGAATTCCCATTAATTTTACACCAATAAAATACGAGTGTCATATCTTTGTGATCGGTCCAACTTTGTGGACCAATTGAAGTGTTTGAGCTTCGAATGTTTTTTTCCAAACGTTTGAGTTCAACTACATGAATTCTTCGGTGTTTTAGATATTTTTTCAAAGTTTGGATAGTAATTTTGGGATGGTGAAAATTTAGGGAAAAATTGATTGGAACCCATGGAAAAAATAGAGTAATATCTAAATGTGAATCAAAATTCATATCATATACGTATTTCTTTTGTTCAAATTTCATAATACCACATAATGACCTAACCATCATGGGGTCATGCTGATTCTCATTGTGTTGAACACTAATCAAACATCGCTTTTCCCGCAGGATGTTCAGTCTCGTAACACATGACAAACACAGATGTGGTGTACACAACATTTTAGACACTATTATGTCTGTACTGCTGGAATGATAATTCGGTTCCGACGTTTGGGGGGAGATCATTTCACGTTTTCCCGCACACACAAAGGCGGTAGATGCTTCAACTTAAAGCCCACTATGCATCGCCACTAATAGTCCGTTTCATTGCGTTAGTTGACAGCTTCAATTTAATCAAAATCCTCCAAGACACCACTCATTTTTCCGACTAGAAGCTGAGAATCACTTTTTTCCTTAAAAGTTCACCATAGTCCCATACTAATTTGAAACTTCCTTTTTTTTTTTTTGAGTACTTAGTCCTTAAGTTCGTGCATGTTTCTCGCGCATCTTCTCTGATCCAGCATATTATCTTGTCGGTGATATCTCGAGTTGGTGTGAGTGAACGCCACTTATCCGTCTAAAAAATAATTCTAACTTTGGGAATGCAAAGAATAACATTTTTTTTTCCACTCCAGCGACGAATTACCGTTCTCGCATAGACAAAAAGAAAAGGTTAAAACACCAGAAAGCAATGAATTAGAGCCACATGAGTAGAATCAAATTCAAAATTATCACAATGAACCAATGAGGTCTGCTTATCCAAGAATTGTTGCCTGGCCTTTGCGCCATTGGTGTCGGTACTGATAGCTGAGCCGGAGGTGGAGGCGAAAGAATCGGGACATCGCATGTACCTAATGTTGCGTTTGCCTGTTATATTCCAATTGCAATTAACATTTACATTAGAGTGGAAAATTTCGAACTTTTAATCCTAAAAACCATGCACACATGTATATAATAATCAGCAAGAATTTGAAAAGGAAAAATAATAATATTAGTATTAAGGGATAACTACAAAAGCCAACCCTGAGGTTTGAGGTTTGGTTTCATCTTATATTTTCCCTATTCAAAATATTCATAAAAATATTGCAACTACCCCTTAAATTTAAAATCTAAGGCAGAATCAAGCCTTAATTTTTTTTTTTTTTGTAAATTTAAAAATTCTCTGGGTCTTTTTGTAATTACTCCAAAACCTCCTGGATAGTTTTTGTAACTATCCCTAATAATAATTAGAAGACATATATGACACTACTAATTTGGACGGCAGCAAGCACAACACAGCCACCGGTTATAACACACACACACACACACACAATAGGTAATTTATTATCCCAAGGAGATAAATGAAAGATTCAGGAAAATGATTTGTTCGAAACCATACTCTGCAATAGGCAATGTTATCACAGCCACAGGTTAAACGCCCATTTGCTTCATCAACGGCTTCCGGGGGCCCCCCTCCATCACTCCTCTGCAACAAAAGCAACAAAGGACTAAAGTCAACGAGCATAAATCCATATACTTATCTCGAATTCAACTCTTTTAGTCGAAGAAACTTAATGAAACACTTTATTTATTTATATGTCGTACTTTATAGAAATCAACTGCAATGAAATTTGGCCAGCGTTTTCCGTCTGCTTCATAACAGGTTTTCATCATACTGATCAGCTCAGCAGAGTTGTCCACACAAGCTTCCGATGCATTAGGATTCGTTGGAAAGTAATTCATAAGGACCAGAGACTTCGAAGGTGTATTCATTGGCGAAGATTCCGAACGACTCGGACAAGAACCAGCAATCATTCCATCATTTCCATCTGCAAATTGATCATATATCAGTATTAATTATTCCTAATAACATGAGTAAGAATTTATATGGTGAACACAATGAGGGGAAATGTGAAATTAGAATTTTGTGAAATGAGAGCTTAAAAATTAGAAAAATTGTGGAACATCTTTAAACATGGAGTTTGCAGAGTGTCTTTCAACTAAGGTTAATTACAAAACTACCCTCGAGGTTTAGAATTTTTTGCCCTACTGACATTTGTTTCTCATCTATAATTTACATATTTGTTAGGTAAATACAAATTTCAAGGGTATGTTTGCAAAAACTGTGAGGAAGTTGAGAGTTTTTCGTAATTAGTACTAACCTCATGTGTAATTTTTGTGATTATCCCTACTATTAAATACTTTAAGTTATCGAGTCAATATGAACTACACAAATCAAAGAACCGGATGGTATTCATAACCATGACACCTTCTCAACATTTGATCACATATAGAAGGCAGAACCTTGACATTTATGCTCAATTCGAGGGCCTAGCATATGGCTCACACTGATTTTCCACCACGTAGTTCCATTCATAGGCGATCTTTTCAGACCCCTCCTTTGATTTTTTAGAGGTGAAGACCACCAAACGATGATTATTCTTGACCATATAATTCACTGTCGGCCAATCTCCACCGTTCTTGGGCATCTGAGAAAGTGGAAACATGTATTGATTGAGCCCAGATGCCTTGAACACTCCTGTCAAGCCGTTTGGAGATGACACATAATCCTCAATGAAGATGGTGACAATTACGGTTGGGTTTTCCTTGAGAAAAGCTTCAATTTCTCTCAGTACATTAATAGCAGGTTGCTGAGAATAGAATATAACAAAACAATACGTGCTGAATCAGTAAAGGGAAGAAAAAAACTCAATCAGCAAATTAATAGAATGTAAATTTAGAGAATGAACACTTACAAATGCGGTTACATTGAGACACTTTCCTGCAAAGGAGTGACATAGCCAAATGCCATTGTTGAAGTCATACATGTCAAGCATTAGCCCTCGAACACCATTCTAAAAAATGTACAGATGTCATATTTAGCAGATGATATGGTACAACCAAAAGAAGCATATTTATCATCACACTTTTTGTCGCAGAATTAAGATGTTATGCCGTAAGTATGAGGTTGTAGATTGTAGGCCGTAGCTATTGTTGTGCTAGCAGTTATTTTTTTTGAGATTTCGAACTAAATGCCTAGAGATGAGGAGTTTCAGCTTGCCTGCCAGAAAGCTGACCAAATTAAGCCCATGAGCCTGAAACCTTTTAAGAATAAGGAAATAAAAGAGAGATGGGTTTTGACGTGTTTCGGCCCAAAGATTATTATAGGCAAACAGTTACTCTCACCCTTGAATAAAAATATGCACCCACACCCACACAAACGCAAACATACGCAAACACGTGCGCGCACGCGCGCGCGCGCACACACACACAGTGTCACAAACGTGTCTATGCATACATATCATCATGCACCATTGCACCTAGTAATGTTAGCTGGAAAAATAGTTGGGATGAATTGCTCAGGCTGCGATTGGTTACCAAAAATTTCTACTTTCATTTCATCATAGAAATTTCGTTTCCCTACACGTGTGATTGGATATGAATATTTTGAAATTTCCAAAAGATACAATATTCACCCATTTTCACTTTTTCTCCCACCAAATCACTTCTCATTTTTTTCCCTTCAAAGGAAACATCAAATATTCACATAAACATTTTCCAACATGTTTCACTATTCACTTACTCACATATTTCTGACTAGCAATCATTATACTATATATCAAATGTTAGAGTTTATTGAGTTACTAGGATATTATTTATTTGTATGCCCTAAGGGTATTTTAGTCCTTCTAATATTTCCTAACTTGGTACCTACTCGTACGTAATCTTATTTTTCATCTCTTAATTGCAAGAACCGTAAATTGCTTTCATACTCTCTCCTTCTTTTCACCTTTGATTCCTAATGCATAAACTAAGTTAATCTAACATGGCATTAAAGCAAATATGATTCCATACAAGATATCCGCCGATCCAACTGACAAACTAAGCAAGGAAACCATTTGAATCTTTTATATATGGCATTCTCTGTGGTTCTTGAAAACACTATAAAACATTTATAAGATAATTCAATTCACTAATGGCAAAAGTTTAGTTTAGGCATTTGGTGTGGTTCTCCTATTACTTTATAAGGAATCTAAACCTAAATATCCAGCGGACTCTACAGTTCTGCCTCTTGAATGGATTCTTTTTAACTTAAGCAATTTGATGTGCTATATGGCATTTTTATCAACTTTATGATTGAAATGTGTGACTTAAAGTGTTTGCAATAAATGCTTTCTTTATCTAATGCGTTGGTATAGACCATAACTGAAGTCACGTATAAAATAGTATTGTCGTACACAAACTTTCTTCAACCCTTCTTCACGAGTCTTTCTTCAACTAATAAATCAATTGATGCCAGGTTATTTTGTATCTATCATCAAAATATACATTTTGAGAACTTAGTTTCTTTGGGGTTAGACAGTTGTAAATTTATGCTGGATGTGTACTCTATATATGTTATTAATGTAAACGAAATGGTTCTATGGAAATTTCTAATAAGAATCAATGATATAACATATGGTAAAAACATTATCAAAAGGTGGACCAACGGAAATTTATTTAAAGTGAAGTGTTTGTGGCCTCTTGATGCTGTGAGCAAGTATGTGTTGCACCTATACTTCCATACATTGTTGGAAAAAACTAAAGGATATTGACAAAAAAATACTTGGTTCGAAATTATTTTCTGGAAAAGCTTAAGGAGAAAACTTATCTAGCTATGGAGCTCTATGATATGAACTTAGATGAGTTCGTCAAGGAATACGCTCTGGGACCCCGGACGATTTAATGATAATTTTGAGGGAAATATTATTTACACTAAATTATTCCAAAATTTTCCGATTTCAACCCTACCCTCTTTCCCCTTCCGTCAATCTGGCGGACATCCAACATGTTTAAGGTTGGAGCTAGGATTTGAGAACGGGGCAATAGTAAAAAGACTGCGTAGCCAGCACGACAAAGTACGGTGTTTTTTTTTTTTCTTTTTTTCGAAAAATCTTCTCAATCCACTAAGTTCTATTTCTATTTTTTAACTGTATTTGGGTTGAGACGTGGCTGGGTCCCCTCCCACCGGTCCGCCCCCATGTTGTGAAATAATAGAAATTAAATATGTTATATTTGCATAAAGATATTACATCAATCTTCATAGTTAATTATTTTAATATACATACTCAAATCCTAATCTGTTAACTCGACAAATTTTATTGATCAATATTTTGAGTTGGGGGCAAAAGATTAAAATATTACTCCCTCCGTCCCACGAAACTTGAGTCATATTCCTTTTTCGGCCGTCCCACGAAACTTGAGTCATTTCCTTTTCAAGATACCTTTATTACTCACACAAATTTAAATAATATCATTCATATCACCACTTTACACTACTTTTCAACTCTCCTTAAAGCCCTTGCAAAAGTTTTGCCTCAAGCTTCGTGGGACGGAGAGAATATATATATTCATAAATATTATACATCGACTTAAAACATGAATTAAGAACATTAAATACTTGAATATACATATACATAATATATAATTTTTTTTGTGGGGGGGGTGGGGGTGGTGGGGGTGGGGGGGTGGTCATGGCCCCCTAGCATTAATGTGGCTCCACCATTAAACATTTTTATCACAGCTTGGAGAAACTTGAAGCTCTTACAGGGCTTGGTACAGAGAGCTTCTTGAAGCTCCTCTACATTATGTCAATGGTTTGACTATAACACAAAACTCCTCTGAACATTTGTTGTAGAGCTAAGTTTTGCATGAAGCTTCTCAATGTTACATTGTTACGAAGCTCTAGCTTCAGAAGCTTGGTATAGAGCTTGTTGATGCGTCTACAAGTTCTATCTTTAATAAAAAAAACTGCTCCAAGATTTATTCAAAGAGCTTGGAGAAGTTCCATAAAGTGTGTACAGAACTTCTCCTAACAAGCTGTGTACAGAACCTCTCCTAACAAGCTGTGTACAGAACTTCTTAAGCATAATCCTCTTTCTCCATTCCATCTAGCTGTCACAATGTGTCTAAATCTGATTTTTTCTATGTTGATCCTTCTAATATAGATCTCATTTTTGCAGGTACCGGAACTGATGTTTATAAAATACTACTGCTTCTACGCCTACCTTTCCACCTCTTGGGATTGTGGATCACGTTATCCTTCATGGATTCGTAAGTCTATTCACCTACCAGATTTTGTTTACTCTTATTATTCTCCCTGTTTTACATCTTTTTGGCCGTTTATTCACAGTCTCTCCGACCCAACCACCTACAAAGAGGCGTCTCTTAGCCATCATTGGCAAGAGGCCATGGCCGAAGAACTAGAACTGTTTATTTTGGCAAAAACTGGAAGTTGGCATTTGATACCCTACCACAAGGTAAAAATGCAATTGGTTCTCTTTGGTGTGAAATCAAAACTAGGTCCGATGATTGGATTGAGCGATATAAGACATGATTGGTTACTAAAGAATTTTCTTTAGCAACGAGGTTTGGGTTATAAGGGAACACCCATATTTTAATTCACAAACTGAAAACCGAGCTATGACTTACTACCACCGAGATTGTTTGGTGACAATGACGACTTGTTGATATGGGTGTTTCTGTTCTTCATCCCACTCTTATGTATTGTGATAATAGAGAGTTATTAGAATTGCCCACAATTACATGAAAGCACAAAGCATATTAAAATTTATTGTCACCTCACTCGTCGCAACATCCAACATGGCACTATTACTTTGCCGATCATTTCCCCCTCATTGCGGATTGCGGAATTCTTCACCAAAGCACATCCACATTCTAATGTTTTAGTTAACCAAACTCTCAATGCCTCTTTCCACCACACATGAGTCTCTCTCTGTGTGTGGGTGGGGGGTGGGGTGGGTCGGGCAGGTGTGTGTTAGAGTTTATTAGGTTATTACTTATTAGAGTGTTATTTATGTGCATTCCTCTAATGGTATTTACTATTTAGGCTCTGTTCTTTTGATCGAATGAATCGAATCGAATCGAACTTAATCGAATCGAATGGATCGATTCAATCGAATCGAATGGACTCAAGTGAATCGAATCAAATATATATTAAGGGTAAATAATAATAATAATAGTGGTAAATAATAATAATAATAATAATAGTAATCAACAACAACAACGGTAATAGTAATATTATTAGTAATAATAACAATAATAATAATTAAGATTAATAATAATAATAATAAGAAGAACTGAACTGAATGGACCTGACCTGAACTGAAAAACTGAAAAATAAGTCTAAAAGAACAGGGCCTTAGTCCTTTTACAATTTAGCAACCCTAGATGCATATTCATTTTTTGGCTTTTCCTCTCTCAATTCTAAGAACCACATTCAATTACCAATGTATAAGTCCAATTAATCTAACATAAATCAACTTTGGTCATTACATTTCATTTCATATTAGCCACTCTCAAAATTCATTAGTCTTCTTTCATATGATTTTTTCATCATTATTCTCTTGCGGAAAAAAGAAAATCAAAATGAAATGATATCAAGTCGTTTCCAGTTTTAAAAATTCAAAGCAAAAGTATGTCAAGCAAAATAAGGACGGCAAGTGGCAGCTCAAACCTAATTATTTGAGAGAGGAAAAAAAAAGGGGGGGGGGGGGGGTAGACACGCACGCACACACAGAGGGAGGGAGGGAGGGGGAGGGGGAGGGGGAGAGAGAGAGAGAGAGAGAGAGAGAGAGAGAGAGAGCATATACACTGCTGATGACCAAACATTATGAGGTACTTGAAACTGCAACTACCAAAGCATAAAGTACTCTCAGTTAATTAACACCAAGACAGGTTTAAATATAAATAAAATAAAATAAAATGAAAAACAATGGTGTATTCTGCATTAACTTTTGAAATAGCTTTTAGTGTTTTGACTAAGTCGGAACTCTACTAATGTCTCATGATTAAGAACTGGTGTTCGTTAAATAATTTTTTAGGTAGCTTTTAGTATTGATATGGTATTTTGGAAAAGCTAAGAAAAATAGCCTTTGGAATAGAGCTGGCTTTAGATTTTTTTTCGTTTTTTTGTTGATGAAAATGCTACCTTATTGAATGCTCAACTTGGTTCGACAGCTGATACAGTTGACCGCTAACAACTACTCAACAACTAGTTGCAATTGCTCACAACTAATAACCACAGCTATTTTTATGCAACACATACCTTCAGCTGATCAGCAACAGAGTCCTCCTGATTGGTCGGAGCGAGAAGATCTGATCCAGTAGCCGATGTTGACCCTGTCCGAGCGAACGAGTTGTGGGTCGTCAGCCACGAATACTTGTTAAACGGTAGGTCTTTTACCTGTTTCAAAAATACGTAAAATAAACGCCCTAAATCTGAAAGTATAATTATGATAATAACAATAAATACCTTTGATGTGGGAATTATTGGCTGAATGCGAGTGCAGCGAGGTCGGGTGTTGCCATTTGCAGGGCAGGTGGCGCAGCTCAAACCGCCGTCGCAATTGCTGCTTGAGCTCGAACACGTTTCACCGATCTGTTGATTTCCCCCAAAAAAACCATGAAGAATATTAAAAAAAAAAAGAGATGCAATTTTCTGTTGTGTATCTGGAATTTCTAAAAATATACATGGAGATGCAAAATTGAAATAATTCTCTATGATCTAACAAAAATGATCAAAAAAAATATATACCTCGAGACTAGAAGAATTACTTAATAGGAAAGCTGCGACCAAGAACAGCTTTATGGGCAGACAATCGGACTCGAGACCCTGTAAACATAAAAAAGATCATACAAATTAATTTAAAGGAAAAAAAAAAAGAATTGGGCGCAAAATGTCTGAATTGGGGGGTAAGTTTTTGGATACCTGCATCTGGGAAGAATTTGCAGGGAGGGATATTGTATTATGGAAGAGAGAAAACGTGGCGCACTTTATTCTAGAGACGTATCTCTCTTCCCTCTGTATTTTTTGGTTTCGATTTTTTTTTTTAGCGAGATTCCAAGCTTACACTATCTAAATTCCGGGATAATAACACTTTAATGGCCCCATGAGATCTAGCGCTCCCACACCGCTGCCCTCAATATTTAATTATTCCACCAACAGTATTGGAGACTCCAGACCTAACCTCGCCGGCGACTAAAGGATCATCGGCTGAGAAATTCAATTCCAAAGTGTTGCCACTAGGAATTGAACTCTCTTTTTTAGATCACTAGATGTTGGTCCGTATGATGCACCAGATAGAATATTTTATTATTTCAAAATTATTTTTTCATTCTCTAAATTTATTCTTGAAAATATTCGACACAAATTTTAATAAGAAAGTTATTGAGTGTATTATGAAGTATAATATAATTGGAGAATGAGTCTCACATTAACATAGTGTTAAGTTAATTATTATCCATTATGTGAATACATTTGGGAATCGAAAGTAGTATATAATTAAGTCTTAATATGTGTGTGTATGTGCAGCGTGTGTTGTACTATTTTTAATTATTATAATTAAATAAATATTATAATTTATTTTTTTTGTAAATAATATAAGTCTTAATCTAATTTCTTAAAAGTGAATTAATTTATTTTTAATTTGCATCAATTAATTTTACTGAAACTAATCATTGTATTTTTTAATATAAACTTTTTTGTGCAATCGACCATTAATATAAATCCATCAAATTTACTACATTCAATATGCATTTAACATTTAGATTTTAATGTACTTAATACAAAAAAATTATGGCATTTAACATTTTAAGCAAAAACTTAAAATTTTTTTATTTGTAGAATAGAGTAAGTTGTGAAATAAAACATTCACAATATATCCAGATTTTTTTTTAAAACTTAAAAAGACATATCTATCTATACACAAGCTAAAGTTTAAAAAAAATAACACGTGTCGCGCCTCCGTTTTAATAGAAGTATAGATATGAATTCAAAATGGATAAACTTCATATTATATATTTTGTTGGTAAATTTATAAATTTAATTTTTTTTATATCAAATCTAAAATTATTTGATTGGTTTTTCGAGTGGTATCGGTTTTGAATCAGGAAGAATGTTATGGTGTTTGAATTTGATACATAATATCATATGTTTGGTTCAGTTAGAAATGAATATAATTTAGTTGAACTTTTTGGTGGAAAAAAAAACTCAATATGTGTTACATTATCAATTTTTGTTATAAGAATAAAAAAATGAAAAAAAGTTAAAAGAATAATTAACATATACAAATTAATCAAATTAATATAAAATTCCACAATTTATCTAAATAA